>CM076650.1:4963812-5248812 GCA_038496675.1 Rachycentron canadum
TAGCATGGACTATGGCGATCCTTGGTGATCATGTCGTCAGTGCTTGTCTTCCTAAGATGTGTATAAGAGACAGATATATATATACACACACACACACACACACATTTGAATTTTGCAGCTGGTGAAGGTAGATAGATTAATCTATAATAATAAATCATTATTTATTATTTAATTTATATACTTTACTCACAAAAATATAAAATAGAATCAAATGGAAATACTTGAGTAAAGTACATGTAGCTTAAGTGCAGTGTTTGTGTAAATTTGTTACATTCCACCACGGTTCCTGCGTCAAACATTAATATAAGCATGAAAGTTCAAAACCTCTTATTTTTGAATGATGCTGGAGGCCTGGAGAAACATGGCTGAGAAATAAAAATCATGCGTGCTACTGCCACCTGCAACCAGGGATGATACTGAACAGTGATGAGTGGATGGAGGGGCAGGAGGTGCAGATGATCAGGAAAAACAACGTGGCATGACAAATAACCTTTTCACGGGAGGAACTCTGCGGCAACAGAATGACCTGACAGAAACATTGTGGGAAACAAATGAGTTAAATCCCAACAATGATATAGGCTGTGATCCTTATGTATTAAGGCACAAAAATTAATGTTCAGACTAAACCAAAAATATAATAAGTAATAAGGTGCTGCATGTAGAATATCTTTCAAAGAAGAAGATTTTGTGACCTGTGGAGTCAAATCATTAGATAAAATCCAACCAAGGTCAGATTTAGATCAATGAAAAATAGAAACACAAAAAACAGATCAGTCTGTACACCATATACTGTACCATTGCATATGTTTCCTACTATATTGCTTGGCCAATCAGTCATTTGAAAGGTGTTTAATTTCACATGGCAATAGACAAATAAACTGAAATGTGTTTATTTTGTTCCTGTATGTCCATTTAGATTACTGTCAATTATCGATTATTTACCACTAACAGCTGCTGCTTTGGTCTCCCAAGAGCTTTTGTTGGCAGTTTTGGCTTCTTGTTGTGACTCTTCAGATGCGCTTGATAACCTTGAGAGTAATAAAAGCACTTGCCACATTTCTCACAAACATACGGTTTCTCTCCGGTGTGAACTCGCAGGTGAACTTTGAGACAACCTGCTTTGGAGTAACTTTTACCACAGATTGAGCAGAGATGAGGTCGCTCTCCAGTGTGAGTTTGGAGGTGCATGCTGAGGTGGGAGGATTGTGAAAAAGCCCTCCCGCACTGATCACAGTGGAAATTCTTCTCTCCGGTGTGCGTCAACTCGTGTGTTTTAAGCGAACTTGCCGTGATGCAGCTCTTCCCGCACTCTGAACAGCGGAAAAGTGACTGTCCAGAGTGAATACGCTTATGCAGTTTAAAATAATATTCATTTTTGAATGTCTTGGCACAGTCAGAACATGCGTAAGGCTTTTTGTGACTCTCTCTGTGATCTTCCAGCTGTTGTTTCTGAGGGAAGTCCATTCCACACTCTCCACACACGTGAACTGTAACAGGAGATTCTTCAGGGCGACTCTTCTCTTGAACTAATGTCCAATTTGGTAATTCTCCTGTAAGGAAAGCAAGCACATTTGTAGTCATCCACTGTTTGACTGGTTCTGCATTGTTTAGACATGGTCCCACCAGCATTTTCAACAGAAAAACAAAAATCAAGATGGAAACATAGAAGCAAAGAAAATACGTGGTTTTTAGTGCTAGTTTGCACTTAACTGACTGGTGCTAGGCGGTTTGAGGAGTTTCCCACCTGGGCCTACAGGTAGCCAAAATTTTAGAAACACTTATTTCTCTGAGATGATTATGATGTTGCTGTCAGTTGTGACCTGGCCTTTAGGGCAGAGCATTTACAGATTCAAAATTATGAACCAGCAATAATTTATGGTAAAGTTGAGAGTTTGCTGAAAAACACCTGACCAAAAACTTGTGTATTAAAAAGAAAAAGGTGTGACTTTGTTGCTTCTGACCTCTGTGAACTTTCATGTGCGTCTTCAGGTTTCCACTCTGGGTAAATCCCCTTCCACATATGAAGCACTTAAATGGTCTTTTTCCTGAGTGAATCACAAGATGACGCTTCAGAGCAGAGTTGTGACAGAAATCTTTTCTGCAGGTCAGACATTCGTATTTCTTCTTAGATCTGCGTGGCCCCTGGTTTTGTTTTGGCTCCACAGATAACTTCTCCTGAGGCTGTTTATGGGAGTTTGGTTCATCCACAGGTTCTGGCCTTTTTGAAGTTTCCCCTTAAGAAAATAAAAACAAACGTTATGAGCCTAATACTTTTATTAGTGCTGTGATTTCTACATTAAACTGTGCATCAGTGGTGGCCTTTATCCAGGGATTATACATAAACTTTATCTAGCGTAACAGATGTACTGTGTATAGTCTCTGATAAATAAGCTTGAAATAACACTTAACATTATTCCCATTTCAGTCTAACTCACCCTTATGTGCTGGGCTGTGATCCTGGCTCTGTGTTGCAGGTGTCTGCTCTTCATACTCAATTACCTCTGCGGCCATCTTGCTCAGATGCATTTTCTTTGATGTGGTGTTATGTGGGTGACATGAGCAGAGACCCAGCTTTTGCAGGTGGTGGTGCAGAGGAAGTCCTAGAGGGCCGGGAGGGCTGCTCAGCTGGACTGCTCTCTTCAGACTGCTCCTGATCCTGTGAACATGAGAGGTTTTTTAGTTAAATTTTATTGTTAACCAGATGCAAGAGTCAAGATGGCAGTGCCTACCTGCGGTAGCAGAGGTAAGGCAGGAGCAGGTGCTATTAACCTCAAGTCAAAAGTTGATAAAATCTGTTTATATCAGAAATAAAGGAACACTAAACATGGGCAGATGATTGCTGACCTGGCAAAGAAAGCATATTATAACTATTTACATTGTTTCCCAACAACATGTTGTTGATACCCACAGTCCAATGACATTTTTAATCAGAGAAGGTATTGTCCATATTCTCCAAGTTATTTCTAAAGTAACTGTAAGAGCAATTTGTGACATATTGATAAACTGTCTAAACCGTGGTCATTTCCCACCACATCTAATGCAGTTTGGATTCAGGAAACAAGATTTTACATGGACAACAAACTGCTATTTTATTGAACAAATAAAATCCAGTATTGATAGAGGAAGAGATGCTGCTCCGGTCATCCTTTAATTAAACCCTTAAATTGATCACACATGCTCATTTCTTTCCTGAATGGTATGTTCAGGAAATACCAAGGATCTGACTGAAGTCTCCACAGTATCAAACTGAGACACACTCACTAATGCCTTACTTGTTCACATGAGAAAACTGTAAGAGTGTACAGATAGATGACAAATTGGAGGAAATGAGTAGAGAAAGAGGATGGCAATGCCCCCATCTTTTGAGCAAGAGGGGCCACGAATGGTTTGATGGGAAAGAAAATGGTGTGAATCGTATGCTATGGTCTTCACAATCACCAGATCACAACACGACGTGTGCGACAGGGCTCTCCATCACCATCATCAAAACACCAAAATGAGGGAATATCTTTAGGATGAATGGTGCAGCCAACTTACAAAAAGCAACTCTGCAATCGGTCTGAAAGCACTGATACTGAATACTGTTACTGTTAGTACTCAAGGTGATGGACAATCAAAATGAAAACTAAGAATAAAACAAACTCAAACTACTGCATCAGGTTTACGGACACCTAACAAACTTGACTTTGTACTTTTATCTCAATATATTTGCTTACGAGTAAATGTACTTCTACTTCAGTTAAACTTCTCACGTGTAAGGTCATGTCTTTAAATAGTTCACCTGCTGAGGAACAAGTATCAGCTCTTTTCCAGTCCTGGCAGCTCGTTTGCTGCTGTTGATCCAGTTGATTTATCTCTTTTCTTGACCACAGCCGAAAACGACCCCCTGTGCATTAACCTAACCCTGGTTCTGTCCACGCAGTCGTAGCCCTCCCTGACTTTTAGCCACTTCCTTGCTAACTCCACAGTTGTTTACCTTCAGATCTGCTAGTAACTTTAGCTTAGCGGTTAGCGACGGCTTCTCTCCCCCGTCTCCCGTTGTCCCTCGCTCGACGTGTCTCGGGTCAAACGGACGACACGGATTCGTTCACAAGGACCGTGGTGTTTATGAAAACTTCACCGATACCAGCTGCTTCACCTTCACCACAGCCGAGCTCGTCCCAGCTGCTCCAAGTCTGCACGTATAGTCCTGTGTGTGTGTGTGTGTGTGTGTGTGTGTTAGCGTGTGTTAGTGTGTGTATATATTTATATACGCAATGTAGCCTTCACTGCCCATTGGCTATTACTCGTGACGTGCACCCGAGGTAACGCCTCACTCAGCACAACCACGTGTCTTTTCCTTCCCTCACACAAACACACGAGGGAAGCGACACAACCAGACAACAACAACAAAAAGGTGAAAATACCACTTCAGTACCATGGACAGCGCCAGTGGTCACAACACGTGTCACAACATCCATCTATAAACAAAATGTGTGTATTATATAATATGAAATAATCCTTACTGGTCCTCTCTGTTAGGCCTGTCAGTCATTCATTCATTCATTCAGAGCTACTCTGAGTGCCTGTACCAGGCTATTTGCTTTCATCACTCATAACATATCCACACACAGGCGCACACACACACACACACACACACACACACACACCAGCTTGACTCTACAACTTTTCCTTATGTGTTTCCATAACTGAAACTGGGCTATATTTTCTCTGATTTTCACAAGGACATTTTATACTTTTAATTAATGTTAATTAGTAGAAACCAAGTTCAAACCCGGGGGCCTTTCTGTGTGGAGTTTGCATGTTGTCCCTGTGCCTGCGTGGGTTCTCTTCCTCCCACAGTCCAAAGACATGCAGGTTTAGATTAATGACACTAAATTGCCCGTGGATGTGAGTGTGAGCATGATGTTGTTTGTCTCTGTATGTCTCTGATGTTGGCCCTGTGATAGACTGATGACCTGTCCAGCTGTACACCGCCCTCGCCAAATGTCAGCTGGGTTCGCCCCAGTTTTCTGAATAAAATGACAATCCAAAGACCCCCCAGTCAAACGCTTTTAGTGGAAGAAATCATCTCACAGTGAACGTAAACTGTTCCTTGGTTTTTCTACAGTATGAGTTCTAAATATGTGTAAATATTATTATGTATGTGTTGTAGTACATATGTGTACTACAACACATACATGTTGAGTTTCTATGAGTGATAAAATATGTTTCCGTAAAATCAGAAGCACTTTCAATTATTGTTTTAACAGATGTGAAAACATTTACAATCACATTTCAAGGAGAGCTTTTTTTTACTCTTTTTACTCTTTCAGGAGATACTGAGACAGTTTTTTTTCTACAGCTGAATCAACTTACCAGCAGAATACCTCCCCAGATGTGATGTGTCTGAGCTGATCTGTGTGCTGTCAGTCTCCACTCCACACTTTTCTTTGGCTCGGATTAAAACGTCTCTTCAGTCTGTTCAGGAAATGAAAGCCTTTCCCACACTGTGAGCATTTATGAGGTTCAGCTCCAGTGTAAGTCTGTCAGGTTCTGCTCTTTGGGAATTTCTTACCACAAACATGGCAGCAGCGAGACCGCTCCATTCCTCTGTCCAGCTGTTGGTCATCAGTGTGGTGCACAGCAGGATTGTCTCCTACCATAAAACGTAGAGATGTTTATTTATGAGAGAGAAATGACAAAACTATTTACATGAAACTATTTCCACTTACCAGCGCTGACAGGATCCCATTCCCATTCTAACTCTTCTTCAGCCTCGCAGCCTTTTATTATGTGTTTTCATATGAGAATTGACTCTTCTCATCAGAGAAAAGTTCATAACTCAAACTTAGTCTACAGAGACTACACAAAGATTGAACAAATACACTGAAGCAAAGTTTGTAAAATCTGCATATGAATGTATATTATGATAATTATTAATAAAGCCTCCATTAGATGCTCTGTTGTGAAAAACAAAAAAATCCTCTGCAGTTACTGTGCCCTGAAGTTTATCTCTAAAAACGCTGCGGCGGCTGTAATGATTTAGTGTCTTCTTACATACATTAACTATCTTTTATAACTCAAACCACAGCGTGACCCATACTGTATTGTATACAAATGCTACACAGGTAGATTTCACACCCACAGTTCACCCACTCACTCACACAACTAGATTTACAAAATAACTGACATTGCAGTGAAACTCCACCCTAAATCTGCTTCGCACTGTGCTCTCAGTATGTTCCAAATACTTGTATATTCAGCTAAAATACAGCTACTATGGATAATAAATATATCTTCATTAACAACACTGAATCACAATCAATGTGATCATATTTTTTAAAAACTGACACAAGCCAAAAACAAACATCTTCCAGTCGATCTAAATAATGAAACAAGATAAAATGGCCGACTGTTAGATGATGATACGTCTAAATGTTCAGTGATAACAGCCATGGACGTCACAGAGTGAGTTGAATGGAGATGACCTGTGGGAATTCAGGGTGCAGACCAGCGAACACGACTCTTTCTGGGTGATCTATCGGCTATTAGAGAAGATGGGTGAAAATTGCAGATGTGGTGTGCATGAATCCCCCCGCACTACATTACTTTGTTCTCTATATTATACTATTACACTATAATTTAAGTCCAGACTGAAATAGCTCAGCAACTCACAGGATGAATCCTGATGAGGTTCAGCGTAAACTATTTTGACAAATGTTGATTAGATTGCCTTGAAATTTGCTGTAGATATTCAAGGTACCTTTGGTGGTTAAGTAAGTTACTCTCTTTTTTTATTTATTTTTCCTGGTTGATCAGGGTAGACTATAAGCTGAAAATAGGCCTCATACCCTACAATTTATGAAGGATAAATAATTTCAGGTGTAGAAAAAAAAAACCTCAGACATGTTTCTGAAAAATTTCTGTATTCCATGTATTTTTAAAATAACAAGGATATTGTGCATAATTTTTTAACATTAAGTATTTGTATTTGGCATGCAGGATACAAAGGCACTCAAATTGTACAGATGGGCTACTAGAGTAAACATAAAAACATGATTACAAAACAAGAATACAGGAAAGACAACACAGTAAGCTTCCAAATTATTCTTGGCAATTCACGCCGAATCTGTAGCGGATATTTTCAGACACGGTAATCGTCTATGCTGTAGGTGGGAGGAATGGAAGGAAGAACAGGGAAGAAGCGCATTTTACTGCAATATTGTCAAACACAGTTTACAACAAAATAATGCCTCATTAGAGCAACTGCTAAATGTCCAGCCTGGCCTGTTGCCTCGGTCGACCGAGCTGTCTGGTGGGCCCGATGCGTCTTCCAGCATGTGTGCGCTGATGCTGCCGCAGACCCTGGCGGTAGATGAAGCTCTTCCCACATTCTCCACACTCGTAAGGTCTCTCTCCAGTATGAAGCCTGTGGTGCACCTTCAGTTCCTCGGCTCTAGAGTACCCTTTCCCACAGATGCTACAAATGAAAGGCCTGTCTTTAATGTGGGTCTGGTAATGTGCTGTCAGGTACGAGTTAATCCGAAACGTCTTCCCACAGATGGAACATGCGAACGGCCTTTCCTCAGAGTGCTGCATCTCATGCAGCTTGAGAGACGAAGCCGTGTGGAAACCTCTGCCGCACTGGGAGCAGAGGAAAGGTCTCTCCCCAGTGTGGATGCGTTGGTGGACCTGTATGTAGCTCTCATTGATGAACCTCTTGCCACAGTCAGGACACGAGTAGGGCTTCTCCTTGATGTGTGTTTTCATGTGTTCTTCCAGCTTCTCTTTTTCACTGAACTGAGTGCCACAACGGCGGCAGAAGAGAAGCTGTGACGTGCTGTGCTCAGCTGTGTCTTCGGCAGCTGTAGGTGAGTGTGTAGTAATGTGGTGCGCTTGTAAAGCAGACTGACTCTCACAGTCTTTCCCACATTCCAGGCAACGGAGGGACGATCTGATCCTGGACTCCCCCGGCAGAGACTTCAAGTATTCAGAGAGTTCTGATGCTATGGGATTCACCTCGTCGTCAAAGTCGGCCACGCCCTTACGACCTTCACAGAAATAAGCAGAGACAAACTATGTTTTAGTCTTTCTGGACTTTTGTTTTACTTTTACTTACACATCTCTACTTTCAAATGATGGTTTTTAAATTAAATATTTTGTAATGTATTTGGTCAGGAAAGTAACAGCAGTATTTTTACACACATTTACATGAATGAGCACATGGACAAAGCCGGGTTTGAGCAACAGCGAGCAACTGCAACATATTGTGTCCAATCACAACAATCATCCTGATCAAACTGTCAGAAACAGACACTTCTGACTCCTTTTTGTTAGATTTGAAATGTTAGATGAACATCCATTTTGTGAGTTAGCCACAAAGTGTTGACTGTGAACGTGCATTTCAAATCAGTTTCTGTATGTTGAGCCAAAGATGGTGTTAGAAAGGTTAGAAAGAGAAATACCACTCTGCACTGACTTCATATTTCACAATTCACAAGATTTGTGGGTACTAACAGAGTAATATTTGGTCAATAAACAATCTAGTCCTGACTGGCCTTTTTCAGCGTTGTACGTTATGGCTAAATAGAAGTACTGACCAACAGTCATTTTTAGCAGACGAGTCACTCTGAATTTAATCAGTCATATCTTTACTTAGTCCAAAATCTCTGGACATTCAGGGCTGAGCAGAAGCTCATCTCACCAGTCTGCTAAACGTAAACATCAGCATAAGTTCACTCAGAGCTGAGATGGCAGATGAATAGCTTCATACTTCTGTGGTGAATGCATCTCACAGTGTAATTTATTGATCCTCCTATTTTACATCCATGTTCATCTGAAAATGAACTAGTTCTATGTCCAATATAATGTGCCTAATATCAGTAGCACTCTAAAAAAGTTCGAATTAACCCATTTGACCCATGCCTACACACTCTTGGCTCAAACGTTGACAAAGTATTATCCAGTTTTCTTGTAACAGCTCCCACCTAAATGGACTTTGTAGTGTGTTTTGAGGTTTCCTTTCTGGTTAAAACCCCGACCACAGATGGAGCAGCAGTAAGGTTTCTCTCCTGTGTGGATCAGCTCGTGCCTCTCTAGTTTATAGGCATGAGGGAACTCTTTGCCACACACTGAGCAGTGGTACTCTATCTTCTCTTTGGGCTTCTTCAGAAGCTCAGGTGGTATCTCTACCGGTAGACGAACCATCTTTCTGCCCGGGCGCTTCTTCCCTGTGTGGTGGAAAAGAAAAGTTCATTTAAAGCTGATGAACAAGTTTTTCAGACTATTTCATTTGTGGAAAATTTCACTACGCACAAGGAAGGAAAATAATAGCAACAGCAGTTTAGACCTGCAGATGTGCACATGCTGATGTCGCCACCTAGAGGCAAAGAAAGTAAGTGTTTCTACGACGTAACACTGCACCACCTGCAGGCAGTGAGTGTTAGAGTAACAAGTCAATGTTTTTCATGTATGTTATTTTCTTTAGGTGACTGAGTTCTAAGTTTTGAATGAAGACTTAATAAAAAGAAAGACTGTTATATTACCCTAAACCATCAGAGGAAATAACAAAGCATTAACATACTGGACTGAATATGAAGTCGATATATTACTAGAGAAATTCATATATTTCTACTAATTTTAAGTCCAGAGGTCCAGATATTCAGCAACAGAAAAAACACAAACCTAATTATATTAATATATTTTTGTCAAAGTCACATTTCTTGCCTGTAGTTGCTACACATCTTTAAGTCTATTTTTTTGTGTTGAGAGGTGATAGGTTGGAGTAGTCATGAGGGTCTTGAATGGCTGCTGCTCTGCATTTGTGTTACTATTATTAGATGCTGCGTGTCCTTGTTCTGTAATGCGTCTTCCTTGTTTTAATTAATGCTTTATTTAACACTGAACAAAGCCCAACATCTATACTTATGGCATGACCTGACTGTCTGGTGTGTGTCTAACAGAAACTACCTAGAGTGTGTGCATAGTCCCTGTCAAGAGAGTGTATCCAGGGGTATAAATCACTGTGCAGTCTGCAGTCTGCCATTGCTGCAGTAATTTTACTATGCCATACATTACTAGTTAACAATGATGCAACTGAGCCAACTGTGGGTCACATGGTATAAGCCAACTTTGAACACAGCAATCTTTTCTGTCCTCAGCCTAGGGCACAACACTGGTTCTACACTCATGGTGGACAATTTACTTGCTCCTACCAGATGAAACACTTGTGTTTTCTCCTCCTTCAGCACATGGTTTGGCATCTTTCCTCCTTCTGTAAGGTCGCTTTGCTGTTAGAGGAAAAAACAGTTTATATATCGAGAGAAAGAATTGGATCTAATATTTTTAAGAACCAGAGATTCAGACTAAAGTAAATTAAAACCCAACCCTGTTCATGACAAATGTTTTCTAGTCCTACCAGCGACACGGCGGACAGTTTTTGTGTTTAATTCTTCTGATTCCACTACAGCAGGGAAATTTCTCTTTCTTCGGGTGCGGCGTGAGACTGTAAGAACAACAACAACAAAAAGGAAGCATATAACACAAAATGGCATGCATAATTATGATTTCATGCATAATTATTGCATACAGATGTATTCAAAATTAGGAGCAACACTCACTTCCAGACTCTGCCTCTACGTCTTCTCCAGACACCAGTGGAGTTTCTGAAATCTTCCTTCTTCCCCTTCTCTTTACTTTGTGGCACAAAATAGAACATTAGAAGATATTTCATTATGGAAAGCAGCACAGTTACACCAATGTTGAATCCCCTACATATACTACTTTAATCAAAATACTAAACTTCTGACTCACCAGGATTTGCAGGAACTTCTTTCTCTGCATCTGAGACATCTAATGAAGTTATTTCTGCCACCTTGCTCTTTCTTCTGTGTCTCTTTCCTGCTGACATCATGTGCAAAAAGATAACCTCAGAACTGAGACATAACTATTCTTTACAAGCTGAATAGTTTTTATTTTTCTTTTGATTTCCGTTTACCACGGTACAAGGGCGAAACAGCTGTCATCTTTCCTACTCTCTCTTTTTCCTCCCCTTCTTCCCTTTCTTCATCTTCTCCCACAGACACAACTTCCATGATGAGCGATGGACTACTGCTGTCTCTCTGGTTTTGGCCTTGCAGCTGAGACTCGGACAGGCCGATGTCCTGTGATCATGATAATTAAAAAACATCAGAAATATACCCCTCAATGCTCTTGCTGAGTATCAGTACTTCAGTCTGCAAACAGAGCGAGATAACAAGATACAAATGTATTTTTATAGCAGTTAATGGGGGTAATCCAAACTACTCTGTTGTGCTGTGCTCCAGTTGCAGTAACAGTTAATTACTGTTATTGCCTATTTATCTACCTTGCAATGATACAGAAGATGCTCTACTTTGGTGGCTAAAATTTGGTTCCCAAGAGTATTTTGATGCTGAACTTAGATGCAAAATCTACCATCAAACAGAAATTGTGCTGGTCTAGTTTTGGTTTGTAAAGTCAGTTGAGATTTAGACAGCTGCTCTCCATTATCCCTAAACAAAGCACTGGTTTTATCTCTCTGTCAAAATGGAAAAGCTGCATTTTGAGTTTTGCAAACTTCAGGCAGTTGTACATGTGCTGCTGTTGGAATTATATTTTATGTAATATGCAATAGACTTAAATGCTATGTAGAAAATCAGATGTCTCCACAGACTTAATGGGGACAGCCCTCATCAATCATGTTGTACTGGCAAATTGATAATTAATATCTTCAGACAAATTACCTTGCTAGGCTGAGGACTTCCTGTGCAATCGAATCCTCGGTCTGGACTGTCTCCTGTAAAAAAAATCAACAGCGGGCTCAGGTGTATTCTATATGAGGAATTAAGTCAATGTAATGATAAATTAAATGCATATTTTACTAATGTTGGCAGTTATAACCATCCAGTAGACAGTCAATGTGAAAATAATAAGGACAGAAAACAAAACAACTTACACTTAATGCAATACAGTTTTCATATATTCAAAAAATCTTGTTTTGGAAACATTTGAGTACCAGTTTCCAGAATGCACCTTTTTATCAGCTGCCAAAATATATTTCTATCAAAAATATTCTTCATCAAATAAACCTCAAAACTTCCATGGGAAACTGACGCAGCAGCAGTTCCTTGAGTGAACGTAGTGTGTGTAGTGCTAGAAGAACTCTGGGCTCTACTGTAAACATGCTGTTACAAATAACTTACTGGCCTCCCACTCAACCACTTCTCCATCAGAGTTGATTAAACCTCCAATTTCTTCATCTTGTTCTTCCTCTTCATCCTCCTCCCCAGCCCGCAATCTAACAGTCAAATGGAGTGTTTGATCCTCTAAGTTTGCAGATGCCATCTTGAGGCCATGTGGCAACAGGGGTTTATGTTCAGGAGAATCCTAAATACAGAACACAGTGTGAAAAGGTTTTCATTTTCATTTATATCATCTTTAGAGCATCTTCGTCCACCAACTCAATATGACAGGAAAAAGATTTGGCTATTTCTGTCATTTGGTTGGAATAAATAGTGAAAAATAATGACACACTGAAGGTTATGTGCCTACCCTGATAAACTCACTTTATCTGATCCTTCAACTAAACTAAGATAGCAGTTCATTTCAAGCAAAAACTGTTTCAAGTCTGGTTCATCAAACTCTTGACAACATGGTGCATGTTCATGACATTTGATCGTTAGCATGGTCTAAGGCACTAAAATGTCCATGTAATCAAATGGAAGTTTAATAATGTAAATTTCCAATGTGTGAACAGTTCACTCAGGATCAAGACAGTGAAGTGTGTGTAGTCCTGTTCAGTAGTGGTGACAGACGACGCCTTTGTCTTTTTCTTTTCTTTCTTTCTTTCTTTGTTTTGCTTCTTTTCTAAGAAAACCACTCTGACCTCCTTGTTTCTGTGTCAAATTAAGCTGCATTGTTTTACACATGTACACTGCTGCTGTTATATTTCCAAATAAAGACTGAAAGAACATTTTACATTTGGTTTAGGCCTCCTGGATTAGATGCTTTAATCAAGGTGCTCCATTACTGATATGAGGGACAGTCAAGGTGGATGTAACAATTACCGAGATATTAAACAAGGATAATATTAACAGTAACCTGTAGCTGGTGATGTTTCACACTGTCAGGTGTAACAAAGGATAAAGGACTTTACAAAGACCAGCATGAAGACTATGACGAGTCTCTCTGATTTTCATACATACCTAAAGGTCCACGCGCAATAAAACTGATGAATGCCACAATATCTTAAATCCTGTGCGTATTCTTTATAAAGTATATATAAAGCTTTAAAGCACACCCTGCTTTATGGTCTATTTCCCTCTAAATGGGACCATAATTAATCATGTTGTATTGGAACTACAGACTGAGACCATAAATATTAGTAAAATGTTAACTGAGTAAGTGGCCATACCCTAATAGTTTATCATCTATTTTACTCTAAATTGTAACATAATTTAGAAAATGAACATCATGCTGTCCATAAACTCATTAGGAAAATGTTAACTGAGGTAATAAATCAAGTGAAAATTAGGGGCATTTTCCAATAGACTTAAATATAAGTCTTCTTTTTTCAAACAGTGAAGTCACCCCCTGATGGTCATTTGGCTTCACTTTTCAGTCCCAGAGTCTACATCCATTTTAAGTCTGATTTAAACCCATTGTGACATCACTAAAGTATATTTGCAATGAAAAAAATAAACAAGAAACCAAGAGTGTCTAAACTTCAGTCCATTAGGCGACCATAAGAAATGACTACTAGATGCTAGAAATACAAGGGATAGATTTTCTTTATAAATAAATAATATTTGCACAATATTATTTGACATAATTCTACAAGTATTTCTACATACTGTTTGGCAAGGTGCTGATCTTTTGGTCTCACGTAGTTCTTCTTCTGTTGGCAAAGATGTGCTTTGTTTTACATCAAGGCTCTGGTCTGGAGCATAACATCCATCCTCAGCACAAGTTGTCTGATGGGAATTTATGTTCCTTTTGTAGCCGGGGGTCGTTTCACGTACTGGGCAGGAAAAAGATTTCTCTCCCGTGTTATTGCACTGATCCACAGTCTCATTTCTCACCGTCTTTCCACGAACACAGGAAATCTTAGGCTTCTCATCACAGTCCATCAGCATGTGTCTCTGCAGCCCGTCTCTGGCAGAGGAGCTCTGGCCATAGAGAACAGGACCACTGGACTCCTCTGAGCATTTCTCCACCAAATAAACTCTCTGTCTCCTCACTTCACGTAAAAAGGAGCTCTCTGTCCCACATGCTTTGAGGTGGGGCTGAAAAGTGTGTGCAGAAGTATCCTCTTTTTCTCCCTCTGTACTGAAGCTCTCATCTGTATCTAACATTGCAAGGCAAAACAACAATGTGACAAATCACAAGAGTAACTGTGCAAATGTCAGTTAGTGAGGTGATGCTATTTAAGATTTTCCACTCACGATTTTCACTCACAGTCCAGCTGTCCTCTTCTTCTTTGATGATTACTTGAATCTCTGGTGTCTCGCAATTATAGTCAGGACTTGCTGGTGCTTTTTTTTGATCATGGTGCGTCAAATTCTGGTCATCATAATTTTCATTTAAACTCAGTGACAACGGATCTTGGAGTTCAGGATCCTATTAAGACATAAAAACAGAC
This sequence comes from Rachycentron canadum, assembly GCA_038496675.1. Taxonomy (NCBI): domain Eukaryota; kingdom Metazoa; phylum Chordata; class Actinopteri; order Carangiformes; family Rachycentridae; genus Rachycentron; species Rachycentron canadum. Next base: position 4,978,454 of record CM076650.1, read on the forward strand.
ACTCATGCTCAGTAATCAGTAAAAAAGTATTAAAAAGTATGTGTGGCCCCCATGTAAGGGTAGCAGCAATGAAGGAAATTATACAAATTTAGTCCGGCAGAAATACTTCTGAAAAGATGCATCTTTAAATTTTGTGTATTTTTGTAAATGTCACCTTTGACTTTCAGATCAGCACAGGTGAGTAATGTCACATTAATGACAGCAGATTGAAACCACCTCTTAATGGGTGAATTTAATATTCTAAGATTAAGATTGTGACCTGCATTACCAGTCCTGCAATCTGACATTAAATCTAATTTAATTTAATATTGTCTAATGCACACCTAGTGCACAGGTGTGTAGGAGAATGACACAATGCAAAAGTAGGTAGTAACTTCCTTCAAGCTGTCAGCACCATGTTTCTTAAAAAAAAGCAATGATAGGTCATAGAGCTTTGTGGAGCATTAATATGGAAAACTCAATATGAATATTTCCTGCCATATGTGATCAATTTTATTATATTAAAAAATGGTTTTTTTTTTTGCAGTTTTGTACAGTCTCCCCTGCTGCTAAGTCTGATCCTCATTTCACACATTTGCTAACTGCACATTATAACATATTATAAATATTATAAACACTTGAAACATAAATTACAATAAGATAGTCATGTATAATAAAAAAAACAAGTGAAATGTAAAATACAGGAATATAATAATATCACATTACAATAATATTGCAATATATTTTGGGCCGGACAATAGCAAGATAATAGATTCTGGCCTAGATATAAATAAGCCTTGATATAATACAGATGGAATATTTGACATAAAGGTCTAAGCGTATGATCAAGGTATTAAATAGGATTTGGTCTCAGTTCTTCTAATTTATTGGTGCTAAACTCACAGCCATTGTGTTGTGGCATGTGTTGAGGTGAATTACAGCCAGGAAACCATATTAGTACTAATACATAACTGATTTGCTATGGGGCCGCATGAACTTAGGAAAGTGCAAGTGTTGGTGATGCTGTACTGCACCAGGTACTTAAACAAGCAAACACATTTATCTGCCCTTGAAAAGCCCATATAATTAACTGATCAACTGAAGAAATAACTTGCAGATTAATTGATAATGACAATATATGCAGCCCTATTTTAGAACATTTTATTCTCCATAAAAATCTAAATTAGATTTTTTTTACTCAAAACCAATTCATTATATTTTTTTTGTTATCACTATAAAATGTTCTTTAGCATGGTATTTATCACTGCAGTTACTTCATATTGTTTCATTACTACATTCGTGTGTAACACTTGTAACACCTGAGTACTATATATACTATATATTACTTGTACAGTTCATTCTATTTTACTCTAGGCTACTATCAACCCACTGTGTTACTGCAGTGTTCACCAAATTAAATGTAATACTTTTAAAATACATTTTTAATGCTAAGAAATGCAATTTAATCCCTGTGTCAGGATCATAGGGGCCAAAGAATGACAGAAAACCAGTGGGAACAATAAGCCCTACAATTATTTATTAGCAACATGATTGTGTTGACGTCTTTGTTGTCACATTATCAATACGCTACAACATACAGTATATATTTTTTGTTTACAACAGCAATTCATCTTAACATGATCTGAAACGATAGAAGCAGCAAAACACTGACAAATCAATAAACAAAAAAATAATTACTAAATTTAAGCTGATGCTAAAATTTAAACTTGGTGATGAACTTCCTAACTACCTCCTTTTGGAGGGAACCTACATGAAGCAACTTGCAATATACAGCGCATTACTGTGGCACAGTAATAAACTGTATCTTTTTACAGCGTATAATCAATATGCACTCAGTACAATTCATTACAATTCATTAGCATCACAAAAACAAAACAAAAACCACTATAACCTTCATAAAGAAGTATTTATTAAGCACTGTTGTACTAAAGAGCATTAGTTTATAATTAAGATTAATAAATCAATAAATTGTCAGCTTTGTATATAGTAGAGAAAAACTCTAATCCTACTTTTTGTGTATGATGTCTCTTATTTAAAGCTTTTTTCCCTACCCCCCTATGTGTCATCTATCTATTTGACAGACTTGTTATGTATACATTTACCAAATGAAGTCATTAAACGGTGCCAAATTCACACAAGTATGAAAAAATGTGTCAGTTTTTATGCATCCTGAAAATGAATGATTTTATATGCATGGAAGTAGTAATGTGACAGTGGGCTGCAGGTTTTAAATAAACTTATCCGTTTAGTTAAACTTATCCTTGACACCTTGACGTTAGATGACAGATGACATTGTGTCTGATATTTTCTTCACAAACTTAACACTTCGGACCGAAAAAAGTGTTTCCTCTTCAGTCGGGAGCGGAAAATAAATAATGTATGTTGTGTATGCCCCTGAATGCACCGCCACTTAGTTTATAACAAACGCCACCGGCTAACTAGCTAGCTTTTAAGCTATTCTGACAATATCATTTATAGCTGTTGCTAAATGTGGGAGCGAAAGGGGGTTAATTAATATCTGAACCAATGTCACGTCGGTGGGCCCACACCTACTCGGGTACTTCTTATTTATCTGCAGGTAAATGAACTGTGACCCTAGCTGCCATAGTTAAGCTACATCCAAATTCCCAGCCAACGACCAGACAGCTGTACAGTAACAGCCCGAGTAGCAGCAACGTTACCTCGAACATAGTGCGATATGGCCGCCGGGTTTGAGGGATGTCATAAGAAAACGAGGATGAAGACGAGAGTGGAGCTAAGTTGCTGCGTTATTGTGGATGGAGCAGCTGTCATGAACTACACCTACTGCCTGTTAGCTAAACTATGTTGCGCCACCACTTCTTCTTCTGTTTTCTTTTTTCCCTTTTCTTTTTCCAGTGGCTTTGGTCGGTCACCGGCTGGAAGTCGGATAGCGCCTCCTGCTGGACAGCACCTGAACTACAATATCACAAACTGGTTTATCTTTTCCTTTTTTATAATTGTTTTGGGTTTTTTTTTTGTTTGTTTTTTTTTTTTTTTACTAGTAGTTCATCTTAGCGTTGTCTATACACTTACTTCTTACTAAATCAGCATGTATTTCCAGCCGGAGACAACCTCCTGTGACCAAGAGGACATCTAACACCGACCGACGTCATTCATCTGTCATACATCATATCACTCCGCCAATCTTAAACGTCACTAATTTAACAGGCCGAGTGGAGAATGTAGTTCCAAATTTTAATTAAGGGACATGATGTATTATAAATTCATATATATATATATATATATATAATGCATCAATGAAACAGTCAGTACATATATATAAATATACAGTACTGTGCAAAAGTCTTAGGGCACCCTTAGATGATGTGGTTGTGTGTTATTTCCCTTTGAGAGTAAATTATGATTTTATGTCTGTCAAACTCTGTGATCTGTGATTTTGATGGAATGATGTGATTGAAAGTTGGTCTCATACATACTAGAAAGCTTCCAATGAGTTAACCTCATATAACATGTTTATGTAAAGCTCAAGCATGTCTTGCACAAACCTGGTGCGACAGTCCTTTTTCACAGCATCATTTTGAAATAGTCAACAAATGCAGGTGTTAGCAATGACATTAATTAGGGCTCCATTCCATTTAGGGTTAAGAACCAGGTTCCTGCTATCGCTCAAGTGTAAAGGGAGGTCACACTGAATACTTCAAGGGCAGCCTAAGACTTTTTCACAGTACTGTATGTCTCAGTTTTTCATTTTCAATTTGTTTGTTGTTATAAGCTACTATATTAGCCTATTACATGAGTTCTCAGCAGTAATTACTACATTACTGAGTACTCAGTTATTACATGAATTGTCAGTATTTATCACATGAGTACTCAGTAGTTATTACTGCATTATCACATAACTAATAATGAAGAACGTAAAGGCTACATGTATGCAATGCAGTCGTAGCAGAAACACCATCCAATTATATAATGTAAATAGTTAATAAATCATCTCTACTCTCTATTGCCCAACAATGGATAACTAAGATTAGTAATGGTCATTATCAAAGGCAGACTCAATGTTCAGCGAGGTGCCCGTCGTGCACAGGTGATGTGTGGTGTGTGATGTGTGATGTAAGGGCTCCAACAACTGCTCGTTGTATTATCACTGGTCATGTTGACACACAGATAAACACCCGCCAAAGTTCTCAAAACGGCTCCTGTGGCGGTGCAGCAGGTGTGTCCAGGGCCACGATTATACCCACTGACACACACAGGTGTACACACACACACACACAATGAAAACAATCTAGACATTTATATACAAGCCAGCCAGTGTGTGAATTATTATTGTAGTGGACAACAACAAAGAGCCAAGGCTTCAATCCTGAGTCTGTTCTGAACTTTGAACCGAGTAGCTTTAAAAAGCCACATCGCTGAAATCGGATGAGTCTCCGGCCTTTTGCAGCATAAGCGAGGACGACACGGGACCCTCGTGTGTGGCGGGTCCACGGTCCACCTGTGCTCCAGGTAACAGGCGGCTCTGAGGTCACCAGGTGGCTCTCTGACGTACGCCTCAATGTGTGCGTGCGCGTTTACGTGCCTGTGTGTGCGTGCGATGTTTTCCATTGCAGCGAGGATGGCGGCAGCTGAAACATATACCTGTGCAATGGTCGGTTTAATTTGAGTTTAAAGATCGGTGTGGAGCCGTGAGCTGGTTAAACAGATAGTAATGTCATACCCCAACTGGTCACCTGTCGAAGGACATTCCTGAGGCGAGGTAAGATGGTTTTTGAACGGCGCTGCCGAGCGGTTCCTAACTTAGCAAAGGTAACTTAGCACTGTTAGCGATCACGTAGCTGCTGGTTAACTGCCATTATCGGTCTTAAACCTAACGTACGTTTTGCTACGCGTGATGCCAGTAAACACTTCTTTCTCTCTACTTTACAGAGGAGTGATCGCGTTAGATGTTAAATGTTGTTGTTGTTGTTGTTGACCTAGCTTGTAGCTAACGCCTAGCTTGCCAGTTAGAGCTAACATCCGAGTCAGTACTGTGATAAGTTACCGTTGCCTGCTGTTGTAATGAAACATCTCAGGGTCTAGACAACACTTACTACTGTCTCTGTTTGGTGCTGATCGCCTTACTGTCTGCTGTCCGGTGTGTGTATCTTACTAGCTTATTTAACGCTATCATGACACACCATGACAAAACGCTGCAACTGGATTTAAAACGAATACAATTTAGTGGTAGGATTATTCATTTGTCGTGTTGTATATACATGCGATGAAGCTACCAATTTGCAACGGAAGTAGGAGGAAGTATTCAGTTCCTGTATTTAAGTAACATTAGCAGTGAAAAACAGCGTTCAAAACCCTACTAGCAAACGCACGTTAGTATTATTGGAATAATCTACATTAAAAGTGTAGTGAAATGATCCTTAGCTGCCATTTTATCAATAATATCTCTCAATAAGGTCCTTTTTGCAGATTGCTAAGCAGGAGGGTTGTGTTGCAGTTAGTGGCAGAAAAAACATTGTGTGAATAGAGGGAAGACTTGTTTCCACCAAATATCTGGATGCAAATGTCCAGCAGTCAGTCTAGAAACTGACCAAATCTTTGCACTACAACTGTTTTTTCCCCCCTTATTTTTAAATTCAATTGCCAACTGTCTCTGAAAAGCTTCAAAAAACTCTACTTTATTAATCTTTAAACTTGTATCTCTTATGTCATTTGGTCCATCTTTTGTAACCTTGTTTCTCCTCTTTTCCAGTTTTGAATATGTTCCACCAGATGGAGTGGGATTCAACAGATGACGTTCTGGAAGCATCAATGGATGACTCCCCTCACATACCTGAATCTTCTCAGTCTTTGTCCTCAACCACCAACAACATCTCAGAACATGAATTCTCATGCCACTGTTGCTACGACATCTTAGTCAACCCCACCACTTTGACCTGCGGCCATAACTTCTGCCGCCACTGTCTGGCTCTGTGGTGGGAGTCCTCACACAAGAATGAGTGCCCAGAGTGCCGGGAGAAGTGGGAAGGCTTTCCTAAAATCAACATACTGCTGAGGTAAGACCACATCAGTGAATGAATGTTTGATTTATTCACATTCTGCGTCTCACATATAGTACAGAACAGAGAAGGCCTTTTCACAGTATCTGAGAAAATGTGTGTATGTGTGTAGTCCTGGTTATCATTTGACATTTTTGATACTGCTAATGTTTTTCTACCTAACACTTTTTATAAAGTAACAGCTTTGCCTACCTAATAAACTGTCAAAAATGGCAAAAATATGATTTCAATTTGTAAATGTTTGTAAAGAAATATAACTAAAGATTGCGAATCTGATCACACATTCATGTGATTAGTGCTGCAAATATCAATATTTTTGTTATCAATGAATCTTAATTGAATTTAGCCAAAAAGCGTTATTTCCCAGAGATGGGAAATCTAAATCTGACCCATCAAACCTGAAGGCTCTCTCTCCAGACCTGGTATTAACATGTGTGTCCACAAGACACGCTGAATAATTTTCTGTCAGGCATCTAATTGATTAGTTGACTTTGGCTTTAGCTCTACTTGACAGTTTTTATGTAGACACACACATTTCTATTGCTCCACAAAAAGTATTAAGACTTGACGCTTATCCCTGGATGATGCATCATTATTGCTAACGCTACTATATTATAGTAGAATTTCTCTTTAAAGAAGCTCTCTATTCTCTACTTTACAGTGGCTTGATATGAACATACTAATGAATAATTTGACAAAATGAGCTTCCATATTGCACAGTCTTGTTTTCCAGCATTTCTGTTTTTAGTAGTATTTTGAGTTTACAAGCTCATTATTATCCCAGCATTAAGTCTTCAGATCTTATGTACAGATTATGATGATTTTAAAACATTAAACACAGAAACCTGTTACCTCCCTGTGCACATGATTCTCATATAATCCTGATAGGTGACTTGTCTGCAGTGGTACAGGCATGTCTTTGATTCTTGATCTCAACTAACTGGACACTTCTGGAGTAGCACTCCACTGGTTTTAGCTTCTCTAACTCATGATGATGAACCAAAATGGGCTTTCCCATTTCCCTTTTGTGTCAGCATGTGTATTGCAGCACTGTTTCTCATGAAGTTTCCTTTGGTAAAGAACTTAGTGGGTAAAGGAGGAAGATGAGAAAAAAATATGAAGTCATGTACTGTTGTCACACAGATAGTTGTAGTGTGACCCCTCCCCACAACTGCTACTGCAGTTAGTAAGAAAAACTTTCTTCATGTTGTTTTCCTTCTGCAAGATGAAACAACTTCTGCCACTGAACGCAAAAAATAGGAAGTGCAATGTGGTCATAACTTCTTGTTAACCTGGTTACAAGAAACATGTTTGAATAAAGCTAAGATGTGGATGTTAGTATGAGAACTGGGGCATAGGCATTGTCTTTGGATATTGCTACTGACATCAGATTATCAGTACATTTCTAAAGCACAGTGTACACAATATTTTAGTCTAACAGAAAAAGAGTGTTGAGTGTTGTAATTAAGTCAGTGAGTTGTACCAAAGACAAAAATGTAATTAAACAGTCCCACGGCACAAAGCAGACTCCTCTGACTGAAGGTTGACAGCACTGTCAACACTTAGGCGTGACATTATAATGTACCACACATCAGGACTTGTAGTCGTGCTTGAGCAACTGACTGTTTATAGAAAAAAAGAGGAGGCAAAGTGTGAAGGAGAAGCTTTACCAGAAATCTGTGTGCTCTTCTGACACTAATCGGCATCAGCTTGGTGGGTTGAGGAACATAACCACAACTTCACCACCGCCTCTGTTTGCTATCTTGTTGAACATTTCCCTTTCATCCACTGGTTACGTGTGTTCACATAATCCTGTACTTCTTAGGGATGCAACTGACAAGCTGTTCAGTGATGTTGTTCAGCGGAGGAGAGCAGAGATCCAGGCAAACCCCAAAATCTCCCGGAGCTTGCTGGCCTTCCAGAGGTAGTACACTTAGTATTGCACTTCTGTGTAACATTGTGAGGCTCAAGATGGACACTTAATAATAATAATAATAATAATAATAATAAAACAGTTCAATAAATGTAGAAGAACCAGAATCAGAGACCTCTTTATTTTCCATACATTCTTCTTGGTGCCTATATTACCCACAATGCAATAACTTGACAGTTTGGTCAGAGATTCATGGATGTGCTACTCATTGTGGTTAATGTAGTTTTGAGCTGGCAGCCTCAAGGAGAGATGAGAAGCAGACTACAGAGGCCTGGTGCTCGATGCTGCCTCTGGTTACATCACTTATGGAAATTCATCTGGCTTTGTGCAGCTCTCTGGGCCCACCCACTGGGCTTGTTCTGAAGCAAAGGGACCCACTTTCATTAACTATCTATGTGTTTTTTAGATATGGTGACAACTTGGGTAGATCCAGGGTAAACCAGCACAAAGGAGCAGGCTTCTTCTTCTCTGGCGTCCTGGTTGCGCTCACATGTGTGGCTGTAAGTATCCAGCAGGAGTAAAAACCAAATTATCTTCTTATCTTCTGTCTCAAGTCTTAAGGTAAAATGATGTCCTCAGTATTGATGCTATGGTCCCTTACTGGTTACTACTGTCACCCACCTATCAAGTGCTGACAGCTTCAGTCAGAAAATTCACCTGGTTCTGAGTTGCCCTTTAATGGGGCGATTGATTTAACATTTTAAAGAAAGAACCCTGAGGGACTAATCTAACTTCACTCCTTTAGAGGAAATTGTTTTATTGTGATTTCCCTTTCTTTTTGGCCCAGGCTCTCGACAAATGGCAATTTTAATTTTAATGATTAGTTAGAATAGGTTTGCATTATTTGTGTGCAAATAAGATTCTTTCTTGATTAGATACAGCAGTTAATCATTCATCATTCATCAATCATTTTCAGTGTCCTGTATCTGCCAAACAATTTGTTGTACATAATGTCTCCCTAGAGTTTTTCCTTGTGCTCAGTCTTGTACTTTATGATATTGCCAAGTGTGTCCTTGGAGGAAATTATTGTTAACCTGAACCACTAAAAGATTGTTAGTTAATTTCACTCTTGCACTGTTTATTCGGATTACAGCATTTAAATGTTTTGACTTTCACATGCAACAACTGTATTTTTAGGTTACTCACTGATGTATATTTTAATCAAAGGATTTTGAACAATAGTAGTTTAATATTTAAAGATCATCACAGAAGTGGACCAAAGGGTCGTGGTTCATATCATGTAGACAGTACGTGTTTATTTTGTCCATGTGGCACTTGGGAGCAACATCATTGTGTGTCTTGACACGTGGCAGTAAATGTGTGTTTGTGAGTAAACAGATTACAGCATGGTCCTGTTTTTGACCTCAGCTTCTGGATGAACATCATTATTGAATAAGGTCATATTAGGAAAATTGAAAGGTGGTCTGGGTCTGTGTGCAAAACATTTTTTGTTTTGAATGCTTTTGTCTTTGTTCCTTTCCTTGGCTGTACTGGAAAAAACAAATTCAGTAATATTGAGATGCATCATGTGTCATCATGACAGGAAAGCTGACATTTGCTCTTTAATGTCCAAAACTCTATATTATATTTTACTATATATTTATATTTTACATTTCTGCTTTACAGCTTAGTTTTGCAGGTGAAGAAAACTTAAGAACAACATGTTGTACCGTTACTCACCATTTTTCTGTGGCAGAGAATATACAGTGCTTGCATGTAGTTGTGTGATCATTTTAGCTTGATCCTTACAAAAATAAATATCTTGGTGCTAAATATACACTCGCAGAACTCAACAAGTTGTCATGAAGAATTTATTTTTTATGAATGGGGACTAATGTCATGCAGGGCAGTCATATTTAGAGATTAGATAAAGAGAGAGGGTGATTTATTATTTATTTGTTCTTGTTCCACTACCAAATGACTCAAAAAATAAGGGTTTTGCTAAAGATGAATTAGTGAAAAGGACACATTATGTGTTTATTACCATGTCAAATAGCATATAGCAATTTTGATGGAAACAAGACAGAAAACTGGAAAACTTGTTAAAACACGTTTTTGCACCGCAGCTTTACAAAGCTGTGATAAGGATGTTGTTCATTTGAAGTTGAAATCATGTTATTATTAAATTAAAGGTAAAATTCATTAATTCAATGTTACTATTTTATTATAAATCATGTAGGTTTAAGTCAAACTCATACGATGATCTCTAGCGGTGATGGGTGATTCCTTAAAGACACAGCTACAGGATGTAGGTTAAGAGGCCAGTGTGTGTGTTTAGCATCAGTCTGGCTTATGAAGAACTCCAGCCACCATCCAAACCTGTTAATCCTCTACATCTAAATATGTAAAACACCCTGGTGAAGTATAAGCAGGGTAAACAAGGACAAACAACATTGTGCCTGGTTTGTTAAATGTCTGTGCGTTTCCAGGTGATGGTGTTGGTGTATCACTGGGGCAGTGGTGTAGTGGAGCAGCATGACCTACTGATCAGCAAACCAGTGTCTCACTGGACGCCAGAGGAAGTTGTGTTGTGGCTGGAACAGTTGGGGCCGTGGGCCCAGCTTTATAGAGAACCCTTCCAACAGGAAAAAGTCAATGGAAGGTAGACACATGAAAATTTTGGGGGCTTTTTTTCTGCTATGGTTTTTTTAATTGTGGATACATTTAACCATACACAATAAAAACTGAATTGAGCCACATTTATTAAACATTGACTCATCTTTCAGCTGCATTTATTGCATTTCTTTTTTTTTAATGTACCATATTACCATATTAATTTCTTTGCTTCAGGTTATTATTGATGCTGGGGGAAGAAGAGTTGTTAAAGCCGCCTTACAACATCGAGAATCAGGCTCACCGACGGGCTATTCTGGCTGAACTGGACAGAGTTAAAGCCCTGGGGGTCAAACCTCCACAGAACCTCTGGGAATACAAAGTAAATACTGATTCCACAAAATGCTAAACTTTGCAGATATTTGCATTAATATATGTTGGAGTATAGTTTACTTCACATTGTGTTTTCCAGCAGTTTTTTGAATAAGTACTGATTTTTAGCAATGACTCTCCAGTCATTCCATGTGTTTCTTATATTTCTTACATGTTCAATCAAACAAATGTCCTTTTACTCTGTTTGCTCATTTTTCTGCCACTTTCTACCAGGCAGCTAATGCTGGGAAGTCTCTGTTCTTGCTGTATGCACTGAAACGCTCCCCTCGTCTCACACTGTTCTACTTGTATTTGTTCGACTATTCTGAAACCTTCCTGCCCTTCTTGCACACCTGCTGTCCGGCCATCACGCACATCGAGCAATCAGTGGAGAGCAGCTTCCTGAACGCACAGGTGACAAAACCAAACACACTACAAACATAATATTGTTAAATCCACTAGTAAAGGGTGGGAAGAAAAGACTAGGTACACTTACATGCACATTATGTGTTGGTTACAGATGATGATTAGATTAGGATGAAGCAATAACATGGCCATAATCAAACCTTTTCTGTATCACCCTCATAAACACACACTTATAAATGATATTAAAATTGTACCAGAACAGTCTTCACTATGTGGTAATTGTGTGGTACTTGTTACCATTATGATGTGGACAACTATTTAGCCTAAAAGTAGGATTTTAGGCCAGTAAAGATGTGGCATTCGGGTCATGCAGGTTGTACATCAGTTGCATATAAATATATATTTTGCATGAGTGATCTTTCTGTGTTCTCCATGAATGCCTATCTTAATGGTTTTAAAACCTTTTTCCTGTATCTTTTGTTTTTCACGATTTTAAATCACGACGTGTTAGTTGGAGCCCAGCTGGCGACAGTGGGCAGAGTTTCTTGTGAAGTACCTACTGCTTCCATACCAGCTGATAGCAGAGTTTGCTTGGGACTGGTTAGCCGTCCACTACTGGACATCTCGCTTCATTATCGTCAACGCCATGCTGCTGTCTGTGCTGGAAGGCTGCGCCTTGTGGAGACTGTGGACAGCAGCGAGGATCAGGTACACACTGTGGGAGGGCTGAGTGCTTTTTAGTTACAAAAACACACATACAGTAACATAAAGGCCTTTTCTGCGCCAGGAACTAAATAACGTCTTACCTGGATGCTTTAAGAACCTAAAAGACTGCTGGGCTGTGCCTTGAACTTCCATTGTGTTTTATAATCTGGAGTGTTTTTAGATATACATAATTGAAATCAAGGATGGTCCACTCCAATGTGTTAGTGTTGATATTGAGCTTATGACCTTATTGTCTTTCTTTAGGACTCTGCCGCGCAAGATGTGGAACCACTTGTGGAAGATGTTATCTCAGGGGTTTGCCTTTGCCCTCCTGTGGCCTTTTGTCCCTCAGTTTGTGTGCAACTGCCTCTTCTACTGGGCGCTTTACTTCAGTCCCATCATAAATATAGACCTGTTGGTGCAGCAACTAATGCACCCAGAAACACAGGCACTGTAACAAACTGCATGTAGTCAGTGCCAAATTAATACCAGTTCACAGCAAATGAAGTAAATAGCCAGACATCCAGTTGCTGAAGAGAATTGTTTATTTTCAGCATTAAACTCATTTGAGATTGGCTTTGTTTGCTGTTGGAATGGAAGATTTCTTGCTTCCAGTCTTGTCTCTCCGCTGGGTGGTTGCCATGTGGAACAAGAGAGGCTTTGAGCTATTAAAGGGGAAGCAAAACCAACACGATAAGAAACAGTGAAATAGCTGCAATCTTATTGATTCGGAGATTACCACAGCAATCTCTTAGTGTGCACAGTGCATTCACAAACCACATTGCCTAAATGGTCCAGGGGGCAATAATGAAATTGATAGTCATGTTTAGACATTGGTGGCAGTAAAGACTGGCCTCATAAGGAGTTTCTTGACCAGTGAGAGTTTTGTAGCACTGAGATGGCTGTAATCCAGATAATTATTTATTTTTAATTTCACATACAGACCTGGCTACTGACAGTGGAACAAAACAAGAATAAATATTTTTTGTTGATCTTTTATCTTCATATGTCTTTGGGGCATGAAAACCACAATCACTTAAATGAACAGCTGTTGCTTTAGAAGTATCAGTTTGAATGAAGCAGTGTTATAAGTATATAAATTCTCATTCTGCATAAATTTCCGTGCGCTGCTGGGTCCTCATTGTGGCTCTGGCTGTAACTGTGATCTTGGCACTACAGAGCTGTCTGCAGATTCATTCTACATGGTTTGGTAACATGATTGTGAAATGTCTCAAGTGACTTGAGGGTCATAGTTCTACAGCCTGTTAGGAGCGCCAATGTTTACCATTGACTCAAGGGGAAAAAGATCAGTAAACTAATGTTCAACAACTGAAGTGTGTTCCAGGAGTTCCAGATGTTCCTTTTACAAGATCTGTGGCACTTGTGGAAATAAAAATTATGTTCTTAAATTTTTTTGAGATGCTGATACAGATATTTTCAATTTTTTTTATGATTTTAAGGAGAAACTGTAGCAGGTTTTATTTGCTTGTACTACTAAGAAAGGTTGTGTTGCACTTTTTTTTTATTGATCAAAAAAGTTTGTTTGCAGTATACATTTACGTGTGGTGGGGTGGGTAGAGCCAATCAAAGACATTATTTTTTATGTTCCTTTGCACTTAAAAGTTCTACACTGTGATTTTTGTTCTTCAGTGTTTCTCCAATGACCAAGGAAAAATAAAGATTTTTAAATATGTTTTTTTATGTAGTAATTGTTTTAATTACAAAACACAAGAACTAAAAAAAAAAAAAATAAAAATACACTTTGACAAATATAAATACAATTTTAAATAAATACCAATGCTTTTATACCATCTCCAAAGCTAAAACATATAGATATACAGTACAGTGACGTTTGAGAAAATGCTTTTTCTTTACTATCCCTTTGCTTGAGGAGTTGTATTTAGTTATTTTAAGTTAATAAGATTGGTTGAAGAGTCAACGGCCGCCCTCTAGCGTTCCTACGTTGTCACGGCAGCAACGGCTGTCGCCATAACAACGTAGGAACTGTCTCAAAAGAGCACGTAAGACTCACAACGCAAAATAACAACCTAACTAGAACAAGTGAAGACGTGGTAATTGTTTACAGCGGTTTTGCTCCTTTTTGATGTGAGCTAACATGAATGTCATTTTTTTTTTTCAAACTACGTTACGATGGCGGTGTTAAAGGTTCCGCGCATTTTTTTTAAATTTTTTTTAATTTTTCTATTTTTTAAACCGGCAGACAACCTTTTCCAGGCGACCCCCGGACGTCGTTGTTGCGGAAGTGAAAAGTCTACGTGGGGAAGAAAGGTTGGTCTGACCGTGTTTGAATACCGTTCACACCAGCGGCACCGATGTCCAATCCAGGTTAGCTCTGTCTCTCGTCGGAGCAGGCTTCCTTCCAGCCCACTACACCGCCTCCCTTCATTTAGGCAAATGGGTGCGTTGAACTAACGAGGCGTATAAATGGGACTGAGAGCCGACGACGGGCTGTAATGCTGCGCCGGGTGCGGCAGTCTCTCCGGCAGGTGCTGTTTCTGATGGCCCGGAGACCGGATCTACTCTGCGGGGCTATCGTGCTCGGCGTCCTGCTTATACTGGCTGTCAAGTTCACATGCAGGTAAACACGTCCGGCTTTCAGCTCATTCTCTGTTATTAGTGTGAGCCTGTTTCTGTTTGACCCGGGTTACACGAGAACTGCTCGACATTATAACTGACCAGCTCACTGAGGGACACATGTACCAGTGGTGATCTGTAAATTAGCTGCTCCATATTATATCTAATAATCTGGTTATGACCAGGTCTTTGTTAAGTAGTAACGTTGCATCTGACAGAAACTGTCGTGTGCTGCAGGACAAGCGGATTAACTGATGCTTTAAACCGTTTAAACAGACGTGGACTTCCATGAGTGTCACTGTGCTCCTTCAGTTGTGGATGTTTTGGGAAGGACATGGCTTCTGTACTTGTAAATGACCCAAAGACAACAGAGTAACAATCAACTCAATAACCCTCCCCCCACTGACCCATCCACCTATCACCCTGCCATCTTCAAGTGCCCATGTAGTCTGGAGCAACCAGACCTTATGTGCTGAGGCAATATACAGTCAGTTAGCAGTTTATTAGGAACACAGCTAAATCTAATGCTGCCTAATACATCAGTCCTGCAGTTCTGTTTTTGTTCTGTAGATTACTTCAGAGGATCTGGCCTGCATTGCTGTCGCTCTAGGCAGGAGAAGCGATAAACCCTCTGTATAATACAAAATGGTTCAGCAGCAGCACAAAACTGCAGCCTCCACATGCACCTTTTCAGCAACACAGGGCCAGATAATTGGCTAATAATGTAGGTTGCCCACTTTACCTGGTTGCAAAAAGACCCTGGTTTTCTCCATATCATTCGGATCTAATGGATCTAATTGGATCATAATTTCAGAAATTTCTACCTCAAGCTCAAAATGTACAGTTTTAGTTATAGTTGATATATTAACCGTGAGTGTCCTCCATCCCCTGGCTCTTCTGTTGCAGAGGGACTTGTGTCAAAATCTAGTTTTAAGTTTATGACACGTTGCTTTGTTGTAACATTGTGTTTTTACAAATAGCTTTAGCTTTTTTTTGTCTCAAATAATAATTTCACAGAAAGCCTCAGGCATGAATGTATTATTCCATTATAGGAGAGCATTATTTTCCAGTTTCCTTCTATGATAGTAAGTGAATATCTTTGGTTTTGTCTCACACAACAAGACACTCGACATAAACTTGTGCTTTGGGAAGTTGGGATGGACACTTAGTCAGAAAATAATGAAACCGCTTATGGTGGGGATCAATAGGGACCCAACATTAAATTATACTGGCCAAGTTCAAGAGGATTAAATAATGCTTTAAATCATTTACACAAATGTTTACTACCCAAGAGAGTTACTATATGTAATTGTGATTTTTTTTTTTTTTTTTTTGCATGAAGATATTGGTCTTGTATTAGTGAATGACACTGAAGGTGTAACAACCTACTCAGCTCTGTCAACGTTTCAGTGAATCCAGCTGTGGAGACAGATTGAAAGTAAAACAAATAGTAGGCAAATAATATCAGGCACATCCTGTTTTTTTTATCCTGTTTAGAAGTGGTAGAAGTATTGCAGTCTTTTTTAGCAGATGCATGAAAGTGATTCAGAGCTGCAATGACAAGACGACCGAAACAAACTTTATCAGCTGCAAAATGAAAGTTAGCTGATTGCAGAGCCTGAATCAGAGCGTGTTTGGCATTTTTGCTTGATAAATGACTTAAACAATCAGATAACTATCAAAATTGTTGGTGGTTAATTTGTTGATTGTCTTATTGATAAAGCGGTTGATCATCTGAGCACTAAACAACACACACTGTGCACCCAGCTGTGGAGCTCGTTGCCAGAGAGATCGAGACTTAAAGCAAATAGCAGACAAATGAGTTCAAGGAAGTCCTTCTCATTCTGTGGTTCAGTGGCTGTGGTAGTAATCCCAGCGCGTTAAGAGCTTTTCTGCTCAGTTGACTGGGGGGTAGAAAACCCTGTATCACGGTATACTGGTGTACTGTGTAGTCTATTATTTCATATAAGGATGCACTGACCCAGCTTTTGCTCTCCTCTTGCCAGTCCGTCATCTCTGCAGAGGACTGGTCCAATAGCTGTGCTCTGTTTTCCCCAAATTTATAATCAGTATCCTGCAACTCATTGGAACCATTTGTAAGATGTCAATACCAATCAGCTGTATCAGATTGGTGCATCTCCAATATCCATGTGTGTTGTGATCTATTATATTTTTTTGAAAACTCAACAATAATACAGGATCAAATAACCAAACAATAATGTCTGTTGTAGCAAAGTAAATACTTGGCAAATTAAGGAACTTCATCACATTCAATATAAACAAATCGACTGATTTACACTAAAATCTTTTCTTGTTCTCTGCAGTCGTGCTAAAAATGTGGTGGTAGCAGCTCGGCCTCCGGTGCGGTTCTTCTCGACCGAGGCCCCGGTCGTTGACCTCTACCTGGGACAGCTGGACCAGGTGAGTGCAGCCCGAACAGAAGAGCTTTCACCTGTGAACAATGTAGATTGCACCCTGTCTCCCTCAAAGCGTTTGAACAAGTCTTACACCCTGGCAGTAATAAATTCAAGCTAATACTTAAAGACATAATTACAACAATTAGATCTGGAACATTTCGTTAATGTAAAGATTTTCTCTCCAGGTGGAGCGTTTGAGGAGCGTGGCAGAGGTGTCGCTCATCTTCTTCTATGCCCCGTGGTGTGCTCATTCGATGGCTGCTCGACAGGAAGTGCAGCAGGTTGCTAAGAAGCTGGCCAAACAGGTACTGGGCCCTTAGTTCACAACAAGTGCGCTCTGCAGGATTGTTTAAATACCAACTAGGGCTTGTTGTAGTAATGTGCTTGTCAATCAACACAGACACATTTAATATCTGCTGAAGTAAATACAACTTGTAGGATTCCATAAAGATGGGGCCTGTAAAGTGCAAAGACAAAGTTATATTTATTAATGCTACTTAGTTTATGTGGAGTTTATACACATCTGCAGGAATACTAAATTAATGCTAATGATAATTACATCAACTTAAATTCACAATGAAAGAGTTGTTTGAATGTGTCTGACTGTTGGGATGTAGATGAGACAGGAACAAGCTTTGATTCACACATGGCTGAGAATGATAACACAACATACCCTGTCTAGTAATGGATTGTTTAACCGTCTTTCTGTCTTCCTCACACAAACACAGGTGCAGTTTGTGGCTGTCAACTGCTGGTGGAGTCAGGGGAAATGCAGGAGGCAAAACCGCTTCTACCAGTACCCCATCATCCACCTGTTTTATAGAAGGTGAGACAGAGAAGACTTGAAATAGTTTTCTGCATCCTGGCCATTCTAGTTATGACTGCTGTGACTTTTGAAAGTACTTTTACGTCATGGCTCAGTATTAGTTACTGATTATGTGAAATCTATCACCTCCACAATTTTACTTGTTGGTCTACTCCTTGCACATCAGATGTATTATTGAACTGAAAATAAAACCTTTTGTAAAGCAGATTTTTTGTTTAAAATCTGCATTGTTTACTTTAATGCTTACTTTGATAACAGTCTTCTCTTTTTCTGCCTTCATGTAATGGATTGCTGCTTTTCCTGTCATGTTTCCTAACCCCAACCCGTAAGATCATTGGAATAGTGCACAGGTGCACAAGGACAAGAACAAACAAAACAGGAACACACACTTACAGCTTCGCTCTATGAGGCTTATATGGTCAGAAAGTCCACAAAGTGCATTTAACTGCTGTTTTTGATTAAATGCATTTTACGATATCACAACAAAATGCTTTTATGAGAGCGTATTTGTCTTTTTTATGTTTATTTTCCAAAAGTGCGGAAATAGAAATACCAGTTTCACCTTTACATGGGTAAATATAGTGATGAACATCTACTGTCCATGGAGACACCAAGAGTAAAAATGGGACTGTTCTGTTGGGGCAATTGTACAATTGATGCCAAGTCTGGTGCAACATCTTTATCTTGTTTTGTTGTTGTGAACTTTAAAGTGCAGCTTGTCAAGTAAAGTCAATGTGATTTATATATAGTATATATAGTCTCAAAGACTGTCAAAGCAGATAAGGAAAAACTCAAAGAAAAAAACTTAATGGAGAATAAAACATGCCACTTGTACAGAAGGAAAAAAAAATGTAGATGATACAATTCTACATACATTGTGAACATATGAAGAATATTAGCTGGAGGATGTTAAGCGACTTTCATGAATGTTCCTGTTCTTAAGTGTAATTTAAATATTTTATGATTTTGATAACATGGCGTCTTAACTTGCTCAGGTGAGCTGGGAGATCACAACTGATCCATTGTATTGTTTGCCTTTGTGTGTCTGTGCTGCAGGTTTGGACCTATCGAATACAAAGGTCCATTTGTGGCTCCATATGTGGAAAGTTTTATACTCAAAGTCATCACACCGCTCACTTACCTCCCATCGAGAGCCACACTTGAAGAGTTCCTCTCCTACCACGAGGTACTGATCTGATAGTGATCTACTCGACTCACCCACAGAGTTGATGCTTGTGGATTATGTGCTATACTCATCGCTATCACTAACTCTCTTTCTTTGTTGAATTGCGTTACTTTATCTCAGGTGTCTTCTTTGAATGAAGCTAGTGTTACCATGCGACTATATTATTCTGTGTGTCTCCTGTGTTTCTAGCCTCGAGTGGTGGGTTTCTTCCAGTTTAACTCATCTCCTCAGCCACCGGGGTACATCACATATTTGTCTTCTGCCCTGCACGCTCTCAAAAGGGGTAAGAAGTGATCCATTTAGCACTGAGACCAGCTGTTACTGCTGAAATAAAATTCATCCATTGGCATCAAATGCGTCTGAAAATACCTAAATAAAAATGAAATAAATTTGCTCAGAGAAGAATCAACAACTAGTTCTATTAGGTACTAGGAAGAATAATTGATGATGAAAATAATTGGGCAGCTCTAATGATGTCAGGAATGCAGGGTTGGATTAGCAATAATGGGAGAACTTGGTTATTGTAGCAGGAAAGAGAGCAGCTGTAAATAAAAGTCTGGATGTACAGTAATGGTTGAAGGATGTGGGTAACATCCATGTGGAAGTCCTGTGTGTGTTTCAAATCTACTGAGGGATTGAAGGATTGACTTCAAGACTGAGGATTAAAATTAAGAATGTTTTTAGTCTTCGCTCCTGAATCTTGACTTTTCTGGTGCAGATTACCGTGGAGTTGTGCGATTCGGGGTCGTGACCAACAAACAGGTGGCAGAAGCCATCTCACTAGAAGAAGATGAAACTGTTTACCTCCACAGAAGATTTAACTCCTCTTTGGTAAGCCATGTCTTCAGGCCGTAAACTACAAAAAATGGCTAAAAAATATCATGAAACACTGGATGAATTCTGTGTAATATAATTCTGGGTGTTTACTAGAAGACACTGCACTGGCATTGTGCTGTATGTTTTTCTTTTCCTACAGATTTTCCCCCGAAGGGAACGTAATTTCACGTCGCAGGCCATCTGTAGCTGGGTGTTTGAACACCATGAGACCGTCCTCCAGTGGATGCAGCCCCCAGGAACAAAATCCCGCCTCCTGGAACAGGAGCTAACTAAAGGTCCTGCACTGCTGCTGTTCCTACCACACAATCCACTCGGGTCCAAGCCCAATCCCATACTACAGCAGGTGAGCAGTGACAGGAAAAATGTTAGCTACTAAAGAAAGACGGCCGTGCTTTTATTTCATCGTGTTTGCTCTTCTCTAACCCACTTTATTTATTGAAGCCAGAGGTCACTCTCAATTACAGTTGGTCTAAACTCTAGCAGAAAGGATCTTAGCAAACTGGACCACATGGCCCCATCTTAGCCTTTATTTTCATTGGCTACCATTTCATTTCAGAATTAATTCAAAATATTATTGAGTAGATTCAAGGCCAAATTAGGTTTTGAGCAAACAAAACAAATGTGAACTGACTCCTTATGAGCCACAGTCCGGCCTGACGTCCTCTGGTAAAGGGCTCCTCCCCCTTCTTAGGACCAGGTTAGTAATCAGCCTGTGAGGTTTTAGTGTGATTTTATTTTATTTTTTTATCTTCACTAATGTAATCCTGTTTTTGCTCAAGTATATATTCTTGTCTTGGTGTTTATTTTGTGAACCACAAGTAACTGTGTAGGTTCTATACTTAAAATGAATCTTTTTTGTTTCATTTTAAGTCTGGTTTGTTTTTATTATTTGTTATTAATTTTATATTAAGTCTAATTTTACTGCCTAATTTCTGATTTCAATGTAATTTTGTTAAACAATCTAAAGCATTTTCTAACTTTCTTTCTTCTCCTCCATTTATTATTATTCTTATTATCTTTGTGCCTTTTTTGTTTTTCAGATTGCTGACATTGCTGTGCGTTACCATTCCTGTGACAATAATAACCACTCCAGTTTGGACAAAAACTCGCTGTGCTGCCAATCAGTTTGTCTCCCAGAGTCCAGTACGAATGTGTGTGAGGTGTGTCTCAACCTGTCAGGACAGAGTGTGACCAGCTCTTCCGTAAACTGCTTGTTCCCCTCCGTGGCTCAGGGAGGAGACGTGTTGCAGCCTTATCTCAGACACTGCTGCCTCCACCAGCTACCTGCCCCTGTGTCCATAAACACTGCAACCTCAGAGGGCTGTTGCACCTTTCTGAACAGCTATAGCCCCTTCAGTCAATACAGTGCCTGCTGCAGAAAAGTAGAACCTCACCTCAATGAATCACAAGCCAAAGAGAGGCCCGATGTACAGAGAGTTCCCCTTACACCCCCTTCATCGTCCATCCCTCCATCCTCTGCCCCTCAGCAGGGAGGAGATGGCATCACAGGGCTCCGGTGTCAGACCAACAGGACGCTCAGGTTTTATGTGCTGGATGTTGCTCTGAACTGGCCTCTGGCGGTGAGGCTGGGGGCAACGGGCAACAGAAGTGCTTCTCTTCACCAGGAGGCAGGTTCACCAGGTGAAGGGAGCAGTGACAGGTCGTTTGCAGCTATTGTGAACCTGAAGGACGAAGTTCATTATGTTCTCCACCGCAGCCCAGCAACCACACTAACAGAGTCTCTGGGTAAGATTATTTCAGAATTTCATTCCAGCTCATCAGCTGTTTAATAATTGTGTGTGGTCTGAATATAATCCCTATCATGGTGTGTGTTTGTGTGTTAAAGAGGCCTTCATTAGAAACTTCAGTGCTCCTTACAGTCTCTTGCAAAGACACTTGGTTGGAGAGGAGAACAGGAAGGAAGGGGAGGAGGAGGCCGGGCGTTCAGGTGAAAGCCAGCAGACGCCTCCTCGTTCCCTCATCACAGAACTGACCACCACCTCCTTCCTGCCCACTGTCATGGATCGTGAAAAGGTGAGAGAAGACTCCACTTCGGTATCTGTCTGGCCATTAAACTCTCATCCCATCCACTATTTATCCATTTATGTGAAAATAGGGACGATCCCAAATCAGTCAGAAGTGAGAAGGTGAAGTAGGAGAATTAAAGAAACAAACTTTTGAATTAAATTGTCAGGCACTATTTTTGTCTAACACATAAACAAAAACCCAATTCAGGAGGTTAAACTATAATCAGTCCTTTGACCCTGTTCCTTTTATCTTATAATCACTGACAAGTCAAGTTTCCTTTTATGACCATTACAACAAACGTATTTGCCTTCACCTGGTCACACACACAACACCTTTAATAAAACCCTATTATTTGAACCTCATCCATCAAACAGCTCACATGTCTGCTATAAATACAAAAGACGTCTGTTCATATGGTCGTGTGACAACATCCAGAAATTCTGCCTGTGGTGACTTGAGCTGGGAGCAACATATAAATGTGTGTGTGTGTGTTCTGCTGTAGGACGTGCTGCTGTTCTACTACACTCAGTGGTGTGGGTTCTGCTCCGTTCTCAACCACATCATCATCCAGTTGGCACGATTATTACAGGGAAACAGCACCATCACTGTGGCCAGGTGTGTTTAATGTGGATTTTTGAATCATAGTTTTATCACAGTTCAGCACCAGGACTGGATAAAAACAATATAACCACAATTCTCCTCTGTTTAGGGTAAATGTTGCCCGAAACGACCTCCCCTGGGAGTTCATGGTGGATCATGTTCCCTCCATCCTTCTCTTTCCCAGACACAGGTGAGAACAATCACTGACACACATATAGACATGTTTGGATTTCCCAGTAACACCTGGTTGCTATTAGATTACTCTGCATACAGTTTTGATTCAGGTCTGACTCGTTTTAGAGTGTTGTCTTTTACAGTTGTCTTTGTCTGTTTGTGTTATTTTGTTGTGCCGTAGTTATTGTTGTAATGTTCTGTTGGTGTATGGTGTATCCCTGAAAATGTCGTGGAAAAGTCACGGAAAATGATCACAAGAAACGAGAGAGAGCCTTGTTTCCTTTGTTTAGACTGTGACCCGATCACATGTAGTAAAAACAGTAAAACGTGAATAAATGAAGTAATAAAGAGTAATTAAAAAAATTAATAACTCCCCAAAATAAAATTGATCAAAATAGGAAACATATACTGGTATTTCACCAAAATATTTATATAAATAAATTCTTCTTTTCACTCATTTTCCCTTTTTCTTCTTCTCTTTAAGAAAACATCTCACTGTGAAGTTTCCCGACGATCTGCCCATCACGTTACCCAACCTCCTTCACTTCATCCTGCAGCACTCTGGCTCTGTGCATAACGCAGACAAACCGCTGACATCTCCTGCCGACGCAGACAGTTCAGGACCCAGTGCCATCCTCCGTGCGGAGTTCTTGGCACTGCAGCGCGAAGTCCAAACACTGCACCACGCCCGCGAACGTCTCTCCCAACAGCTGGCGCAGCTGTGGCGTGACAACCGGCGCCTGGCGCTCGACACCCGCAGCTTAGAAGCCCAGAACGCAGAGCTGCAGCAGGAGAGGCAAAGCCTAGAGGAGCAGCACCAGGAGAAGAGCCGGCAGCTCGGGGAAGCGGTGAGACGACTGCAGGAGCTGGCAGATGCTTCAGAGAGCCTGCTCAATGAGAACACGCTGCTCAGGATCCTGCTGAGGGCGCTGAAGGACAGGACGGAGGCCAGAGAGCAGGTGGAGGTGGAACGGACAGAGGCAGAGCAGAAAAGAAGCCATATGGCCTCCTGACCACAAGGCTGCTGGGAATCCTGAGAATATCACAGAAGAGGAAGAGAGAGCAACGAGAGCCACGAAGCTGTGGTGAAAATGTGGTGAAACGGGACAAAATGAAGCTGACAAGAGGTAGTGTAAACCCCACGGGGGCCACGACTCAATAAATTTGGTCAAAAGAGAAAATGAGGACAGTTATGATCTGTCATAAAAGATCAGAAGGAAACTGCAGCTGCTAAATCACGAAAGATGTAAGAGGAGCAAAGTATCGAGGGAAACGGCAGAGACAGAAAAGTCCAAAGGGCTGTGATGATAGTGGGCTCATCCACTCTGAGGAACACACTAGTGTGGGAAATCAGTGCCAACAGTTCAACTCAAAGGACTCAGTTCTGATGCTTGAAAAAAAAAAAAAAAGTGTGTTGAGTGAAAACCTGTAACCTGAGTTTCTAAAAAGACTCTGCAGCCAAATTCTCTACCTTCCCTCATTTAACATAAATCCTCATATAAAAGCCAATTTTCAAATAATGGCCAAGTCTATGACCAGCACCAACAAACTAAGGCCAGTCACTAATAAAGCTGGAGAAATGACCTGTAGCCCATGACTCGCATGGTAAATGTGATGTCATTCATTTCCACAGCGCTACTTCCACATCATGTTATTGTCAGATCCATGACGGGTCACTCTATTGTTTTTAGTTATATATGATATAATATTTTCACACAAACTAATTCCAGTGTAATTAATTCCAGCTTTTTTTTGTTTGTTTTTTTTACCTCCACAAACTTCTGTTTATTCCCAAATTATGCCTAAAGAAGTTTCCTGGAAAGAATCATTAATAAGATGTAAAATAGAGATTGAGCAGTTGGTACTTCCTGTTATTTGTAAATGCTAAACTGGCACAATCTTGAGACTTTTATTCTGAAATGATGAACTGGATGTGTCTAGAATCAAACAATTCACCATAAATGAAGACTAAAGTTTCCAGTGGTAAAGAAATGATTAATAAGTAGTGGCAGGATTGAATGAAGGAATTTCATAGGAATCAGTTAAATTAGCTAAAATAACAGCCTGAAGTTCCTGGAATTAAAAACTACACGGTTCTTTCCAGGAAACTTGTGTTAACAGTGTTGAGTTTAAAACATGGAAGCTTAAAAACACTGGATTAAAAAAGGCAGCGTCTGACATGACTGGTTTTACTGTGGGAATTAGTGATGTGGAAATGTAAATTATAGTCCAGACAACAAGTCAACACTGAGGTTTTGAGTTAGCGTTGACTGGAGAGCAGAGAACAGTGGAAATAAATGGTTCTTCTCTGCCACTGGGGTAAATATAAAAGCCACTATTAAAGAATTTATACTAAACTCTTTCCTGCTGCTTTACAATCCTTTAAATCGATGCACAGTTGTAGGTTCGTGGGTGACTACAGGTGAGAGGGGAGTTTGGCTGCAGGGAGAAAGGGCTACTAATGAAGCAGAGATTTATTTAATCCTGGAGACGTGGCACCTGCTCATCGAGCTGCAGGTGAGCCGACAAGCACTTGAAATAATCAGCAAGATTTTTCCTTTTTTGTTTTTCTTTCCTTTTTTTGAAGGGGTAAATTTTTTTGTTAAACTGATCTATTTTTACAGGAATCCTCGAGTCACTAAAATATAATTTCTGTGTAACTATTCAGGTATTAAGAATGAGATGCTGCAATTGTTTACATGTGAAATATTGCACCTGTTTTTACTGATTAAAAATCTTTCATCTTATTGTCGTCCTGTGTTTTATTGTGGCTGATGTGTACAAATAAAAAAAAATCAGTACAATAAATACAAATTCAGTCAGATCACATCACTTAAATAACCGACTTTATTGATCAAACCAGCTCCTCTGTGGTTGAATGGTGGGTCCATGTGGGCTGGACCTGGGCTGTGGATGAGAGCTGTGACTGTTTTGTTGTGACATCAAAAAGTTTGACAAGTCCCAGCAGCTTGTTTTCACATTATAGGCTGCGTTTATTTCTCTGTGGGTTGATTTTGATACTTTCACAGTATTAATAGGGAACCTAGATCCTGCTTTTTAATCAAAGAACATAAATTTACCTTTTTAAAACTAGAAAATGATGAGAGTGGTGACAGTGAACCACACAGATAATGTCATGACCATAAAACGATGAACTAAAATGAGCTTTAACTGTTTTTATGATGCTATTAATACAGCTTTAACCTTTCGGGCATGTAGAGTGACAACAGATTAGAAACTGTGTGACCATGAGTTTAACTATGTTCAGCAAAGACGTAAATGCCAGATTTAATTTGGAGCAGCAGGAGCATGTGCTGTTAATTTCTCTCTCAGTCAAAGGTTGTCCTCAGTTGGTTTCACTCACTGTAAAGCTCTCAAACACAGAGATGTTTAAAGTTCTGCAATAGGCTGAACCAGATATTTTAAAATCTTTGCTCCAGTTGTTAAAAACACTTAAAGCTGAAGCTGCACTCACTGTTTGTCCTTATCCTTCAGTTATATATATTAAAATAGTGATTTATAGTTATAGAGTTATAGTATTAAATTTACTTTGAGTGCATTTATGTAAATCTATGTCTATTTCTCTATCTATTAATCTATTTCTCCCACACTGCCACACCAGAAACTGAGGGCTGAAATCAACACATGTGAACCCAAATTATAGCTTTGAAACATAACATTTGAAAGGTTGGAATGTGTTTAGGAGATGATCCATGGCTGAAACATCCCTCTCATCTGGAGAAGAGGAAATCTAAAATCCATCCTTGTTGGGTTGGGTCAGTGAGATTCAAGCTGATCTTATTTTCTTCTGTGGAAGTAAACACGTTTGGCAGAGACGGTGTCGCTCACACTGAGGGAAAACTACCTGACCAGCAGTCACACATTCTTCTACATAAACTGTAAGTACATTTAAATAAATTACAGTTGATTTGTTCAACTGATGATATCAGTATCTGAGTATTTGTCAGACTGTTGTCCTTGTTTTATTGTGAAATTGGCTCTATATACTGCACATACAATTTACTTATATACATCTTAATTTTTTAGTTCAATGCAAGATAATTTCTTAAAATGTTTTAAATTCCTATGTTAAGATGGAGGCAGCAGATGAATAGATGCCTTTGTGTTCCATATAATTTACTTACTATTCATCATACACATTTTAGGTGTCTTTTTTTGTAACTTCTGTTTATCTAATTTTAAGACATATGAACAAACAAGGAGCTGCAAGGCTGGAACATATAGTAAAAGGAAATCGTGACATCAATAACACAGTGAGGTAATGCACTGCACTTGCATAATAGTTCATTTTATATAGTGAAATACAACAATAAGTAATGTATTATTCAAATCCTTGTCCTTTGTTCCCAATCTAAAAATGTGATAAATCATATTATCTATTTAAATCCAAATTACTTGTAGCGGTAAGTTCTTCCATTAATATCGTGTCCAGGTTTTTCCACAGACACAAGCTCAGATCAGTGATTTCCACATAGTTATAGAAGGAGGGTCATGTCACCCACTTCACTGTTACGGCTTTCCTTGCTAGCAGTAAAAGAGACTGGATCACATCTTCATTTTCCTTAAGGGAGACAGAGACCTTTCCAAGCAGACATACAAGTGGGTCGACTGATACCTGATGACCTATTGCTGTACTGACACTTGAACCCTAACAATGCAATCTGGTGCCTACATGGCATTTACATTTGGGACAGTCTGGCGAGGTTCCTAGATATGTAAATCTGTTTTTTTTTTGTTTTTTTTATTCATCCATTATGAATTATGGATTTGTCACTAGTATGTAGATGTTGTTGCTTGTATTTACTACCTTTGATACGAATTGTTTACAGGAGCAATGACAAATACACAGGTGCCTGTTGGTGAGTCAATACTTCTCATATGAGCAACTAATTTAAAAAAAAACAAAACAAAACATACGTATGTGCTTGTGCTCACTTTTGTCTCCATCCTTGTTTTGTGTAGCGACGGTCAGTCCATTGGGAGACAGTCCGGTTCAGATCGTCTGTCCTAAGTGCCATCAGATGGTCCTCACCAAGGTGGACTACAACGCTGGTCTGCTCACCTACCTTTTCTGTGGAGGTCTCTTCTTCTGTGGGTAAGAAGGTGTTGTTCCCTTCATCACACTGATCATGAGTCTACAGCCACGTTAGCAGCTCCACGAATAAAAAAATTTAAAAATGGGTGGCTAAAAAAAGAAACAAAATTAAAGAGATAAAATGTGATGATCCTTGAGTCTTACCATGCGGCAACAAATGTAAGTCATTACATTACGATTTAGTTTGATATTTATGTTTTCTTTCTTACAAATGTCTTGTTTTTACTTAGTTTTTGTATTTGGAATAATAAAATGTTGTTATTGTTGAATTACTGGGGTTGTGGAACAGGTAGGCAGCTTTTAAACTTTGGCAATTACTTGCAGTTGTCATCTAATTTCTACTCTTCTAATTTCCTCATGGTTGTACCACCTGGAATTTAGTTCCTTATTCCCTTTGTTAAAAAATAAAACAAAACAAAACACAAAAAAGTTCCAGGGTTCTGCTACGCATTGAATCTCATACTTACTCATACTTTGGCCAATTAGTTTTTCTTCAATTAATCAGTTCATTAACAGTGATTCTAACACCCACAATGGTCGGAGCAGCTCAGGGTAAAGTTCAACACGTTTGAACTTTCGGGTGCCTCTAAAATTGGAGATAAACATCTTGAAATCCATATGATGAATCATAAAGTAGGAGCAGGAAGCAGCAATGAAGCATAAATGCAGAATTAGCATGTTGAAATTCTTTGTCAGCTTGAATTTTGAAGTGCGGCGCTAATTTCAACATGTTGACAGCGCTAGTTAAAATGAAAGGCAAGGGGACAAAAGTCACAAAGATTCTTCCTCTGGGGATCATGAATGTCAGTGGCTCAAGCATTGAAAGCTGAAGATATTTTACTTTGGACCAATCAGACGCAACAGCCCAGCAGACTGGACCTTCATCACTACCTGCCTAACTAACAACTAGCACACCTGAAAATGACTAAACCATATCGTGTTTTATTAATTAGGTGTTTTGTGTGATAATGAAAAACTGACTTGTGAAATACATGAAAACTTACAAATGATCAGATAAATGATGAAAAGACATAAATGTTTGTGATGAGATATTTGTATGTCTTGTCCTCTCCAGCTTTGTTTTAGGTTGCTGTCTCATCCCGTTCTGTGTGGACCGGCTGAGAGATGCCAAACACTCCTGCCCTGACTGCAAGACTGTTCTGGCCGTGTATAAACGCTTATAACTGATAGTAGAGCTGCAATAACTAGTTGATTACTTGATTGGTCAATCAACAGCAAATTAACCAGTAACAATTTTTTATAATGAAACAATTGTTTAGGTCATTTTTTAAAACACAAAAGCCAAACATTTGCTAGTCTCATGCTTCTTAAATGTGAGAATTTGATGCTTTTCTTTGTAGCATGTGAATAGGACATTTTTTACTTCCATGTTTTTGACTAAAATAATAATCATCGATAAAAATAACCATTAGCTCCTTCCCTAAATTATATGGTTCCCAACTCAGGGTTAAACCTCCAGCACATTCCTCAGTCAGCAGTTTCCTCCTGAATGAACCAGTGTTGAATTAAGGAAATGTAATTATACTGAATCAGATAATAAATGTTTCCACTGTTGCGATTTGTTGCTGTTTTCCACCTTTTTACATGTTACACTGGAGACTAAAAGCTCAGACTTCAGGATGATTTTGTAACTAAATTTGTTCTGTGTTGGTGCAGATAAAATGATGTGACCCTCCCACAACTTATCCCCCCTTTTCATCCTCGACAAAAAGAAACTGTAACTCAATCAATGATGAGTTTTGATAACTTTGCAAAGTTAAACAATATACATTTATTATCTATCTAAATCTGCAGGCATCCCATTCATTTTTAATGTAAGCCTGCCTAAACAAAGTGCAATGTTGAAACGGATACACAGGGTTAAACTGAGACTAATACAGTAGAAAAAAAACGCCTTCATTTTTCTGTTTGACCTTCATTTCAACAATTAAAATAACTGAAGCTTCAGGTAAAAAGACAAAAGTATGAATAAAGAAATGATTATAGAGTATATATTACTGCTTGTCAACTGAACTAACTGATAAAGAACACTTATCGATTGTGTTGTTATTGTATGGAGGCATTTTATGTCACTCATGGTTTTTAACGATTTGATTAGAGATAAATAAAAACATTATTTCATTATATCTTTTCCACTTAAATAGTCTGGACAGTGAATTTCAATAATCAGCCATGTGCCTGTTTCTTCACATTACAAAGTGCTGAGAGGTGATGAAGAGCACAAGGAGGAAGAGGAGAGAAATGCCGGGGTCTGCTCGGAGGTGCACACCGTTACCTAAGACACAAACACAAACTCACATTAGAGCTCATCAACTCTGTATTTTATCCATTTTTGATGGATGATACATCAAATTTCTATATTTATCTAACATTAGCGAGTCCATGTCCACCACCAAAAATAATACAGTGTGAAATGCTCCTGGGCCTGGGAAGTAATACTGGCTATAAGCTACTCAGCTGGACATGCTAACATTTGCAGGTTAAACTAGTCCTTTGTTTGCATCATTTTTGCTCTTGTATTTTTGATTTAAGTTTAAAAAGACATGAACCTCCAAACTCTTCATGTACAGAGTGTCTCACTTGCTACAGCCCACAGACTGAATATCAAAATGGACATAGACTCTTGGTCTGAAAAGCGAAGGCAATGCAGAAGTGCCTTAAACCTGGATTCTAGCTAATGACCAGCATTGTATTGAAGCCTATGGGAAAATGCCCCCACTTCTCATTTGAGTTATTAGTTGCATAATAGTAAACATTTCAGTAAATGTTTTCCTAATGGGTTTATGTCTCAGTCTCTAGTTTGAAGTCTTCTTCAAGAAATGGACCATAAAGCAGAGTATGCATTAAGGCTACAGTGTGATTGACAGACTGTACCACACACGGTGACCTGCCTGATAATCATGATAGAGTACAGAGCAGGTCAGATCCACCCCCACTACTCTGTGGGTTGATACTGGGTTGACTGTGGTCCTCTGGTCTTATTTTAGTTGTTCGTTTCTTGTCTCTATTAAAAGAGATCTGAAACTCATCTGGACAACCTTATTGAATAAAGATTTTAACAGTTTTATTGGGGGTGGGGGTTTAACCCTAACCCTAAATTGCTCCTGAAAATAGTTTTTACTTTTTCAATACTCACCTGTGGTGGATCCAGACCCAGCAGTGGTTGTTGAAGATGATGATGATGATGAGTCGCTCGTGACGGTGCTGGCAGTAGGACCATTGGTGGTGGATGAGGGGTCAGCTCTACCTCCCACGATCCCCACTCCCAGTGTTTCGAGCTCTGACTGCAACTGCCTGCTGATCCAGTTGTGTACCAGCGTTTGGTTTTCATACGACTTCAAATCTGGCAGGTTGGTGCCAAGAAGATCTTTGACTTCATTGACAGTCAGGTTCTAGGGAGAACAGAGCAGGGGAATGTTACACTTGTTACATAAAAAAAAACACACACCTTAGACTTATTTTTTAATCCAGCAATTCTAATTCAGCTATGTTGAACATGGGTATAACTAAGTGTGCAGGTCACAGTAGATAGTGACATGGTGACATAGTGATGGCCAATAACTGTTCCAGAGTACAAGGACTTCACTCTCTTTCTTTGGCATCACTGCTTTTTTTTCACTGCTGGCATCACTGTAAAAACACAAACTCACAAAACAAAGGCTCTTTCAAAGACGTCTGTTTCCCTCACAGATCTACGATACTGCTAAAGCAAGCAAACACGAAAATACAAAGGCAAACACACACACACACACACACACACACACACACTACTGACCAGTACAACGTTCTCATCCAGGCTGGTGAATGTATCCAGGTCCATGGTGACATTTGAGGCAGCCAAACTCTGGACATACTCTAATGATGCTCCCCCTGCAGGCCGCGAAAGAAATTAGTTGAATGTTCGTGTTCAAACTAAGCACTTCTGCATGCAGTATGTATGTGTTTGTGTGTGTGTGTGTGTGTGTGTACCTACCGACAAAAGATTTTGTGAGCTGATATGATGACACAGAGACAGTCGAGCGGGTGGTTTCTGCAAATGCTTCTCTGGCAATGGTAAACAGTTCTTTCTTTTTCTCTGTGCTGCAGTTGGACACATTGAGGGCGCCGGCGTCTCTGCAGGACACAAACACACAGAGTTTAAATGAACTCTTCTGTTCTTTGAGAATCTTTTTGTGGAGGTCGTTTTCTGAGAATAACTATTTCTATTTTTCTAAAAACTGGAGTTTGCTAACTAAACAGTGAATCATGTCCACTGGGGGCTCGCACAGGAAAGTAAAATGTTCATTTTGAGCAAAGCAGCCAACAGGTGTGTGATAATCATGCTCACACGTTGCTGTGAATGCACAACGACAGCAAACAACAGCAAATTTACACACAGTGCCAGTGAGTATACAGTGTATATTTGATTTTAAACACAGCAGTGGTTTTACAGACAACAATGTTTGGATTAATGTCACAATACTTCAGTAACAATCCTCCAAATGCACTCAAGGCCCTGACTTCTTACTTGAGGCTTTGTTGGGAAATGTTCTTTAAAACGTTGGTATCCAGGGAGCACAGGTTGTCTCCTCCAATGGTGTTGAGCTCTGCGCTGCCAAGCTTATTCCCAGCATTGCTCAGATACTTAGAGATGATGGCTTTAGCCTGGACGAGAGGATACACGCACTCATGAAAACACAAAGGCACATACGCACACATGCGCAGCACAATTTATTTGCTGACTCGTTTGCTCACCAAACTCGGGTCCCACTCTCCATTGGACGAGTCCATCAGAGCAGAGAGTGTGTCGATCTGAGTGATGCTCCATTTGTTGATGTCATCAATAGTGGCCAGACGAGACACTGGGCCTAAGAGCTGGACCTGATCCTCTGGGACGGTAGAGTTGGCGGCATAGGCCTGTAAATGTGTGAGAATCAGAAGGAAGACATTATCGCGCGGCAGAGAATCAGTTCATCTGTTAAAAGTTTTCTGTGGATTTTAATTGCTGGATGGAGACACAGATGAGCAGCTGATGGTGTTTTTTCACTGTTTCCTGGTGAAATATTATTAGTTTGGCTAAGACTATGCATTACCCAACTACTGTAGTTGCACTTACACAGTAACAAGTCTTGAACATTGCATCCAAACATCAAAATAAATGATTCCCTCTTATAATAAACATCATCATAATTCAAATTCTTATGCAATGATATGTATCTAATAGCAAAGTCAACTCTACTTCTTTGTAATACCTGATGAACCAGATTCACAAAATCAGTATCCTCTTCTAAAAACACTTTTCTTTCTCAAGGCTTATGAATAATCTGTTAAATATGTAATTTATTTGATTTAAGTAAATATCATTATTATTAGTAGTAATAGTAGTAATTTTACAATTATGAAGACATGACTTTATTGATTATTGAAATTATTTTATAATTTTTATCTGAACCACTTTGATTATTGATTTAACCAGCACCACTGCAAACAATTTGAACTCTAATTGCACTAATTGAACTCTAATTTCTTTCAGCCCACCCTCACAGGCTCCTGTCACCCACCTCCTGGAGCTTGTTGAGAACGATCTCGAGGTATTCGACCTGGTCCACTTTGCTGGTGATGGCGTCCAGGTTGTTAACAACAGTTGTGGCACTGAGGCAGCAGTTGAATTGGGTTATGTCGTCATAGTCGAAGGGGAACGTCTCGTCGCTGATGGTCACCTGGGTGATGGGTCCTACAGTGCACTCATCCACTAAAACACAGAAAAAAAAGTTAAAATAGGAAGAATTCCTGATGAAAACATTAACAGAGAAGATGAGTGAGAGACTGACCTATAGATCGCTTTGACTTCTTTCTCAGGGACTGTCTTATTTCTCTCTTCATCCTCCTAATCTTCCGTCTGCTCACTCCGTTCCTCCTGGCAAACCCCCGGAAAAACCTCAAGAAGCGACGCATCTCTCTCTGCTCACAGGAACAAAACAGATGTTTCAAAAAACACCACTGACAACAGTCCAACATTAAACAGATAATGTCACCTCATCTACCGAATGAAGACATTAGTGTGTTCATGTGATACTCACTTTTTCAAAGTTTTCATAGAAGGTTGAGGTCAAATACAGTGGTAACATCCCAAGGTTCTTCAGAGTCTGTCGGTTCCACGTTGATGGTTCTCTGTTAAGTCAAACAAACATCCATGTTTTAACTGGCCACTAAGTCACTTTTATATATTGATTTTTTTTTCAGCAAGACAGAGGAAGACAGGCACCAACGACTGCTGCTGTTTTATAATCTTTATAAGCTGAAAGTTAAGTGCTGGGTTGCCGCTATTGATGTACCCGAACTGTGTTGTCCCGCTCAGCAGCAGTGTTTGAACAGCTGCAGCTTGAGCGTCAGTGAGGTCTGCGCAGTTCTTCAGTTTCTCCAAAATGGACGGATCAGAGTTCTCGATGTAGGAACCATCCAGAGTGCAGCACATGTTCCCCAATACCAGTATATTATCCTTAGTCAAACTTGTGTTTGTTATACCCTGAGAAATAAAACAAGAAGACGATACAGTGTTGACAACAGGCTGACATTTATTTTGAATAATCTCTGTGTGCTGTGTTTATTCTGTTCAGTATAAAGTGTGTATTTGTATTATAAAATGCAGTGAAACTACAATTAGAAATATTGTTAATAACAATAATGGTTCATGTGCCAGTTTTTTTGGTTAACCCTGGAGTAACAGCATATTAATAGAATAATAATATGAGCTATGAGAAAAAAAGTTTTTTAATTTTAAAAGTGTAGAGCGGCAGGAAATGGGACAAAGAGGAGGGTAATGACATGCAGGAAAGAGTTCAGCCGGTCAGGAAACGAACCAGAGACTCGCCTGCTCAGATCATGGTATGGGCTCTAAGCACTGGGCTATCAGGTCGCCCCTGGACTAGAAATCTTAAAGCATGACTCTCTGACACCCATCTTCCACTTTCACTTAGTCCACTTAAACATGGACTAAGTTAATTTAATGATTAATTTCAGCTCCATGTTAAATAAACATGAGGTGTAAAATCAGATTGAACAGACACGGACAAAAGACAAATCACCTCCTCTGAGATTTAATTTACACTGCTATTTATTCCTGAAGCTACTTTAATCTTCCTTCAGGAAACAATTTCCTTCAGAAAACCAGTTTCAGTTTAGTTTAATAGGCCATGTTAGTATAAAACCTAAGAAGAGATGTGATGTACTGTAATCCAAGGACTCACCAGGCAGCTCCTGGCATTGTCAAACAGAGCAGTGCGTTTGTAGCTGAGGGCAAAGGAGAACACAAAGAAGTCTGCATCTGCCAGCTGTTCGAAGTAGGACCTGCAGCTGGCCTGTGGCACCAGAGAGTAACTGTAATGAGACAGAAAAACAGTCATGCACACAAACCTTACACTAACAAAGCTTCAGTCCAAAACAAACTCAAAACTCACTCATAGTACAGCAGCATATCGGGAGGATAGAGGTCAAAGCTGGTGACATCAGAGTCTCCTCTGATGAGGTTGTACATGCAGGTCAGCTGTGGGTTAGATCAGCAGTGATGTGGTTATTTGTTGATGAAAACATTACTTTGACCATAACCAATACTTGCCTAACCCTAACTGTAGGCTTAACGTTACTATATGATAAAATGTACAATATTTTAAAGTGTATATAAATTGGAATATTGTTTTTTATCTTCTAGTTATTTTATGTTTGTTTTTGACACTTCTCCTTTGACCTTCTTCGTATGGAAGAGTCAACATTGAGAAGTTAACCTGAGCCAGAGCCTTTCACATGGTTCTTGGTATTTGAAGTCCCCTAAAACCAAAACCTAAATGTCATCATTTTAAAATTCAATGATTCACATAATGAAGATTCGGCTTTTGTCCCCCTGATGTGAAAGATTTAGGTCCCCACCAGAGTAATATGTGGATACCACACCACAGCTGCACAATTTATTGAAATATAATCAAAACTGCCCAAATCATATCATCATTTTAATTCTTTTCATTGAGATGAAATGCAAAAATAACCGTTTCAACTGAAATCATATTGCAATATGTTTTTTTTTTGGCATATCGTGCAAACCTACACCACACACACCTTTTCTCAGTCTCTCACCTGAGTCTCCACCAGTATGACCTTGTTCTGGCCTTGCCTCCGACAGGCTCTGATCAGCTTCTTGATCTGCACCTTTTTAATAGTCCTCACTCCTGTGCAGGTGAAGCCTTGTAGCACAGATGATGACAAACTACACACACACACATACACATACACAGCAGGTTATGTAACACTTGCAATCCACCCGCAGGACATTTACTGACTGAAATGTCTTTGAAACTCACTTGTTTGGGCTCCCCAGCTCTGTGGTTGCATTTTCCACAGCTATAAAATTGAAGAATAACTCAGCCTAAAGGAAAAGACAGGGCAGGTAATGACATAGAGAAGTTGTGTGGATACAAAAGTGTGTATTTCTCTGTTGCAGCCTCCTACCTGCTGCCGTTTCCATTTCTTCTTGTTGAGTGTTTTGATGACGTTGTTGTTGTTTGAGAAGCCCAGCAGCCGAGCTCGAGGGATCTCTGTGGCTAGTTCATCTGGAACGTTCTGTATGATCGCGTCATTGTTGCTCTCCACCGATATGATCTGGGAGAAGAAAGTTCATTCACTTTGTTAGACTTTTCACATTTACACAAAGTGGATATTCCAGCTATTGATACGTCACATAACTATGGATCCAGCATCTTGCAAACAGCTGAACCTTAGGTTTTTTAACACCCACACACACAAAGATATCAAAGGCTGATATCAAGAAATGTAACTGTCGTACCTGAGTAACAAAGACCTGCTGGACGATCTGTGGAGCTGACATCAAGTGCAGCAGGAATGAGGGATTATTGGATGCTGTAATAAGCTGGGAGCCACTGATGTTGCTGAACACTGTTGTAGGAACACCCACAACAAGAGAGCCCAGCATGAGCAACGACGCTTCGCTGTTGATCTGATGAGAGTAAGAGGGGGAGCAGAAATCACCACTGAGACACCTTTACTCTGGTTTGTTTCATAACAACCTCAGCATCTCAAATCAAATCAGAATTCAACAAAATGCATTTGTAAAATGACAAACAGACAGCAGCTACCTGTAGGACCCCTGAGGACATCAAAGACTGGATAATGGCCTTGGCCTGACCTTCGTTCCATCCCATCACACTGCTGAGAGTGCTCAGGGACGCAAGTAGGTCCTGAGGTTTTATTGTCCTTATCTGGCCTGTGGACATGCCGGTGCTTTCGTTGCCAAGGGCAGCAATGGCTGTGGCATCAATGTTGTCACCGAGGTTATCTGCCAAAGCTGCAGAAATCTACGATGGCCAAAGAAAAAGAAACACATCAGTTTGGGAGTAAAAACCCTATACAGGTACAATGTGGTACCTTTTGTACCCATTCATACATTCAAGTACAATTATATATCCTGAACTACTACAGTGTTACATTCATGACTCTGAGTCTTTTTTAGTCCAAACCAAATCAACTTAATAAGGTTCAAAGGTCAATCCTGACCTTGGAAACAGAAGCTGAAGAAAACTAAATCTCACCACAATGTCTATTTAGTGCACATTAAGGTGCACTAAGTCCTGTCACATGGCCACCATTGCAATTTAGCTGTCAGGAATGTTAAAATTTAAATTTTAAGAAAAACTTAATGAGAGCTTCAAAAATTCTTAAAAATATGTAAATTTAAACATTCAAAAAGTTCCACTGGTGTATTCAGATGTTGTGAAATGAAGCTAAATGTGTGTCAAGATCTTTTTTTTTTTTTTTAATTCAGGATAAGTGGCTAGTACAACAACAAGGACATGATCCCTAACTGTCTTCTCAGTACTGTGTATGTCTCAGTGATCACAGTATTTCAGTTTTGTATATTTTTGGCTATAGTTAATTGTGGTTGAGATTCATTCGCATCACGGCTGAGCAAATCAAGGTATTTTGCCAACTGGAAACTAGCCCCAAAATAGATGTGGTTATTGACACACAATCCTTTTTAAGTGAGGACAATAAATGGACCAACGGTCACTGTAACCACTCTATCATCTGGGTTGAAATCTGGTGGCTGATTTATATCATTTTCATTCTCATCAAAACGTTCAGTGAATTCCTTGTTCCCTGTGGAAGCATTCTCTTTCATCATGTTTCTCCACTTAGTCTAACAGATTTTCCCTATTAGTAGAAAACTGTGCTGCTAACGAGTGTGTGTTTTGTGTGTTTTTTATCACCTGTGGGTCCAGGTCTGTACAGAGAGTGGTCAGGTTGTGCAGCACTATCATACTTTCTTCTGCATTTAGCTGGCTGAACGCCGGACCAGGAACGACACATCGAAACACCAAAGGCAGGCTGCAGAGAGAGAAAAAGTGATTTAGGATAAAACACATTTGGAAGGTAAAACACATTTCATAACTTTAGACTCACAGTAAGGGGTTGAAGTTGGTGTCCTGCTGATAAACAAGCTCGGTGTAGTAGTTGGTGAGGTTGAGAGGTAAGGTGGAGTGGTTGAAGAGGGCGAGATTCAGAGGGTTCACTGTGAATACTTGGATATCCTGCAGGGAGAAGGGACAGCCATGGACACTGACAAGCTGGTCTACACAGTACTCATCTAGACATCATCAGATATTTATTTTTTTATTTCACTCTCAGCTGAGTTGCAGTTTAAGAGTTAGTTCAGTACCTGTGCTGATCCAAACATCTGAAGATCCTCCAGGGTGAGGAAAGGCAAGAAAGGGCCGATGTACTCAGCAAACCAGGCTGTAGAGTTCAGCTCTGGGTCGCTGGCATTGTAACAACGTGGCACAGTTGCTACAATGACAAATTATAAATATTTAAGTGGAGGATTTACAATGAGGAAAGAGATAAAGAGAGAGACTCTCATTGGTCCATTTTGTTCTCCTGGTAGCTGTGAATAACTTAAAATCTTAGTACTACCTCCTCTGCCTCACATTCAACACTGTATGCCACCAAGTCTGATATTACTGAAAAAATAATTCATTACTATATGAGAGTATCTGCAGCCCCAGATGGCAAAATTAAATTTCTGGCCCAACATATGCCTGGGTCCTCAGCCCGAGTCTGGCCCATGCATATACCATATTCCACATCTGGGCAGATTCTGGCATTTCTTGACAGCTAGAAAAGGTTTGCTATGTGTCCACCAAATTGGTTCACATTTGGAAGTGGCATCTAACAATCATGCTTTATTTATATGGGCCAGAAGCATGTGTCTGGCCCATATAAAGCACAAGCATGAGGCCAAAGTCCAGGCTGGATTTAGTTCAGTTACAAAATGTTTTTGTCAGGAGCTGGAGAGTATTAGTGGGATTGTTTCAACAATTGATTGTGTACAACGGTGTCCAATCCTTTGTTTGCTAGGACCATCAGACAAGTAGTAAACACTGTTACTACTGCTAATTAACTGCTAGTGCTAGTTAATACATGCATTCATTTGTTGGATCCATCGATTATCACATTCATTTGATCAATTATATCATTTGGATTTTTTGTTATACATTGCTCGCTATTTCTTTTCCCATGGACTGTGTAACTGTCAACTACTAAATATAATATAATAATAGATGTCCTTTATTTTATATTATACTACTATTACTAATTGTGTTGCTGCAACACTTGACTTTCTCCTCTGTGGATTAATTAAGGTTTATCTTCTTTTATTTAATGTTAATAATGAAAACACTAATGCCATGTTATTCATCCTGCATGTGTCACAACAGTATCTCTGTGTCCCTTTGAAGACTGACCTGAGGTGAGATAGTCCTTGATGCTGTCGAACACATCTTGCCTCACAAAGTCTACATCAGTGTAGTTGTATTCACCAAGAACTGAAACACTGAAACAACCCATAATGAATCAGAGCACAAGAACAAAAATAGAATAAATTACACAAATGGACAGTTTTATCATAAAATGATACTCTATAGATCTTGTTATGTACTTATTGGACCCTAAACTATGACTTTTTATATGGACAAGTACATAATACATAGGAGTTACAATGAAAGTCCTAAGAAAACAAAATAATGTATAGAACAACAATTATTGTACAGAGACACTTAGCCCTCCCACTGCAAAGATAAAGCTTTGCATTATGTGTATGTGTATATGTGTGCATACATATGTACTATAAACTCTGGTCATTTGTCACCAGTGGTTTTTATTGTTTTTGCCCTGTTGGGGTGGTTGTGGTTGAGGGAATATTTTGATACATCCTTATGATGATCCTTATTTTGTCTATTCATGTTTAAAAAACAAATTTGGTGGATTTAAGAGAATTTTAAAAGAGCTTTCACAAAATGAGTTGAGCATACGTACAGCTTTTGGAAGGCCAGACACGTGGCATTGTGTGTGATGTTGGGGCTGATCAGATTCTTTGTTAGGAAAACCAAGTAGTTGCTCAGGCGTCGGTCAAACCAACTGTTGACCTCTGACCTTGTGGAGCTGCTGAGAGCCACGGGCCAGACACAAGGCAGCGTGGGCCGTCTCACCATCGCAGGGAGGGACTCCTGTAGTGAAAGTACACAGTAATGTAGCTATAGCATCACAATGTGTTTGTTTGTGTGGTTGTGAGTGTGGTACATACAGTCTCCAGGAACATCGGCGTCTGCTTGTAGCTGTCGTAAAGCACACAGAGTTGTGCATCATTTTCAATAACGTCCGGACGACGGAGGAAATCCCCGAGATCTGGTATTGACATGGAGTTCACCAACTAGGGGAACAGCATACATGAAATAAGTCTCTCATTCCTCCTTATCTGGTGTCTAAACTCTAAAAAACTCTCTTATTCCTGGACACAAACCTGATTCATTCTGTCATTAGGCATGAGCGACAGGAAGGTGGTCAGATTGGGGAATTGGAAACCCATGAATCTACGCTCCAGGAAATTGTAGAAACTGTGGTTGAAGTTGTCGTTGTAGCAGCGGAGAGGTGTTGGTCCTAAAATAATGGACAGTGAAATAGATGAGTTGTCAAACAAACTATTATGATTCAGGTTAACATTTTAAGTTCTCCCTATTTACCATGTATAATTAATAAACTGAATGTAATAAATAGAGTCGATCAGACAATAATTTAGTTGTAAAGGTGTAAATGTTAATGTATTAGTTAACACATTTAACTCCTCTTGGTGGCTGTAGGCTGGTGTATAAAGTCATGATGAATGATAAGGTAGTAAAATACAGTTGTAATAATACAGAATTAATCCTTATAACAAAAGCTATAAATTTGAACAAATAATGAACATTACTAAACATTTAGATGTCGCATCTGCTTGAAAAATTGAACATACCCAGTCCCCACTACTATTAGAGATAAACTGTATGGGCTAAATTTATTCTCCTTATTTGACTTAACACAAAAATGAATGACATAGATAATTGCTCTACTGTTGTACTGTTTTTAGAAATCAATGCAACAATAAGAATGTGAATGGGAATAAGTACTTAGAGAAGAGGAGGCTGAGCACAGTGATCCTGCCCCACAGAGCTTGTTGACTCTGTGCTTATCAAATAAAAACACAGTGAAGACCAGATACAGTAGAAAAGTATCCATGTCATTCCTACTTAAATTAACCCCAGTGATTTACAGTTACATGCTTCTCCCCTGTGCTACAGTTTTCAGGCACTTTGATGGCTCATATTTCAGAGAGTTTACATTTTGAAAAAGTTTAAATATAATAAGTAAAGAAGTACAGAAGTCTGTGAATGTAAATCAAAGGAGAACTGTGCAGTTTTGTTCGGTTGTGTTTCTTCACTCTGTGTGTCTTTGAAGCCTGACAAATGTGCTTGCTTTACCTCTGAGAGTCTGAACGATGTGGTTGTGGATTTCTTTCTTTGAATCTTCACTGAGAGATGAGATAGTTGAATTCAGGTCCTCTATTCTGAAATGAAAAATAAAATACAATATAAAAAATAAAGATATCATTGCTACATTCACTGGCATTTGATTGAAATTCGATTAGCCTGAATGACACCATTACTGCAGGCCTCATGACTTTACACCTACCCCTGCAGCTCAATACTGCAGTTCCTTCCTGTCAGTAAGTTGAAGAATGGTGCGACGTGGAGCGGTGACAGGTTGACCAGCAATGGGCGCAGTCGGTTGTGAAGCCAAAGTGACACAACCGAGTCGCTAACTGAGTGATCCGAGAGGTTTGCACGATCAAACACAACTTGTAACATGGCTGACCTCACTGGAGAGGGGAACATGTTTTCATGACCCTGCAGAAAAAAGAGAGACGACAAAGTAAGGATGAGGAAATTCGACCACACAGACAAAGATTTTAAACAAGAAACCTTCAGGATGTACAATACATTTCTTTATAAGGGTTAGGGTTAGACGACCTTTAGGAAACTGAATATTAAAAGCCACCAACATACTATTTGTTGAAACTATTACATGAATTGTGTGACTTGTGATATATTCTACTTTAGTGTTGTTTTGTTTTGTTATGCTTTGCTTAAGTTTGTAAGCATGATGCAGACTCACCATGATGGCAGGTGAGAAGTCATCAAAGAAGGCAGCAAGTTGTCTGCCGGGGACATGTTTCATCACCATGTTAACCTGGGCAGCAGAGGTGAGCTGGCCAGGTGTGGCGGACACCTCTGCTAGCTGTCTAACCGTCAGCTGTGGCAATGCTTGCATCTGCATGTAAAACAAAAACACACGTACATAGATGGTCAAAAACAAACACATACTAGCAAATAAACCAACAACAAAAAAAAAATGCAACAGAAGGTACCACTGAGAAGTTGGAGAAAAGCATCTGAAGGTCCCTGAAGGACACTAGCACAGAGAAGCCTCCCAGGTTCCTCTGCAGCCATTCTCCACTGTTGTTAATGTGTAAACTGCAGCTGGGGTCTGAGCCACAGAAACACACAGAACAAACACAGCTTTACTCTTCTGAAGGAAAAATGTATCTACCAATGTTTACTTCATTCATCACATATTTCTGTTGGTGAATTTATATCACAGCAATAATTCCAACAACTATCAGGTGGATTGTTTTGGTGACCATTTGCCTTTTCATATAGCTCCATCTAGAGGTCAAAATCCCCACCATGCCAGGTCTTCATGGCCTCAGGTGAAATTTGTTATCTGTTTCTATGATGTGACTGCAGTACTTCCATCTTGGAGCAATGCATCAACACAACCAAATCGTAATAACAGGACATTTTCTGTTGATGTGACTGTGGCATAAATACAGATGTAGCTGCTGAATTGCAGCTGTATTTTTTCTATGAAACTACAAGGCCAACTTAAAGCTAAACTGTGATAAAGATCTAAAACAAACATACTAGCAAATAAACCAACGATAAAAAAAATGCAACAGAAGGTACTGCTGAGAAGTTGGAGAATAGCAAGAGCAATTACCTAAAAATCGACCCAAAGCCATAAATTAAAGTGATTAAAGTCTTTAACTGATAAAGGGCAAAGGTCCTGGCAGACATCCACCTTAAATACTAGTATTTTGGAGTTTGTGTGGAGCCATTCTTGTGTTTTTTTCCAATAGTCTTGCACCTACACTTTTATTCATGTTGCTTTCATGCTATAGCTTTAACTCCAACACCTTGTCTTTATGGCAATGTGAGCACCTACCTGCAGTGTCGTTCCTGGACAGGAAAGCTTTAATGAAGTGTGTGTAGACAGACATCTGCCGGGCTAGTGTCATGTTTGGCTGGAGACGACTCAAAATCTGCACACTGTGTTTCAAAAAAATTAGTTGATATGATTAATGCAGAGTGTGACAGTACAGTCACAGGTGAGAAAATCAGATCAAAGCAGTTGAAGGGAGAAGGAGATGGTGTAAGAGGCCACTATGATAAATGCTGTGCTGCGTACATGTGTTGGTAGGTGGTGCAGTTCAGTCCCTTTGTGGTGAGACATGACAGGAAGTCAGGGGAAACAGCGGGTAGGAACGGGAGCAGCCGGCGGTTGAACCACAGCTGGATGAGGGCAGGATCACTGAAGCTGAACATGTTGAAGGCGTCCAATCGGATTTCTCGTATAGCATCCAGAATCATTGAAAAAGCAGGATTTCTGGGGTCCAGAGTCTGAAAAAGAGATTAAAAAGGCAGACACTTAGGGTCTACTTCAGGTCCATGCAAACCCAACTTGAT
The DNA here is from genome assembly GCA_038496675.1 of Rachycentron canadum. Lineage (NCBI taxonomy): Eukaryota > Metazoa > Chordata > Actinopteri > Carangiformes > Rachycentridae > Rachycentron > Rachycentron canadum. Next base: position 5,022,381 of record CM076650.1, read on the forward strand.
AGTTTAGTTTGTCACACAGAGAGTAAAAGTGATACACCTGTATATTTCAACCTAGCAGTATAACACGTTTCACTACAGAAAAAGAGAAATACTGATTTGTACCTTGTTGGCTAGAAGATCCAGAGCTTCATCAAGAACACGAGAGGCTTTCGAGAGAAGAAGTTTCCAGGCGGGTCTGGATCCACTGGAGTTAGAGGAGCGATTACACATCAGCATCATTGCCAGATCCTCTGCTGTTAACGCTGTTAGCTGTGTGATGACAGCAGAAGGGCAACAAGTGAGAAAATACACTGACTGTCTTATACAGTGGCAGTTTTAGGACCAGCTGTTGATCTGAGATGTTTTATCGTCTTACTGAGGCACAGGCAAATTCCTCAATTGCAAAATCACAGAAACGTCCCTTCATCTGCATGCTGTCGAGATGGAGCTGCAGCGCTGTGCTGTGGTTCATAAATGAAAGAGCAGCTCAAAAGTGTGTTGACATTATATTTAGGAGAATGCATCCAGCACAAAATACAAAAACAGACCCCACCTGTTCACTCCAACACAAATGTCGGTTTCTGTGAAAAACAGTAATTAATTAATTCATAGTGATCATAGGCATCATATGTTGAATTATTTTAAAAAATATACATTTTAGGACATGAGACAACTCACCGTTTGTCATGGTAACACTGCACTAGGGAGAAAAAAAGAATAAGATGGTTATATGTCTATCATACGAACAATATGAACAATATTCAGACCAAAAATACTAAAATCATATTAAATTACCTCTCCACTGTATATGATGCAACCTATAATAAAACACAGGTAAATGTAAATGAATCATATCAGTATGGTTAAAAGAATTATACATAAAATGACATTGAAATGATGGTTTACATTATGGGAAGGTAATAAGAGGAAAACAAAGACATGTTCAGGGAAGCTGGCAACCTTAGATACTAAGAATCTGCTCTTTCCACTGGAATCAACTCGAATAATTACTTTAATTACAGGAGATCACACAGGATACACTGTGTGCATACTGAGAACTTTACCAGATGCAAAGCAAGTACACCGAGAATCAAATGAGTAACGCGATCAGGATCGGGAATCGTACTGAATTTTTTATATGATTTTTTCAGCCTTAAAGTTGTAAATTACCTTAAAAAATGAGAAAAGTGGATATTAAAAGGTTGACGTAATTATTATATACTCCTGTGTATGTTGATGTTATTTTTCAGACCTGGTGGGATGTGCTTTGACAAGGAGATCTTGGTGTAGGTGATGTTTGAAGCTATATCCAGAGGAACTACAGTCATGGCCAGGTCCAGTCTGTTAAACCTGGAACACCAAAAATATGTTTAATTAATATCAAATGCAACATTTAAATGAATTATTGTTTATATAACTATTAAAATACTCCAACATATTTATGAACTTACAGTGTTTTGTATGATGAACAGGAAAGGTTTGCCTTGAAATGCAAAAACAAAGATGAAAACTTCACAATCCAAGCAAAGTGAAAATTCTGAATGAAGAGGAAGAACTTTACTATTCTCACCTGCGGAAGGAACATGACCAGGTAGAACAGGAACTCCGTCAATTTCCTCTGCTCAGGAGGCTCAGTCAGGTAATCAAACAACATATTGATGATGACATCTTCATCCGGCAGAGTAGGAAGAGTCAGCACCAGCAGCTCTGCACTCTGCTTTGGAGTCAGGAGTCGTAAGACTTCCAGCTGAAAAGTATAGGAAGGAAAACAAAAAGTTTACCATTGAACCATTGAAATACTGAACATAAAGTAAATGAAGTAATAACAGCACTGGCCAGTTCTTTCAAACCTGTGTTGCTGCAAAACTGAAATCTTACCGGGTTGAAGCCAGGGTTCAGATGCAGCAGTTCTCTGAGAGACAAAAACACTGAGAATGGACCCAGATTCTCCTTTAGCCATTCTGCAGTGGAGCCGTTCACACAGCCTGGACCTGGAGGAAGTCATGGAGATAAAGAGACATCGCTTGATGCTAACACATTTTTTGGTTTTAAGCTTAAGAATATGACATGAATCTGAAATTAGTCACAGTGTTATTCAGAAAGTGCAGCGACTACCTGAGTGTGGCTGCGACAGGAAACGCAGGACGAAATGCTTCGAGACCACTTGCTGCTGCTTTAACGTCATGTCATCAAACTGGCGGATTAATACCTGCAGTCTGACAATAACATCCCAGAAGGGGGGGTCAGCAACATTTGATAGACCAGGCAGTGAGGCTGGGTTATTGATAAATACGGCAACATGTTTGTTAGACTGTTTGGTTGCTCCCACTAGTGAAGCATGTGGTCACCCCGAAGATGCTGACTAATAGAACATGCTAAGAGTTAACATGAAAATAATGCACCATTGATATAGGGTTCAGTGGAATTACCACCTCTTTGACCAAAAACAGTTAACTTTATATAGACATGGGAGTGTGAGAATGCAGCACATCCAAAAAGGCTGAAAATCTGTGCACAGTCTGGGGTAATTACTTACATTTGCTGATATGACTGACAGCTGAGGTTCCTGCGGGTCAGACAGCGCAGAAACCTTACTGATGCAGACGGCACGAACGCGCTGAGGCGCTGGGCGAACCACTTTCTGATCTCACTGCTGTTCATCAGCTGCTCATCCGTCAGCATTGACACTCTCATCTCTCCAATCACATCCAAAACCTCCATCGCGGATGGACCAACCGTGGTCATAGACTGTGGATGAGGTCCAACCGATTGTATCACTATCATTTCTATGACTTGGAGTTGTCCTTTCCCATTCTTTTACAAACTGGACATTTGAATCATTCACTTTAATAATCCTGTAAAGAAGTTGAGGATGTTCCTCAGAGGTTTAAAAAGCTACTCACCATGTTAGCCAGGATGTCCAGAGCTGGGTCCAAGATGGTAGAGAGTTTAGTGAGAAGCATCTTCCACAGCACTTTGGACTGGCTGCTGTTTCCAGGCAAGTCACACTTCAGGAGAGACACCAGTTGGTTGGCGGTGAAGTTCTCCAGCTGTATGTGTGATAGAGTGAAGTGGTCATTCAGTTATTTGGCCAAAAAAGGCAGCAGGTTGCATGGATGCTACTCTCACAATGGATCCTACGTAGTATTTTTGTCACCTCAGACTGATTTTGACCCACCTGTGCACATGTATATTCCTCCAAGGTAAAATTACATGGGACTTCCATAGAGGCCGATGTATTGAAGTAAGACTGTAGGTCAGAGCTGTGAATAAACATAAATTAGCAAATAGTCATCTGTACAGACAGGTCTGATGGATCTGGATATAAAATCTGAAAAAATATACCTGTTGATTCCTCTGCAGATGTTTGTTGCTGTCAAAAACCACAAAAAAGTAAATGAAATGACTTAAGCAATAAAAACACTTAATGTAAGGTAATGAATAATAAAATGAGGTTTAACACTGATGTCCATCAAAGAGCCCTTACCATTGAAGAGGGTCACTGGACACTGTGAATGACAAATTTAATAAATTTAAAAGGAAAATACAGAAAAAAAATCAACAATCAAGAGCTACAAAATACAGCTAAAATAGATTAATTAAAGTTATAACTTGAGCTGATTTAAAGAAATCTTACCGTGATGTTCTCTGGCACACAAGCTGCTCAAATAGAAACAGGAAACATTCAGTCAAATGTGTTTATGATCAGCCTCTATGTCTTTTTTTATGTGTGTGTGAGAAAGAGGGACTGACCATCTGGTGCAATGCTCAACAGTTCATCTATGCCAGCCCAGGTGAGTGGCTCAATGTCCGTGGGCAGAGATGGTATGGCGCCGTACAGTCGCACAAAACTGACAGATAAATAACAACAAAAAAAATAATTTAACAAGAACTCATTCAACTCATATTGTCATCATCGAAGTTATACAATCCTTTGAATTTTTGATTTATGAAATAGAAAATGGTTCATGTTGAGAAAAAGTCCTGGATCCAGACAAAAGACAAAACCTCATTATTCTTGGCTACTTTTCTAATATCTTTCTGAAATCTAATTGAAATCTTCTCACAAAGAGTTAAATAATTTAATCACATCAAATAAGTTTGATGTGATTGAATGATTTGATTTGCCAATAAAATACCCAAATTTAGTCTGTTAATAAAAACAGATATTCCTATTTATTTCACAGAAAATGGTTATATTTGTATTAGTAATAGTAATATTTTCTTTCATTTATTTTTCAGAGAATTAATCATCTCATGACATATGTCAATATTGTGATATAAAAGGACATGTACTTGGTATAAATTGACTTATATAGTGTTTTTTTAGTCTTCTTGACCAGTCAACGGGCTTTACCATTGATTTACATGTGTTTGTACCATCCATAAGTACAATGACACACTGGGGGCAACCTGGGGACACGTCTACAAAGTATATGTTAGGAATCGAACCACCAACCTTATGATTAGACGGTCTACCTTGTTAGCCTTGTTAGCATTAGATTCATTTTGACTTAGCATGAAGAGCAGAGGTGCAACTAATAATATAAAGAGTGATTCAGCTCCAGCAGTTACTGTTGGACAAGTCAAAACAAAACAACTGTGGCTGTGTTGATCACCAACACCAGAGGTAAGTTATAACGCCATCTGAAAAGTACTCACATGTGTTCATAGACATCGCAGGGTGGATTAACCTGAGAAAATAAATATTTATTTACAATTAAACCTACAGAACAGGAAAAAGTTTACTAAAAAAGTTTCACATCAATGCGTTTACCTTCATGGCGAGCTGAGCCAGGTTTTGAAGGACCTCCGGTAATTTTTCAGGGCTCTTCATCAGGAAGTCAAACACTCTGTTGATAACAACGTCTTTCTCTGGAGGAGCAGGAAGAGGCAACAACAGCATCTCTGCCATTTGTTTCGGAGACAAGAGGTGGAGAACCTCCAGCTGGACAGGAAAGGAGACATTATTCATAGTATAGTTCAATTGTCAGTTTTAAATACTAGTATTTTGGCATCTTCAGGTTTTCCAGACTTACTCCAGAGAAGTTTGGGTTGAGCTTGTAGAAGTCATTGACAGTAGCAAATCTCGAGAAGAAGCCAAAGTTGTTTTTCAACCAGTCAACGCTGTTATTGGCTGAGAGGAGACACTGAGGGTCTGAAACACATGAACAGAAATTAACCGCATGCATTCAACCTTTGTCTTTGTCTATTTCTTTATTTGTGAAAAATAGGAGGTGAAAGTCAGAAGTTGCTAAGTACATTAACCTAAGAACAAGAACAAATAAGGTACTAGTATTTTACTTGTGTATTTCCACTTCATGCTACCATCAGACTTCAAAAACAAATCATACGATCAGCTTTTAAAATACACTAGACACAAACATTACACGTTACATCACACTAAGAACACTTGGTTCAAATTGGCTCCTCCTTAACAAACTAAAACAGTAACATGCTGCTTACATTGGAGTGATAATATCAGAGACTCACCTGAATAAGACATTTTTTTCCAATTAATATTTTAAATACATCATGAACCTAACATTTGCGCCATTAGAAAAACAGAACAGTGAATAGTTTCTGTGTAAATAAAGATTTTAAATACAAAACATATTCTGTGATCAGTCTATTAAATATGCCAAATTGCTGTGGCTAAAAGAATATAAAGCAGCTAAAATTGAACTAACATTAAATTGTTGCTCAGATGTTAATTAATCTGTGATAATAATCCAATAATTTCATATACTCAGGTGTATTTCTTTTTGATAGTTGAAGTAAGTTTGATAATTGATTGTTTACTTATTGAATGACTATTAGATTACAGTGTATTTTACAGTGCAGTGATACCACTTGTAGTTAGAAAAATTGTAATAATATTTACATAATGAGTAAAAGTGTTTAAGGGAAAAGGCACAGTGAACTTTTTTGCTTGTCTTTACCACCGTATGAGAGATCTCAGTTTGCTTACCAGTGGTGTTGTGATTCAGCAGGAAGGGGAAGATAAAGCGCTCATAGATGTTTCTACTGTACATTGGATCAGAATCCATGAAACTCTTGCCTTTGCTGAGAGCTGCAACACTGGACATGACAAAACAAAAACAAGATGAAGAATACTCCACCAAACCGTGTGTGTGGGGAGGGAAAAAAAAATCCGGTGAACTTACATGGTTTGGTAAACAGGACAGGAGAAGTTCTTGGTGCTGAGGCAGGATAGGAGGGGTGGGGGCACATTAGGTAGGAGGGGCATTAGTTTGATCTGGAACCAGAGCTTGATGAAGTTTGGGTCTTGCAGGTGCTCCTGGGTCAGAGACGGAGAGTCTGCTTCTCCGAAGATCTGTTGAAAGTCGGACGCCACCTGACTGAAATTCTACAGGAAGAAAACAAGAAGGAGGAAGCACTGATATTAGTTTTTATTTTTAAATATGCAAGGAAACAAACACACACAAAAGTAACTTCGAAAAAAGACGTGAGACAGTGGAGTGTGTCCCATGGAGGAGTCGAGATACATAAATATGCAGAGTGTTTACCCTTGAATTAATATTTTATACTCAAAAAAAGTGTCTCCGAGTGTTCATGCAGTCTGTACCAGCATAATTAATGTTTACGGTTTTGTGTATCTATAACTGTCTATAAAGGTAAAAGGACTCCACCAAAATAAAACAGGTTCATATGATTATAATCCATTGAGACACACATTAAAATACATCTATAGTTGAAAATCTTGGTCATGAATGTGAATAAATCTGCATAAATAAATGTATATCATCAAAAAAAATGTAAACTTTAAAGCGGTTTTCTAGGTAGGCAGGCACTCACGGCTGTGGACAGCTCCATGATCAGTGAGTTCAGACGTTCTGTCAGCTCCATAATCAGTCTCATGACTGTTGCCTCCGACAGTGACAGCTTGATACGAGCAGTGCAGTGCAAAATGTTGGCCACATTTTCCACGACGTCAGTCAGCTGGTAGCATAAATGAATAAAATACTGTGAGTGCCAAAGAGCATGCACTTTTTCATCAGGTTTTTTGAGCAGGCACCCAAGAAAGGTCCATGTAAATTTTAAATATTCAAACTCAATTAATGATAATAAAATAGAACATAAAATGAAAACCTCACCCCACAAGGGCTCCTATCAAGGGTGATGCTACAAACATCCTGGATTTCAGATGTTTCATTTTCCTTGGCATTGTCCAGATAGCTGCACAGAAACAAAACATTTATAATAAACCATCTTACATTTGAGAAGCATAAATAACCTGACCTGGTGGTAGACTGAATGAACTGGTGTAATTACTAATAAGTTCATGTTTGATGATTTTGTTTGATGAAATGCATTTTTTTAATATTTATCCAGCAGACAGAGGAATATTTGTATAAATATAAAGTCTTTCTAGTCACCTGCTGAGTTGGCTAAAACAATCAATTTCCTTTTGACTTTTCCCCCTAATCCTGAAAAATACCTAAAGTAAAGTCTGGTTGCTAACTTTCTCTGGTGCTGGGAGTGTAGATTACAATGAATTTATCTGGGTTTTGTTGCTGAAAGATCAAGTCAAATCAATTTTTGTTTGCTCCAATTCACAACAAGGCTCCAATTCACGACAAGGGTCCAACAGAAATTACCTCAGTTCACTTACCAAACAGAGCAGGTCTCTTCATAATGTCATTGTAGCAGCTTCCTGTTGTTGCTAATTATGATGTATATGTAATGTATAATTACTAATTATATTTATGTATACGATAATTACTTACTGGCAGTATATTCACAACAGTACACTCCCAGTTCGGGAAGCTGGGCTAATATCAGTTTCCATTTTCACTATATTTTGAATATTTTCACCGTTTTATCTTGCCCTTTCTTCTGGAACTGCATTTTTTTAACCGTTCAACTACCATATTACAACCGTTGAAAACCTTATCACTACGCACGCGCGGAAGTACGGTCGGCTCTTTTTGAGTAATAGTGAGCATTAAGATAGTTCAGGGCTGTTTTAAAGCAAAAAATACTCAAACTATTATTATGTTATTAATGGTTAATGGTTGTTATTAATGTTATTATGTATACTCAAATTGATATTTTCTTTTTTTTCCCTCGTGGATATGTTTTAAGTGGATAAAATGAGTTTTTGCTCATGGCCAAGTCCTCAGCTTATGTGTGTTGCTAACGGCTGCTGCTTTGCAAAATAGACTGAGTATAGATGAGCATCTCCCCAAACCCCCTGCTCACATTGAAGGGCTTCACATTTAAATTTCACTTACCTATTTCTCTTTTTCCAATTCAGGCAACTTCTATCTTTACTGGCAACATAAAGGAAGGCGGTAAGACAAAAAAAAAAAAAGCTAATTAAATAGGTTAGCTTGACTTACAACAGTTCGTGGAAGGCGAGTGTGATGTTTCGATGCATCAAGACCTCGTCGTTGGGCAAAACCCTCCGTAACACTGGCATCACGACCTGCCGGTACCAGTCCTCCACATTTGTCACGTCAAACTTCGGCGGCTCGGGAGTGACAGTAATGTTTTGTGGCCGGTAAATGGCTGCCAGCTCAGCCAGGGTCCAGTTGAGCACGAACTGGGTCAGAGTGGCGCTTCTTATTTCTGACACGTCCCTCTGGAGAAACACGGTGACAGCATTGGTTCATACAACATCTGCAGGTCAGTTTATATGGTTTGTGTGTGTGTGTGGTGTATAGTGTGTGATTGATTGCACCTCACGTGTGAAGGACACAAAGTCATGAACAAAGCTCCCAATGGGTCTGAAAACCGTCATGAACCCACTTACAACCTACAAGTGAGACACAAGGAGTCACTAAAGTTGCTCTGGAAATGAAAACATCTTATAGCTGTTGTACTTGAGCATTAAAGACCTGACACTTTTCCATAAATCCAGGCTACTTCACAGTACCTCTCTCATGTTATATGCAGGGTGTGGAAGATAGGTGGATGGGTACCCAGGGATTGTCCAGCTGTGGTTCCCATCAGGGCTCATGGTGGGAGGAGGGCCCGAGCCCCCTGTCAACAAATTGTGGAAGACCAGGGTTAAGGTGCTGTTGTCAAAACCTGTGACCCCGGGCGTCATCAGCAGCTCGGCCTTCTGTGCTGGAGATAACAGGTGAAGAACCTCCAACTGTGGTGGAGAAGTAAACAGGAGGGGGAGCAATGTGTGATGAGACTTCAGGGTGAAAAGCAAAAAAAAAAAAAAATTGGTTCACCATTTGTTATGACATGAACAGCTCTATGACGTCTCTGGAGAGCAACTGGCACTAAAATTCTCCCCACTCTGTGGCTGTAAGATCCTATAGATCTTAAAGGCAACTCATGTTAACTCACTCCACTGAAGACCATGTTGAGTGTTGAAAAGTCCTTCATCCGGGCCATGGCTCTGAAGGCACCAAAATTCTTCATCAGCCACTCCTCACTCCTCTCCCCTGGACTCACACAACCTGTACACAAATCACACACACACAGCATAAACACAAAAAATACACATACACAGATTAGAAGAGATAAATGATGTATGTAAATTTGTGTAGTTTTAAGAAATCCTGAGGTGTCATTTAGATTTAGTATATATTGTGTTGCATGAACTCAACACATGCCTTCAGGGTTGGGTCACATTTTTAACTCCTGAATTCATTGTGCACTGCGCATCATGTGCACACATCAATTATGAATGACTCAGTCAGTTTCATTACATCTTGCCAATATTTGACGCTAGAGCAACAATATTTTAATGATTATAGATTCAGAATCTATGGCTTTCTGTAAATCATTTCTTGTCAATTTAGAATCATTACGATAAAAAGTTTACCGGCTACTCTGTCTCCAGACAGGAAGGGGTACATAAAAAATGTGTAGATCCACTTTTGTCTGACTGAATCCACCTCAGAATAATGGAGACTGAGCTCCCTCACTCTGTAAGAGAAGACAGGACAGTTAGGAGATGCTACAGTCACCGATGCATTGGTAGATAGAGACAGAAAGGGATGTAGGCCTACACAGTCTGGTAGGTGGAGCAGCTGAAGTTCTTGGTGCTGAGGCAGGACAGGAAGTGTTTAGTGATGGATTTAAGCAGAGGTTTGATCTTGACCTCCAGCCACATCTGGACCAGGGCTTCATTCTGGAGGGGGTCTGCATCAAGATTCAAGTCCAGTGCTCCCTGCAGGCTGAGAAGTGGCACTCCAGTCATGCTGGACCTCTATGGTGGTGACGGAGTTGGAAGGATGGAAAAATAAAAAATCGGTATGTGAGATTTTTGATTTTATGTTATGTGGATAGATAAAAAGCTTATAAACAAGTAGACATATATACATTAAACCTTAATAGTCTTTCCAGAAACCCTGCAAACTGATCTGTGACAGTATGGAAAATCTAACTATCGCCTCATGAGAAAAGAAAAAAAGACAGCACCAACAGGTCAGGTTGGAATTAGCAGCAACATTCCTTCTGTTGCATATCTGCTCACACGTTCCTGTGTTGCTGTTCAAATTGAATCCTACCATGAAGGTGTACACATCCATCGTTGCCTCAAGCATGCCTTTCAGCTTCCTTATGTGATCTTTGCCTGTGTCTGTTGATGGTAGTCCAACACACTGGAGGAAGTGCGTGGTTGAATCTGGCACCTTGGAATGAATGATGAGGAAAGCTTCGTATAACAGGGATCTTGGATTTTTGTTTTCACTGACAACATTTTCAACACAAATGTACAAATATATCAGTTGGTTTTAACTAGCCAGGGCAGATTGTGTCTGATTATTGTTGCACTGGCCTTACATGAACATATATTCATCAGAAATGTTGAATTTAGGCTCCACTTTGACCAAACAATTTAGGTTATGGTGAATAAATCTAAAACATAAGGAAATGCCATTCTGTGTCTTATAAATTAAACTGTTATTATAGAGAAGGATTAAAGCATATATCTATAACTAATGTTAGATATAGAGTTCACTAACCACATTTGTTCTTGTTTATAAGAATATAATAAGGTTAGTGAAATAGTTAACTTGACTAATTAACTTTGTGAAGCTAGTTAGCCACGTTTTGTTGTTACAAAACGTTGTTATATAAATCAGCTAATTTAGCAGTGGTGTCATTAATTTGCTACAATCTGAGAGGCACAAAGCAGATAAACAAAACAACCACTCGTCGTTAGAGAATTTGAATTCCTTATAGGCATCAAACCAAATTAATCCTTTCTCAATGTTTGTTGCTTTCAGTAGACAGGGTGATGGTCCGACAGTGTGACTTGTCACTGCAGGAAAAGTTAGATTTGTGATATTAATGTGGTCCAGTGAAATGGAAGAGGGCCATTATCAATGATCAATGATACCTGTGATTTTTATAATGTCAGTGGTGAAAAAACAGCCAGGAAATATTTTAATGTGTGACTGGTTTCTTTGTAACTTTGTAAATTCACAGACCAGATGTGGACGTGAAGACAGTAAGAACGGAGACTGTCAGACTTTGACAGCTCTAAAGCTGATAGCTAAACCTTTCATTGTACTGACAGACATGCTGGTGCATTAGTCACGAAAAGTGCAAGATCATTGTACTAAGTGACAACACCACGGACAAAGATGAAAAACAAGTTGCAACAAACAATATTGTGAAGCAGGTTTCCCCAAACTGTTCACTGCGGGTGGGTCTATTGTTCGGTGTGTCTGAGCTGCAGCTGTGAAGTTCTAGATGTTCAGATAAACTCTCTTGATGATTGTGTTTTATCAAGCCAATGGCATGTGATTTGAGCAACATTGTGACCTTGCATCCAAATTATTTCAAGAATCCTCAAACACTCAGTTCCTCTCTTGTTACTCCCTCCATACTACTTTTTTCTGCCAAAATTAGCTAGTAAATTGGGGTAAATCTGTTACTAAAGGCCTATTGACCCCTTTTCCACTGCCAGTTGAGTTGCCCTTCTGTTCAGACTGAGGACACACACAACTGTCAGGAGCGCACACATAAAGGCAAAGTGGAGAAAGAGTGAGCTGCTAGCCTCTGTGCAAACTGTGAAAATGGATCTATTCTCTGTGTGAGAAGCTTCGATTTGTGAAAGTGTGTACTGGTGTAACAGCCCCATACTAGGCAGGTAACAGGCCTGTCTACTAGTGCTGTGAAAGATGTTACAGCAGGAAAAGAGGTGAAAAGTGTGCTGTGTTTACATCAAGGCCAGTCAGAGCCAGAGGTGATAATCAGAATCAGAATACTTGATTAATCCCAGGGGAAATTTGGTATAAATACCTGTGTCTATTGCCAATAAAAGCCTGATGTCAGGTGGGTCTCAACGTATTTTCTGACCAGTGGAAAAGGGGCTTTAGAGAGCTCTGAGACTTTGGAGTTGCTGCCCACATACAGTTCTTCTGTTAATTTTCTCAGAGTCCAATAAATTACAACCTCAAATAATCATAAATCTATAAGATGCTCTAGTGACACGATTGGAAAGTTTAAGTGTATGACAGCATTGCTCACCTGACCACAGGTTTCTCTTGTAGTGCAGGTTTCATTTCTGTAGATTTCCATGAGTGAAGCAACAAGATGAGCATTTAAAGACAAAATAGGTCATTGTTTGTTTAATTTACAACAGGGCCTTATCTTAATAAGTGGGAAAGAAATTTTTTTGCAGCATTGGATTTGTAATAAAAAATGTTTCCGTCACAATTTTCTGATCTTACCTTTGTGCATTTGATGCCCCTGTGAGAAGAAGATAAATTTCATTGTTAGAGCTGAGACTAGACTCTTTTACGTCTTCACTTGGATCCAATGCCCTTGGGGCCACATATATGTGTGGAAGGAATGAGAAACAACAACAATTTTTGTTCTTATCATAAGATTTGTCAACACCATCTTTATCCCATACACAATAGGGTTGCCATTTTAGCATTTTGCTATTATTCACAAAGCCAGTCAAAGGAGCAAAAACAACATTTCATTAGTTTGTCTCATGATCTTACTTCCCAGTCCTGTCACAAACCTAGATATTCTGCTGAAGATGTAAAAATAGAGTATGCACGTGTTGTTTAACGTTTTAAGAAGCAAAATTATTTCTTACAACAGCCGGCCCTAGTGACAGGTCGGTGAGCCAATCATGAAGTTACAGAAGTCCTGACAACTCGTTTTAAGGCTCAGTTTCTGAATTCAACCTGTATGCATATGTCTGTGGACTGTGCAATGTGATACTTTCACAGTAGAAATATAAAACTTAAACCTGTTCATTTTCAAAAAAAACATGGAAATCTCACTCTGGCTTTGAATTTTCCTTTATTACTGTAGATTGAAACTTAAACATTAAAGACAAGAATCTAAATCTGATCTTACCCAAGCAGATTCCCAGTAGGTAAATGAGTAGGAACAGGCAGCGTGATCTCATGATGTGACAGGTCTCATGGGATGAAAGGGCTTTGTGGTGCAAATCACTGGGGAGGGAATCAGAGGAAGCAGGTGACAGGCAGGCAGTACACCAACAAGCACTATAAGAAACAGGTGGCTCAGCAGTAGGTGTTTTCAAGGCAAAAATTGAAAACATATTTCTGTTTCTTAACTTTAAGGTAAACTTAAAGATATAGCAAAAACATAATATCCCCACTCATTTTTGGATAAGAACAGCAAGTACAGTGTAAAATAACTGATGTTATGTAATCATTATCAAAGAGGCGGACCTAACATGTTACGTGATTAACTTTTTTTTCTTAAAACACATTTTTAGTCCATTGTCATCCAGTTTCTGTCATCACTGCTTAACACTACTGCACTCTGTGCATTAAAGCTTAAAGCCCGTTTGGCGATCGCTAGCAGATAGGAATCAAGGTGTGGTTGTTAGATTCAATGTCAATGGCACAAAGTGACCTTTAACATAGCGGTACAAAAGTGATGAGACAATAGATGTTTGGGAGGAAAGAATGCTGAAACCCTACACCCTTCACCTCCGAACAATGAACACAAAGCTAATGAAAACATGACAGTGGTTGAAAGCTCTGTAAAATGTTGCCAAAGCAACCATATTCCTTGGAAAGCAGCAGTAACAAGTAATTTACTGATTTTCTACCAATCTGTCAATACTGTCCAGAACCAGCATTTTTTGGAGACACACAATGTCTCAAGGAAAGAGAGTTCAGGGTAAAAAGTCAGGAACATTTGTGAAAGTATTGCAGTTGTTAGGTCAGTAGCTTCTGTCATGGTAAACTGATAACAACTAATGCATTGATTGTTTTCTTGACTTCTTTCTCTCACTCTCTCGCTCGCTCTCTCTCTCTCACTCACACACACCCACACATTCACATGATTTTTTTGTCACTTAGGATGACATAACCCTAACCCTAAGCATACTAAAAACATGTTGAGTCAAACCTACCTCATTAGGGAGACTTTTTAAAGTCTATCTTTATTCATGAGGAGAGAGCGGTGTGAATTAATCATATCAAGAGGGTATTTTTCAAAGTTATGCTTTTTTATAGTCTCTTATACTAAAAGTGCTAAAGGAGGGCATCAATCCATAACCATTATGGAGAGGATGAATCATTATACTAACCAATAAATCTCTCAAGATGCATCATCTAATTTTCATGGGGGTCTTCGGACAAAGTGGTTAGGAGTAGAATCTTTTTGTGGCTGGTTTTATTCATTGATCATTATTTGCTTGCAGTATAAAAGAAATTCTTGACTTTCTAACCGCCAGCTACACACAAACACATGCGCACATTGATGAGTCCCCTCTCAAAACTTTCAACCAGTTCAATCTATGTTATATATTGCAACACACTGTTAACTCTTGCATTAAAATTAATATTTGGTTAAGTGTTTGTTCAGGATCATTCATTCGCTACACCCATTCTTAACTCTGGCAGGTGAAAGACAAACACTATTTAGATTATTTGTGACTAGTTTGTTATTAAAAATAGTCTGAAAATACTGAAAAATGTTTGCTAAACAACATCCCCCACATCCACACACAGAAGATTGCTATTATTATGTAAGAGGGAATTGAATTTGAAGTTTAGACAGAATAAAATCTATTTGTTTTGATAACCCATTGGAGGTAATCAAAATAATTTCATGTTTTAAACTCTTTTTGTTTCCTGTATTAATGTTGAATATTTGATTTTGTGACCTACAGTCACTAATATGAACTATTACTATTGATTATTGTTGTTGAAGTAGACAAAAGTATATAAATGAAATATTACATGATAGACACTTTTTATGATAGTTCTGTAGTTCAGGAGTTACAAACAAAAGTAATAAGATTATATAATTATTATTATTGATACTTAATAGCTCATATTTTGTTTCTACTGTATTTGCACTTTTTTACCTTCGTCAAATGCTGCTGAATAATTACCAACGGAATAATCCGCAATAGATTTATTTTTCATTGTTCTAAAGGTTATTTCACGTTTGTATATTGGTCATTTATATTGTATTATAAGAAGAGTATGTCTCCTTATTGGCTTCAACACAACCCAGTTAAATGAGGCAGAACTTATTATTCCCACACCTTAAATCCCCAGTTGGCATGTTGTTGCCACAGCTGCACATTCATACAACAAAAAAAGGTCAGACTATGATACTTGAAGTGATCACGTCACTGATTTTCAACCTGATCAAAATCAAAAAACTTTATTGATTTGGTATCTGCACATAAAACCTGTTCATACACACCACTAGCTCCTTAGCAAGATCTATTGCTCTTTATTTAAACTTAAATATGAATTAACAGGAGTCTATCCATGATATAGACTGTAGATAGATATATAGATATGTACACACCCAGACAAGATACAAAGTAGGTGATGTGAAAGCCAAGGTTTCAGATTTCTCGTGGATATAGATTGATATAATGACATCTTACCAAATCTTGTTTGTAGTTGGAGTCCTTTAGGTGCTCTACAGTGCTGGAGGTTAGACACTCTCGCTCTCCTGACACCTGAGACACAGGTGTACCTGCAAACTGTTGAAGGGTGTGTAGTCTTGTGACGAAAACCCAGGTAATGATGGCAGACTACTCTCTGCTGCACAATGGGGCAGGACTAGGGTTGTTCTTCTGTTCTAGGTGTGTACTACATTGCAACTGCTGCTTTTAGGTAAAGAGTATGTGCTTTGGTGTGTAGACATACATGCTCTGCTTTTGTGACCATGAATGCCCATGTGAACGAAAGTCAGTAAAGAAACACAAAGTATAAAGTTACAACTGATTCATGCTCAGCAGGTTTCACCTCCCTAATTTGTTTTAAGCCTTTTAAGCTTTGTTAATAATACAGTAATTTGGATTTAACATTTGAGACAGTCCACCCTGTATCAGTTATCTTCTTATCAACATGGGTTTAATATCAATTTATTATTAACAGCTAGTCGCAGAAACTATTATTTTCTTGTGTAGGCACCAGAATAAGAATTGATAGTTTCATCACAGAGGAGAAAGGTATCTATTTTTAAGGCTTTAAAGGTCTGGCAGGTGACTTTAATCCCTAAAATAAGACATAAGACTTCAAACATTGAGAAAAAAATCTGAATATGGACTGAAAACTGAAAAGACGTTGGTATTCATGTATGCCTGTGGGTGCACACACTTAAACACTCACAAACACACATTCCATGGCATGCACACTCACATCAGGACAAACTGGTTTGCTGATGATCTAAAAACAAACAGAATTCAGTATTAGTGATTCATTCAGGATAAAGGTGAGTGGTTACAGGGAATGGATAACAAAATGTTCAAGTAAACTCAGCTTTGTTCACGATTTCCTGAAAAAGTGAATGTTTAGTGCCACAGTGTTTAGGAGGCCACCTGATCGTTTCAGAATTTTAAAATTTATTATGATGAAAACTAAAACCCAGAAATATTGTGCTTGAACAAATATTAAACAAATGAAAACAATGTGTTTCGACTGACATTGTATTTGTATGTATAAATTGTACATCTCCAAACTTAAGGCAAAAGCAAATTACTATCAGTTTTTATCAGTTTTTGAAAGATATGCTTTGATCTCTTGCAGAGAATAAGATGAGATAATTAATGTCATGTTTGTACCCTTGCTACTGTCAGCAGCTGGTTATCTTAGCTTAGCTTAGCACGAAGCCTGGCTCTGGTCAGTATTACCAAACTCCATGCACCAGCACATTTAAAGTTACTATATTGTGTCTATTAAACAAATTAGGTGTGACGCCACTGGTTGCTAGGTAATCTTGCTAGCAGCACCTGCATCCTGCAAATCAAATTAATTTCAATTAATCAAAGTAATTTGTTGTTTTTCTCTTGTGTTTTTGAGCAACATGAGTAGGCTGATGTTTTTTTTGTCCATTAAGGCAGTGGTTAAAGTTCAACAAATGTCAACTTTCGGCTCTGCTCGGCTGACTGTAGTCATTTGAACAGAGCTGTTGTGATGGAATGATGAAGCTAATGTGAATATGCCGGCAGCTGTAGTCATGAGGTGGTTTTTGTGCAAATTCAAAGTGAGATATTCGCATATTTTGGTATAATTAGTGAGATTTAGAGGTGGTGCTGGTTATATACAATTTTTGTCACCTTTGGACAGAAACAAAGCAAGCTGTTTCCCCTTCTCTTTAGTCTTTGTGCTAAGCTATGCGAACTGGCTACTCATATTAGCCTTATATTTAAGACAAGGTATCACCAGGAGTACAGCAGAAAACAAATAGATGTATTTCCCAAATAAATTTAAACTATTCCATTAATAATGGGTATAATGAATACCAGACTTGCAGAGATTAAGCCATATATATAATAGGATTTGTACAAAGAAACTAACATTTATCTCTTGAAACAATTCCAGCATAATATTTATTGTTTACAGAAGAAATAATACATGATCAAAATGGCAAGAACCATGTTTTTGCAGTATTTGTCTTGGGGGTTCCCCAGCTCCCTGTATCATATGACATTTCCCTCGGCTGCCTCTGCTGTACACACACCTTCAACATAAAATGGTCTCTCCTGCCACCTTCTGCCAGTTTGTCAGATTGTTTAGCATGTTTTCCCTGTAGGCTGGACAGTGGAAACTGCAGGTTGTTCTGACTGTGTGGTTATAAACTTTGCCTGCTCCAGCCAGCCCCCTCTCCAATAAAATCTCCAAAAACATAACCATGTGTTTTGCCTTTGTGTCCATACTGGGGTCTGTTTTCTGAAAATCTTGCTCTCATCTTTGTAAAAATATGTAGTCAATATAATAACATCATTGATATTATCAGATGCACTACACAACAGTCTCAGTCTCAGAGGACACGATGCAGCTGTTCTCACAGACGAGGTAGGAAGGTCAACTCTATACCTGTATTGTCTCTATATCAATAAGCTAATTGGGAGTCGGAATACACTACAAACAAACTGCAAAATACAAAAACTACAAAATCAAAGGCACCAGAAAATTCTTTTATTTTATTTTCTCTATTGAAAACCATTGAAAACCATTGAAAACTGCAGAAACAATACTAATTGCCTCCACTAGGTGTCAGTGTGCGCTTTATGGAAGCTCAATTCTTCTTCCGGTCTTGATTCGACGAAGAAGAAAATGATTCAACGGACTGAGCTCACGTCGCTACATCATTCACAACTGTGAGGTGAAGACTTTCGCAGTGGTGCCGGTTCGTTTTATCGTTTCATTGTCGTCTGTTGAAATGCACTGTCGGTAACCGTCGTCCACGTTTACCGTATGGTGCCGTTGACGTCACCGGTGTGACCGTGAAGGCGCGCGTCTTCCCGGTGAAAACGTTCGCGGTCCGCCCTCATGTTGTTGTGGCTGAGGTCATGTCGGCGGTGTCACCTGAGCGGTGACCGGACTCCGACAGGTTTCCTCCGGTGGCTCGGGGGCAGGTGGCGGGGGAAGCCCCAGCTGGGAGATGCCGCCGTTGGGAGATGCTGCTCCACGGCTCAGGGGGAGGTCAGGGTCCGGTTCGCCCCCAGTCCGACAGGTACGGTCCTCACCAAGACCCCTCAAGTGTCCGTCTACACCAAAAGTGTGTGGACATCACCTCAGTAGCTGAGTGATAATGGATGGACTTGCCTACTGAGCACAGGCCCAGGGACCCTGACCCCTCTATGAAGTGGAAGTCGTTGCTCCAGTTGTTCAAAAGTCTAAAAGAAACAAATTGACCACTCAAAGAAACTCAAAATCATTATAAAGAGACAGTAAATGACGCCAAGGAGACTTGAAGTGAACACAGGGCGATGCAAAATGACCACAGAGAGGCACATCAAGACCACAAACACACAGACAGTCACTACTGAGTGACATGAAATTACCACAACAGATGCAGGAAGTCCACTAAGAGAGACAAAAATAACCCCACAAGACTAAAAAGAAATGCAAAACAACCACAAAGAGGTGCATTGAAGCTCACTGTCATAACTTACAGTGATGTTTGAATTAAAGAATTGAGTCTTAATGTTTTTAGTACAGTTACTTAGATAAGTCAGGTGAACAAGCTCTGTTCATTCATGTGAAGATGCTTCTTTCTGTCCTACTGTTCCTATTGACAGTTCATTATTACTATTTATATTGCTTTGTGCCACAGGCTTCTTGCACCTCGGGGGCCTCCGGACGGCTCTCTACAATTACATCTTCGCAAAGAAGTATGGAGGCACGTTCGTCCTACGACTGGAGGACACTGATCAGAGCAGACTGGTACCAGGAGCAGCAGAGTCCATAGAGGACATGCTGGAGTGGGCTGGTAGGAAACACTGTGATTGTGGGAAATCTGTTAGGATCATCAGTGGTTCAGTCAGATATCAGATTGAAACTGCAATTGCAAAAGCTTTTCAGACTTATTAATTATAAATAATTATTAATTGCATGCCAGGTATACCTCCAGATGAGAGTCCTCGTAGAGGTGGGCCCACAGGTCCATATCTTCAGTCTCAGAGATTAGACCTGTACAGTCAGACAGCCCAGCAGCTTGTCAAGAGTGGTCACGCCTACTACTGTTTCTGCAGCCATCATAGACTGGAACTACTCAAAAAAGAGGCTTTGAGGCGTGGACAGACCCCTAGGTGACTAAATAATACAAATAAACATGGATGCAACATATTCTTGCCGGCTTGAAGATAACATGCAATCAGGCTTCAAGATGTTTTTGTCAGATGACTGCGCGTCTCATCCACTGCAGGTATGACAACAGGTGCCGTCACCTTCGGGCCGACCAAGTCCAGGAGAAGCTGGCTCAAGGAGTGGCACATGTGATCAGGTTTCGTCTGGAAGCTGGTGTTGAGTCTTTTGAGGATCTAATCTTTGGATGGAATCGTCATGAGGTGGCCGAGGTCAGGTTTCTAATGACTCTGCTGGTTAGAATGTGCAGCATCTAAAATGTCTGTAGTCTCCTGTCTCTTTGAGTAGTATTCACACTAAATGATCTAGGATAGAGTCATACATCAATTTAGGTACATGAGACTATTAATCCCTGACATTGCAATCATGGCTTAACAGCAGTTTTTGTTTGAGATTAACTTTTTTTTTTTTTTTGTAATTAGTTTTCATACCCTCTTACCTCCTCTAGGTGGAGGGGGACCCTGTGGTGATCAAAGCAGATGGGTTTCCCACCTATCACCTCGCTAACATAGTAGATGATCATCACATGAAGATCAGCCATGTGCTGCGGGGGTCTGAGTGGCTCATCTCCACCTCCAAACATCTCCTTATGTACCGTGCTCTCGGATGGACCCCACCCACCTTTGGACATCTGCCGCTCCTGATGAACAAAGATGGTAGCAAGCTGTCCAAGCGGCAGGGGGATATATTCATCCAGAGCTTCCAGAGAGACGGGATCCTGCCGGAGGCTCTGCTAGATATCACCACTAACTGTGGATCTGGATTCACCAGTGAGTGAAGAAGATGGTCACTACAAAATTACATATCTTTGGAAGCTAAAATTGCATTTAAGATTGCACCTAGAGATGGTGAAAAATAAAATGAGTTCTGAATATTTTGCCATAACTGGAAAAGTTATACGCTTCTGAAGTCGTCATATTGCCTTACAGCCAATCGCACTGGGAGGAAGATAGATGATCTGATCTCTGAGTTTAATCCTTCAAAGATCACAACTCATTCCGCTGTGTTGGACCTGGAAAAACTACCGGAGTTCAACAGGTAAGTTCAAACTCCATCCCCCTTGTCTGACGCTCTTTATTATATCTCTCATCTGTGTCTCTTTAACTGGTTCTAAAGCAAATGTAGTCAGGGACACATTACAGAAAAATAGAAGCAAAGCACCACAACAAACAAAATTGACTGAGTGTTCATCACATGCTCTAAGGCAAACTAAGCCTGTGTACTTGGACTTAGGTCTCATGAAAACATTAAATCTGGCAGCATCTACTACATAAAAGCCTTTTAGAACCAAAGGACTGAATTGTTGTCTACCTCAGCTTCAGTTTGAGCTTTAAGTTGATATGATAACAGGCTAATGCTATAAATGTGAAGTAAGTATTAGATGTCCTAAATTGCTGCTGTACACAGGATAAATCCTTTTGTTTGAAGGCACACAATAATTTTTCCTCAGGTTAAACTCTGCAAATTTGTCCTTATCAATTCAACAGTTATTTCTCTGGTGTGTTGTCTGATTGTGACAGAATTCACCTGACAAGGCGTATTGAGGACGAGGAGCAGTGCAAGTTGCTTATACAAGACCTGCAGGAACAAATCCAGCAGGCCTACACAGCGGAGCTCCAAGATGAAGAAGTCCTACAGGAGGATTATATCGGACGGGTGTTGCATCTTCGTAAGGTAACCTGAAGAACATACCTATAAATGTGTTCATACATGTCAAAACATCCAAACCATATCTTCCCCATGCTTCCAAATGTTAGTTAGCATTTTGAGCTGAAGTGCAACTTAGACTTGTGGATTTTGTAGGCGGCCAGAAATCTCTCAGCATTTTGCTGTATATTTAATATTATTTTTATTATAAGTGTATTGTTTTTTTGTTTTTTTTTAACTTGAGCAAAAGGGGAAGTTTTGTAAGTCTCTACTTCCTAAGAACTACTTCATGGTGTTGAAATGGTCTCATGTATTTCAGTAAATCATCTTGGTTGACCTTCACAGATGTAGATATTTTTGTCAAGATCATCTAACCATGGGGCAAATAATTTTTTAAAATTTTTATTTATTTATTTATTTTATTCCAAACCCAGTGAACTTCTGTTTTTTCTATAAGATCAGATCAGATGTGGTCTCTGCTGTTATATCTCAGTACTGCTCTCCTGTGTGTCCTATAATACTGAAACTATTCTCTTCCCTTCTCTACAGGGTCACATATCCTCCCTGAAGGAGCTCACACGTCCTGGTTTTTCTTACCTATGGGTGCGTCCTTCCTTCTCCAGCCAGCAGGTGGCAGCACTCACTACAGAAGCCCAGCACATTGCCTCATTAGTGCTGAAGTAAGTAGTATTAATAAGTTTTATTTGCAGTTCACTTTACTGTACATCTACAGTGTTTTATCAGGACTATGAACCTTTCTGTGTCTGTGCTTAAGATTAATAGAAGAGCGAGGTGAGGAGCTGGCAGTGGATCACCTCAGTAAAGATCTGAAGACTTTGGCTAAACAGACTAAAGCCACTAAGTACAGAGATGTGATGAAGGTCCTACGTCTGGCTCTCAGTGGCCTGCAGGTATCTGAAGACATCATGTTACGATTTTTACGAAGAATATAAAATCTATAGCGTCTCCTGTGGGAAAGTGGTTTAAATGATAAGGCTGGCCATTTTCCACCTTTTAATATAAATCTATGAATCCTGTGAAAAGACCAAAACGTTGTGTGTGCATCCAGAGGTTATTCCTCTGTGCCACAGTGCTCTATTGTTGACTATTAAAAACGAATAATTGAGCCTCATGCTGATGCACTGGGTGACATGTATTTCCATTGTAAAAAAAATGTGTGTTTAATTTAGGAACAGCTTCACAGACTAATAACAGCAACAACTTTTAAAATAACGTACTTTGTAATGCAGAGGCCACTGTGCATTGAAACGATTGTTTCCCCACCAGCCTGCCATACTTCTGCTTGGGGTGTTAAATGCCTCACTACCAGTAGGTGGGGAAACGTCAGTGGCTCCCTGTAATCACATATCTACGGTTCTGTGAATCCATCACATCTGACAGTTTCTTCTGTATTGCTCTAATTGTGCCCCAGACATTGTATATTTCTTTAGCCCAAAGTCAAACTAGTGAAGCAGTGTAAACAGAACCACATTTCTGTGTGGGTGCAGTGGCCTCTCTCACAGTGATCACTCTCCACAGACTGTCAAAGTCATCACTGTTATTAGTCTGGAGCAGTTTCTATATCAACACAGTTCCTGTGATATTTGTAATGTAGAAACATGTGACCCAGAGCAACAGTATGAAGCTCAGTTATGCGTTTTTAATATTTTTTTGGAAAACAATGGATCTCTGTGGCACATGGGAAACAAGCTAAATGAGATTCTGGATACACACACAATACTTGTTAGTGCGATAAATTTATTCTTGTTAATGTTTTTATAGGATTTGCTGACAAATATTCAAAGTCACCAGACTCGTCCTTTAACCCAGAGCTTCAGCAGCAGCTCCTCTTGTGTGTTGAGTCATTCCCCAGCAGTGTGTGACTGACTGAGCCATTTGCCTCGAATGTTTCATGGCTGACCCAAAAAAAAAAAAAAAAAAGTGAACATGTGATGTCCATCCTAATCCTCCTCAGGCTTCCTAATAAAAGTATCCTCATGTCTTAGAGCAGAAGCTGGAGACATTCACAGCTTGGGCACATGATTCAGCAAAAATTAAAAACTTACTTCCTCACTTTTCCTATTGGTAATTCACAGTTAAAACTGCATCTTGTTCAATTGCAATTAAATTCAGTCTGAAAAATCTTATTGTATCCCAGATGCCTCACAGCAAAATTGAGGTCAAAATTGCTTGAACTAGAAAACCTTTTCTGATAGCAGCACAAGACTTTCTATCCCAGAGCATGAAACTTCTTGGACAGACTAATCATGACATAAGTAAAATAGTCTCTGCTGGGCTTTAGTGGATGTGGTCATTAAGTGTGAACAGGCTGACTGCAGAAACACAGCTGAAGGAAAACCTAACCCAACTGTTTCCACAGTATTCAGAAATTTGTCTGATCCCAACAAGAAGACAGTGAATTTAGTGACTCATACTTTTCCAGCATTATACACATAAATGAATACAAATCATTATGTACATAAAACAACTTATATGACCTGAAATCAAATCAGGCATGAGCAATCGCAGCTTTTCAGTAAACGTAACCAAATAAAGAAAAAGATTGTGTATTTATTCTTCCCCAAAAGCACCACCTGCACTATAATATTTTAGTATAATTTTAACTCTTAGAGGAACTAATAACATCACACAATCATCTTTACAGCTCACATGCAACTTTCATTTCTGCAATTCTGTTTTTCAAACTCAACCAAAGTGAATTCAGCTGTTTTTGTTTTTTGACACCAATATTCAAAAGAGCTCAGCTTTTTGCATGTGGCCATCAATTGCATGATGGCGCTAAATTCTAAAATAGCTTTTTTTTTTTAATGATAGTAATGACTAAAGCCTCAGAAATGCTCCAGTGACTCAGTCATCACAGTGACCCTGCAGAAATATGGAAGGAGGAAGTTGTTTGTGATTGCATTTTAGTTGTCTGTTGCATTACATGTCTGGTTTGATTGGTGTTACTTCACTGACCCCTGGTCTTCTGTTCCCCTCTGATCTGCAGCAAGGCCCTAGTGTAGCGGAGATGATGGTGTCTTTAGGACCTGCAGAGATCAGCCATCGATTCCAGAAGCTTCTGCTGCTTTGAGAGACTAGATAAAGACTGGACAAGCTGTCAGCTAATGGCCTGAGGACATGAACTGCTGTTAAGGACGTGGCCTGTATGTTGAGAGTTAACTGTTTAACCTCACGCTGTTTCTGCCAAAGCTAGCTGGGACACATTTAAAGTTAACTGTAAAATAATACTTGAATTATTACAAATATTTCATAAAACTAGAAAACTGATTTTAAACACGTGGTGTTTGTTTTATCCATGCTGTGAGACTCAGGGATGGGAAGTACCTTGTTTTTCTTCTTTTTAATGCAAATTATCTTGTGCATTACTTCTGAAGAACTCTTAACGGACTCCAGTTTACAGATGTGTTGTACAGACAGAACAGAAACCTGCAGAAAAAAAAGACTACTACAGGCTATTTCTTATGCAAAGTATATATTTAATTTTAAATTACTGCTCAGATGAGAAACTAACTGAAACTGACTAATTGATACCTATGAAGCAAGGGAGGCCACAAAAAAATATCAAAGTGTTTCCAATTTTCTCCAAAAGTCATCAAGGATTGGTAGAACTGGAACAAAATCTGGAAAGAGAGAATTTGGATAAAACAGCTTGTCTTCTGGGCAGAAAGGCAAAGCAAGACTTTGTGGCTGCAGAGGAGCTATAGGAAGGTTCAGCTGACGGGTGGTGGTGGTGCACGGTTCAACTGTGCAGTATCCAATCTATCACAAGACCAACACAGAGACTAACATCCATCCATGCTCACACTCACACGGCCTATTCACCAATTAACCTAAACATGCATGTCTTTGGACAGGAAGACGGAAGTGTTGCGGACAGATGATGTCTAAACAGAGCTCTGACCACAACTGCCAGAGCTGTAATCAAAGAAAGCAAAAAAGAAGATGACTTGTCATCTGTTAAGCATGGGGGGAGTTTACAGTTTGAGGAAAGAATAGATTTCACTTAATATTAGTACATTCTGACCACAGAGACACAGAAACAGAATCGTCAAAATTTACACATACAAGGAATTTGACTTTGTATATTGGTACCAAACAGTGATTAATAAACAAAGTAAAAAGAAGGAACTTAAACATAAAATGTAACATTAATAAATTAGATTAAAATACTGACAATAATAATAAAAAAAAATACATTAAGTGTATAAACAATTTGCACTGACTGTTTATTGTTAGAATAAGAAGCTGTACAGGTATGTGCAAAAGTTCACAGTATTGAAGTAAAGGGTGCAATGTGCGAGCAAGATTTACAAAATGACCACAAAGAAACACAATGATTGGAAAATTATCTAAAAGAAACACAAAATGACCAAAAAAAAAAAAAAAAAATACGAAGTGGTGCAGGAACAACATAAGAGGCACAAACCGACCTCAGAGATACAAACTGACCAAAAGAGACAGTTTTATTCTCTATTCTTTGTAGCGGGGGTGTTGGGCGTTTCAGCCGCTCCATACTTTTACTTTTCGAAATGTAACTGGCTCACATGAGTCGGTCGCTTTTATTTTACTTAAGTTATTTGAATGCATTATTAAACACTTTGGAGTGCAGATGCGCGTTGTGTGTGCGTGTGGTACGTAAAGTGGTTAGTGTGTCTGGCGTGTGACTGGGCGTGAGTGTCACATGTCACCGCAGTGAGACAGGCGGCAGTTTGACACCTCCGCCTCCCGCGGACTGACTCACAGCAGCGGTAACTCTCTGCGGACTCGCAGGAGACGGACAGCGATGGCGACCGGTGACAGCTCGGCAACTTTTGAGTCATTGCTCAGTAAGTAAAACCTGGAGCAGAGTAAAGTTAAATAGTTGTTTTTTTTGTTTGTTTGTTTTTGTTGTTGTTTTGTTTTTAAACTTGTATCTAGGACCTAGCTAACGCAGCGCTATCATCTCCTGTATGAACCAACTGCCGCCGCCTCGTTCGCTAACGTTACGTCAACCGTCACTCACTGTGTTAAAACGTTATATTTGCACCCAAATCTGCGCGTTATTTGCTTTTATTTTAACTTTATAAACTCAGTTTGAGATGATGCAGAAAAGTATCAGCTGGAACAGGAAGTTGTTTTAGCCCGTGCGCGTGCCCGCCCACGCTGGCGCGCTGTGGCGTGTCCGTGCTCCCGCTGCGCGCGTTCACGATGGCAGAAAAAGGTTCACTGTTCCTCGGTTTAGTCTGAAGTTTACATTTGTTTTTACTTGTTAAAACGAGGCAACATCACAGTGGACAAACACACTGTTTCCAGTTAAAGACCCACATTTTAAAAATTATTTAGCAGTAGGAAGGTTTAAGTTATTAAATGTTAGAAAAGTGCAAGGATATTGTTGTTTTAATTAATACTAATAATTAGAGCTGCAGAGATTAATCGGGTTAATCACTTAGTTGATCAAATGAAAATTGCCAAACAAAAGTGAAATGTCCAAAAGATGGTTCCATATTCTCTCTTTTACTTACTTCTATGGTTAAATTAATATTTTGGTCAGACAGAACTAGACATTTAATGATGTGCTCCTACTGTCTTTGAGGAGTTGCTCTCTGGTCCGTTTGTTTCAGACCAGGCCACAAACCCAAATAATCAGGAGGACAGGTGGGACTGCATCCAGGGCTTCTACCAGCTTGTCAACCAGGAGACCGATGGGTAAGAAAAAAACATCTTGAGGCCTCAACAATGTTTCTCAACTTTAGAAATGATTTTAAAGTTAAGTTCCTGGGCCGGCTGCTTGCTTCTGGAAGTTACTTTAACGCAATTGTAGTGTTTGAGAAAGAGTTGCTTCACATCCATGTTGCGATCACAGCTTCTCATTAAAAGCTTCATGCAAGAGTGAAGGGGGAACTATACAGCACCTTGTCCCCTTTGATATTCTTCCTCAGCTCAGAGTGAATGCATTAGGTTGTCTAAATTACAAATTGTTCCTACTTCTTTTAAATGTTCTTCCATTTTTATCAGCTCTGTTTGAGCATGACAATGATGGAAACTATGTGAATGGTCCTTTTAGTGTTGGCATGACATGTTCTCAGCTTTAAATGTTTTCTGACAATTAAACGTGAATTAAATCTTAATGTTCTGCTTTCAGGCCACAGGTAGCCACTCGTCTTCTTGCCCATAAAATCCAATCCCCACAGGAGAAAGAGGCCTTGCAGGCTCTCACTGTAAGTAATCAGAAACCTCACCTTCACTTAAAATACACATATGATCTGTGTTACACAGTGTATTTTTATCTGTTTTCTAACTTTAGTGTTACCAGAAGCAACTGGCAACTAATTTTCTCCTCTTTTTAAATTTGAAATGCTCTTTTTTTTTCTTCATTCTTGAACAAATCAGCCTGAATCTACATACAGTTCACATCTGACTTTATTTAATACTGTATGTTATGGACATTTAAATCACATCATTCACTGAAAAACAATGCCTTTGTCTTTGGGAGAGGGAGATCCTGTGAATGATGTCTGTGACTAAGTTTTACCACATGAGAGGTTTAATCTCTTACTGCAGTGTTTCACTTTAACACACAACTTAGACAAGCTTCTTGATTATGTGCGTCATGTCATGTGGCATTTAAAGGTCGTGTTAACCACAGACATTGAGTTATAAAATCTATTCTCTCTCTTATGTCTTGCATTTTTTTCCACTTGTTAATGCTATTGTTTGTGATTATTTGGTGCTTTCCAGGTCCTCGAGGCGTGTATGAACAACTGTGGAAAGAGGTTCCACAGTGAGGCCGCCAAGTTTCGCTTTCTCAATGAGCTCATCAAAGTTTTAACGCCAAAGGTACTGCTGACCATACAGACACAAGTGTTGGAAGCAAAATATGTTACATGAAAAAGTGTTTTTAAGTGCCTGATACTATGTGTATTAGTCACAAAGATATTACATACTCGAAATTTGTAATTGTAAATGTAGCCTGAGCTATGTCATCTCCAATAGATGCAAATACAATGGAAAAATAAGTCAAACAATTGATTACATGGGTACATATCATACAATAGAAACATGTCAAAGGATAGAAAAGTAACCTATAATAGTTTATTACTGTACAGGTTAGAAACAGTGAATACAATACTATCTAAGAATCTGACAGTGAAAACAAGAATAATTCAGGTATATAGGAAAAAAACAACAAGAGCGTTGCTTTCTGAGGAATGACACTGATGTGACTGATGTGGTCAATCTTTTCTGAGCAGTACTTCGGTGCGTGGACTCCTCAGAGAATTAAAGACAGAGTGACAGAGGTGCTCTATGGCTGGACGCTCTGGCTTAAGGATGAACCCAAGATTCTCGAAGCTTACAACATGCTGAAGAAACATGGTCAGGGTGCAACACAGTCACCAAACTACAACACATTTTTAAATCTACACTCAGAGGATGTGAACTTTTGATACACACCTACATTTAAAATGACAATTTTATCTTGCACTTTACACATATTAAAAGACTGATATGGTTCATTATATTATGTCGTTTTAGGTATTGTGAAGAAAGATCCCAAATTACCAGACACACTTATAATGGCTCCTCCACCACAAAGAAACACAGAGTCTGTTTTTGACCAGGAGGACAAGGCCCAGGTGTGTGTGTGTTGTTTGAATTTAACAGGACATGTTCGTGTAACTTGAAGTTTTATCTAGCTAACATGTTTCTGTGTCATCAGCTGTTGGCCAGATTATTAAAAAGTGCCCGTCCTGAAGACCTGGAAACTGCAAACAGACTCATTAAAAGCACCATCCAAGAGGTGAGGAGTGCTGTGGTGCTGACTTCCATCTCTGCATTAATCATTGTGTGTACTGGGTTTACATTTTGTGTTTGTGTGTGTGTTTCAGGAGCAGGAGAAGGCAGAGAAAGTGCTGAAGCGTGAATCTACTCTGAAGGAGGTGGAGAGCAGCACCAAGCAGCTCAGAGAGCTTTTGAACCAGCACTCAATCACGGGAACCTCGATACAGCCCAGTGACGACGTGAAGGTATGTGGACATGATACAAACAGACAATCAACAACCAGGCGCCTGCAGCATGACTAGAGGGTTATCCAGCTAACTTATGCCTTAAGTCAGGTTTCCTATATCACGGCGCTGGATCACTTTTAACTGGGGATCATCATAGTAACTTTATCAGGAGCTTTATTTAATATTCAAACCTTATGTAGCAGCTTTACCCTCCATCAGGCCACAAACAAAAACAGAGGACCTAGATAATGTTCCACTGCAGAGTCAAGATAGTTTTCATCAATACATTAATATCAATATGAATCTAAAGGTGCCCTTAAAAATTTTCCAGTGGATGTGGCATTTATTACAGATCAATGTTTGCAACATAACACAATAACACAACTGACTGATGTGGAATTAATTTGTTCACCAATAAGTAAACAGTTTGACTTTATGGATGGAAAATTAACTCTGCTCCATGAAAGTGGCTCCGGTTGTGTCAGTCTGCCTGCTGGCTTCAGTCCTGTGGGTGTGTTTGTTTTACATCCCCTGCAGCACAAATGGGTGGTCGGTTGCTAATCGCTCTTTGTTAATGGGATACGGTCTGTGCCAATGGAAAACAACAAGTGATCCTAATATTTGCAGAAGAAGCTTTTACTTTAGGCTGTATAGGAGGCTGTGCTTGTGTGCAATTGTGGGATTTAGTAAATGTAGCCACCTGGTACTGGATCCTCTCCTCGCTGCAGGCCTTATACGAGCGCTGTGACCGGCTGAGGCCCAGCCTGTTCCGTCTTGCCAGCGACACGATGGACAACGACACTGCTCTGGCGCAGATCCTGGCAGCCAATGACGAGCTAACACTTGCAGTGAACGCTTACAAAGACCAGGTGGAGAGGAGAGAGTGCAACAGTGGAACAGAAAGAAGTAAATGTGAGGAGAAAGTGACGGATAGAAACAGTGGTACGCATCACTTTATAGACTGCTTTTCTCCTTGTTGTCCCTGTGGGAAAACACTTTGACCTGGTGTTTGGCTGCTCTGTTCTGCTTGTATTTGATCCTGTTTCTTCTTGTTCCTCCAGCTCCTACAAGTCCCAGAGAGATTAAAAGCTACCACCTCATCGACCTGACAGCACTGGACTCTCCACAGACTCACAGAAAAGCTAATTCACCGCTGTCCTTCCAGTCCTCTCCCCCCATCCTCTCCTCTAATCTGGAGAATCTCTTCCACCCAGCACCTGACCAAGATTACACTGAATTAGGTTGACTACCTTTAATGCTTCTAGTTTGTTCTCTGTAACAGTGATGAATATGTTTCATAATGTAATGTTGTCGTGTCCTGTATTTACAGAGTTAGAGAATAAAGTCTTGAAACAGACTCAAAAGACTTCAAACTCGTACTATGAGGAACTAATGCAGGTGAGGCTTGAAACCACAGTTAAAAATAAATTTATTTATTTATTTTTTTGGTTAAATGTTTAACATTTCATTTTTTCAGCTTAATGGGGACATTCAGATGAGGAATGCTGATCAGAACGGAGGGACGGGCCTTGTGCTGAGAGCTCGTGGATGTGGGGGGAGCGATACCACATCAAATGGGACAAATGTTTGGTAAGAATGTAGAGAAAGAAGGAGAGGAGGTTCTTAAGTTCCTAAAAGACATCAGGTGTCTCAGTTTAAAACAGTCGCCTGGTTTATATTTGTGAAAATAAACTGAAATAGCACAGATTTTAAAAGTCTTATTCTTGTTACCAAGTATAGTTGAGACTTAGCTCCAGTTAAGGCACGACGCCAACAACAGTGGTTATAGCTTTGTATCGAAGAGTGGTGCATGTGCTGACTGACATGTTTCCTGATTTTAAAGGTCCCTCGTGTAGTTTTCTTTAAAGCAAACATTTCTTTTTACATTCAGTGTATTAACCAAAACGTTTACAACAGTCCTTCGTTGAAATCAACTACAAAGCAGATTTTTGTGAAAATTATGAAGCTTTGTTTCCATCTGTGTCTCCTCTGTGCTTCGATGCTTCTCAATTAAATCAAAGT
This sequence comes from Rachycentron canadum, assembly GCA_038496675.1. Taxonomy (NCBI): domain Eukaryota; kingdom Metazoa; phylum Chordata; class Actinopteri; order Carangiformes; family Rachycentridae; genus Rachycentron; species Rachycentron canadum. Next base: position 5,054,089 of record CM076650.1, read on the forward strand.
TTTTGTAATTTCATAGTATCTTTTAATTAGAGCTGCTACTATTGAATGGAAATTAATGGGCAAAGTAAAATGACAAATATTTAGTGTGTAGCTTCTCCAATGTGAGAATGTGATGATTCTTTATTATATTATCATAATGGTGAATGCTAAATTAAAACATTATTTTTTAACACTTCATAGATCAAATGATCAACCAGTTGAATGAGAATTAGAATATTTTTTACAAATCTTCAAGGTTCAATATTAAGGTGTTGAGGTTTTGTTTGAGTATCAGTTCAGAAGGGTTTAAATGCTACTTTAACATATTGACTCTGCCTCTTTTCCGATCAGGTCACTTCCTCAAAATCAGCAGTTCACTGGAGCAGGATCGCCCCACAAGACCCAGAAACAACCAAATGGCGTGTCTGGGGAGGCCATGTGTCCTCCACAGTTACTGAAAAATATCTTTGTTCCAATGGAGACCATCAAATCCAGTACGTCCATATGGGATGAAACTACAGTTGTTATAATTTGTAGTGTTGAGTGGTTTATTCACATCCTTGTCTGTTGTTCTCTTCTGTGGCAGGTCAGCTGGAGCCCATCACTTTATACGATCAGGGCGGGGTCCACGTCTCTCTCCATTTCGCCAAAGACTCTCCACCGGGTCACCCAGATGTCGCCGTTGTTGTCATCTCCACTGTGAACACGTCTGCTCTTGATGTGAAAGACTTCCTGTTCCAAGCTGCTGTTCCAAAGGTAACAAAATCAATGATAATGTTGAAATCATTTCTTGTTGTTGTTGAATTTAACGCTCGTCAGGTTTGTTTTTAAAAGTTCAGAGATTATTGATGAGTCAGTCAGTTGAACAAGTTTGGCTTCTTCTTCTTTATTTTCAAAGACAATAGTTTCTTTGGATTTTGGACAGTTGTTCAGACAACACAAGAATCTGAGGTTTAGATCTTAAAGAGTTGTAACAGTTATTTCTAAGACTTTAATCCATTAGTTGTGTAGTTGAATAATGTTGTATTAATAATACTGTTAATGTATATAATGATGATTAATTCAGAGTGAGAGGAGTGTGTGTGGTTTTAACTGACAAGTTTTGCAACTGGGTCATCTTCTCCACCTGTGGTTTCAGCAGTAAAGCTGCACATTGTGCATGTACAGATGCTTTACAAATGATGTGTTCAAGTTCATCTCAAATACTGGTTCTCATTGGACCAGTGAGAAGAATCTGTCTTAACTTAATTTAACCTTAATGCTGCTGGTGCCCCCTACTGGAGCCAGGCCTCCACTTCAGACGTGTCAGACTTTTCTTTTTTCTTTTTGTTTTTTTCTCATTATCTGTGTACTAAGCATTATTATCTACATAAGGACCTGATCTTCATTTAACCCTGTTAAAAGACAGTGTCCCATAGCGTGTTTGTATTTGTATGATAATTATTTCAGGATCCTCACAGAATTGGTTTTCCACACAAAATTTCAACACAAACACAAGTAAAACTTTAGTTTTCTACTACGTCTGTGCCTCTGTGCCACCTTTTTAAAGGAGATGATGTTTATGACTAATCCAAAGACAAGTAACCTTTTTATTTTGGGTACATCATTTTTGGTGGTGATGTCTGGTAACAGGTTTAGAGTTGAATATACAGCTCATATGTTCCCTACGTGTCCTGCAGACCATGTTGGTGAAACTTCAGCCTGCTTTAGGGACACACCTACCTCCTTACAACCCTCTGCTGCCTCCACATGCCACCTCCCAGGTCCTCTTATTGGCTAATCCTCAGAAGGTGAGTTTATTTAGCTTTTAAGTGTTGACCCATCTCACTCCACACGTCTGTGTACAAGCAGAATAACTATTCTATTTATTATATATGACTCATTACATTTCACTGTTTGTGTTCATGTCATGTTCATGGTCTGTGGGACATTGTGTCGTCATGTCTGCGACTCTGAACACGATGACTCTGGAGTGATACTTAGCAGGAAATTCATGCAGGTGCTCCATTTGGAGTAGATGATCTGATTAGATTTTTGAGCACTTTTCTGCATAAATTTGCATATTAACAAGACAATACTGATTTCCTAGAAAGTGCTGCAACACTTCAACACATTCGACTTGACACCAGATGTGTGGGATGCAAAGACAAACATATTGGCAAGAAAAATGTTTGCTGATTAATGAGCTCTTCGGCTTTACCAGAGGGAAACAGATTTTTCTTGCGAACGTGACAGCTCCTGAACTATACATAGTCGGTCTAAAAAGATCATCCGATTTGATTTTATTGCATGGATTTGTGTATTGTGTATGTTAAATTTGTGTAGTATAAAGCAGGACCTCCCTTTACTCTCAGAACAGCCTCAGTTCTTGGTTTGGATTCTCCAAGATGTTGGTCTTGCATTATGTGAATTTTGCAGATTTGCTTTAAGACATGAAGTATTATGCTGGATATAGTCATTAATGGAGGTAAACTGGCCATAAAGGGACACACATGGTCTGCAACAATACACAGATTCAAACCATGATTGTTATTTATTGCCAAGAAAACCTTCCCAACACCATCACACCACCAACACCAGTCTGTCCTGTCAGCTCCGACCAGTCCGGCCACTCTTCCCTGACCTCATCAACAACATGGTTTTGGCTTTTGGCTTCAATCTGAGTGAACTGAGTGAAACCAGCAGAATCAGGCCACATTCAAAGTCACTGAGATCACATTTTTCTCTGTTGCTTTACACTGCTGCCACATGCAGGTGTACAAACTGCTTATATTTTCATTATTTAAAAAAACATCTCTCTGCTGTTTCCCTGGCATCAACCTCCTTTTATCTTCAGCGTAAAGTGCGTCTACGCTACAAACTGACACTGACACATGGAGACCAGCATCTGAACGAGACCGGAGAGATCGACAACTTCCCAGACTGGAACTCTTTGATCGGCCACTGAAAACTTCAGACACATGGATGTTAGGAAAAGGAAAACTGCACAGGACCTAAAGTCTAAATCTTGAGGACAGAGAGTTAAGTGGACAAGGTCGAAGAGAAAAGGTGAGGAACAAGACACCACACCTGGAGTCGACTATCATGAGGCAGACAACCAACACGACAAGCAAATATCAAGACTATATTGACAGGAATAAGTCATTTTCTTAACAAACTTTGCTGCATCATTTTATAACATACATGCATGATGCAGGACGCTGTGTCAAAAAGACGTATTACTCTAAAAAGGTGGTTCAATGTTACTTGATAGGTGAGAAGGCACAGGTGAGAACATGTCAGGTGGGTTTGGGACGACCCTCATCGGACCTGATTCAGGGTTCAGTATTCTGCTGTTGTCTTAGTGCGAGTTCACACACATGCTCAGTGTGATAAAACAGTATATGCATCATACGTGTGTGTGTGTGTTGACGTAGCTGGAATTTCATGTGGTTACATGTGAAAGTATTTATTTGCTTTTACGCACATGTGACATTCAAAATTCCACAAGTGCCTTCAGGTGGAAGTGCCTTACTTAGAAATGTATTTATTTCATGAGGTTGTGGACAACAAGGCTGCCTGAAGGACTGTTTGACTTAAAGAGTTTGAATTTGTGCGTAGATAATTTGACGTTTCCTGCTTTTTGGTAGGAAATGAATTAAACATGTAACTGTGCAATTGGCTCCATTTCACATTTTATACCAGCTGATGATTGTATTTTGAATTTCTATTTTTCCGTAAAAGTTGACATCAAGCTGCTCATTTGAAAGGCTAAAAGAGCTTTAAGCCCCGCTAACCTCGAGGTAAAGGACAGAAAGATCTTCACCACTTTCACAAAACGTATGCAACATTAAAAAGTAAAAACCTAAAGGCTAAAACACAATCAAATGAAGGAACATTTTCCAAAGTGATGGCATGTATGAGGCGTAAAGATGCAAATACAGAAAGACTGCAGCTTTAATCCAACACAAACCTCTGCAACAAGAAGCAAAGGAAGTTGTATTTTAGTTTTAACACTGGCGCCACCTGTTTATTATCAATGTCTTTTTCTAATTTTAGAGCCTCTCAGAAACATCTGTTGTAAATATTTCTCCAGATTGGAGAATGTGTTTCTGACTTCATTTGGATTTGATTATTCAGTTTTGTTTCTAAATGGATGTGAAAGTCATGAAGATCATTTCTGCCCGTGAAGTCTTGGGGTCACTGTTGTAATTCAGTCTCTGTTAATTTTATGTTACCGGATCTGTGTTTCCCTGCTTTCATTCTTCTTTATACTGTGAAGCTTTATGAGCATCTGTAGCTGCCAGAGGATTTAAAGCCAAACTGAATGTTTTCTTCAAACGCACGTCTGCCTCCTGCCTGTCAGTCTGAAAGTTGTCGCTCTGCCATCAATAAATGACAAATCTGTGACACGCTGGATGAAGCTCAAACTCTGTCTCACAAATCATTCAGTTTCTTTGTGTGAATATCATCACCCTGAAATGTCCTCAAGTGACCCTCATTGTAGTTCAGACAAAAGTGATACAGCACCAGGGTTGTAACTATTGTTTTCATTATCAGCGATTCTGAAGATTAATTTCTCAATAAATCAGTTTTTATTTCGTCAATCAAATGTCAAAAAATTCTGAAAAAATCCCAAGTTGTTGTACGAGTTGCTGCTGTTATTGTCCAACCAACAAATATGTTGAGTTTACACCAAGAAAACCAGCAAATATTCACAAACTGGAATTTCAGCCCTAAAGACAACACACTGCAGCAACATAGAGCTTCCCAGACTCGACATGGACGTTTGAAATAGCTCGTTTTGTCCACCAATAATATAAAACTCACTCTAAATATTGAATTTATGAAAATATAATATTTTATATGACAAAAACAGACAGTGATACAAAGAGACAGAAACATTAAAAAAATGATGGGCGTTTTTGCTTGAACACAGAAGAGTGACTGAATTTTGAGGTTGCTGCTGATGAATGTTTTGTCATTCAGCTGATTACACGAGCAGTAGTTTTTTGTTTCGTTTTGATTTTATTAAGAAATGAGGGATCTTAAAGATACACTCAGTTAGGAACACCCAGCTAAAACTAATGCAGTCTAATACAACAGTCTGCAACGAATCCTTGTTGTAATTCAGTCTGGAAGCTGCAGCTCCCATTGATTTAAATGGGAGGGATGGAATAACACTCAAACTACATCCTTCAAATGATCAGACAGTTGAACCAACAACCTCTGTGACACAGTTTCAAACTGAAGATTATAACCTTCGTGAACGTAGTGTTTATTGCTGGTTTTAGGTGGGTTATGTTTCCAAAAGAACTACTAATGAACTATCAACATATTTTAGATAAATTATTTCCTGCAACTGAAAACACCAATCCATCAACTTTATTGATCATATTTATTATGACATCAGCAGATTAAAATACATGTTTATTATTTACATATATGTAACAGGGGTGTTAGATAAAGTGCCAAATACCATTTTTACAAAAACAAAGCAAAAAACAAACAAACAAACAAACAAAAACAGGGATTTGTGGAAGACCATCACACCCGTTAGCCTGGTCCCACAGTTCATTGCTTCATGGACAAGAAGCCGGTCCTGGTTGGAGGACGGCTGAATTGCTCAGTGCTGGTCGAGGGACAGTTTGGCACAATCCACCCGGGAATCAAAGTCACAGAGTCTGGGAGAGGTGAAACTGCTGTGACGGGATGAATACTGGGTGTTTTTATTTCATTTTATTTCTTTATTTAAACAGGGTCCGACATCGACACGTACAACAAGTCGACCAGCTTTTGAGCTGGACTGCGAATGTTTCCACTTTGAGAAAAACGGTCCAGCTATTTATTCAGAAGTGGTTTGAGAAATCCAGCATTGTTGCTTTAGGTTAGTATGTGAGGACGTTAAACCGACTCCGCGTCACCTGCTCACAAGTGGAAAGTGTTTGTAGTAGATATAAGACGACAGACTACACTCGCCAGACTTTTTTTTTTTTTGCTTTTTTTCTCTCTTTTCTGACAAACAGGAAGTTGACTTCTTATAACAGTGTTTCTTGAGTCTAATGGTCACTGTGTGTGTGTGTGTGTGTGTGTGTGTGTGTGTGTGTGTGTGTGTGTTACAGAGACAATGGGTAATAATCCATGAGACCGGAAACAGGCAATTATTTGCATGTATTCAGGGTTTTTTTGGGTTTGAGGAGCTACAAAAGGTGGATAAAACAGCCCCTCCCCCTTTTTTTATTATCGCCCCGAGTTTATCTCCGACGGCAGTGATGGATGTACAGATACTTGGCGATGAAAACTCTGGTCTTTCTATCACTACCAGTTGATCAACAACCTGTAACAACCTGCTTGTTTTTGTGTCTGGTGCTTGACTGCCGGTCTTTAGTGTTTCTCTGCGAGCTGTGAAGTTCGTTGACGAAGTCTGTATCTGATCACATATCGGCCTTGAACTGAGAGGGTCACATGATAAAGTGAAACAGAGCAAGTTATCTTCATCTTTCTCCTCGTCCTCCTTCGTCATACTGCTGACTGTGGAAGCCTGTCTGGATTTCTTTATGCACGTCTTTGTTTCTTAACCTTTTCTCTGACTTGGTTAATTTGTGATCTTAAACCCAACTAACTTTCCTCCTCTTCTTCTTCAACTGGTGCCTCCTCCTCTTCCTCGTTTGCTTCTTCCAACTCTTCTTCATCTTCTACATTTTCTTCTGTTTCCCCTGCCTCTTCCTCAACTTTATCCTCCATTTCTGCCTCTTCTTCCCCTTTCTCGCCCTCCTCTTCAACATTTTGCTCTGTCTCCTCCACCTCTCCTTCCTCTTTCTCCTCCTCCTCCTCCATCTCCCCCTCCTCATTCTCCTCCACCTCTCCCTCCTCATTCTCTGCCACCTCGCCCTCCTCTTTCTCCCCCATCTCCCCCTCCTCATTCTCCCCCGCCTCTCCCTCCTCTTTCTCCCCCGCCTCTCCCTCCTCATTCTCCTCCACTTCAGCCTCCTCATTTTTAATTTCCTCTTCTCTCTCATCTTCTTTTTCTCCGTCCATTTCCCCTTCTACATTTTCCTGAACTTCTCCATCCTCCTTATCCTGTTCTTCATCCTGATTTTGCTCAGTCTCATACTCCACATCATTAACTTCCTCATCTTTTTCTGTTTCATCTTCCTGCCCTTCATCCTCTTCTTGCTCCTCATGTGATGTGTTCTCCTGCACCTCTTCTTCTTCTCGCTCTTTCTCTCCAGCTTCCTCCTCCTCTTCATCCTGGACTCCGTTCTGTTTACTGTTGTGGTTCTCCTCGTCGTCTTCTTTCTCAGATTCCACGTGATTATGCTCCTCGCCGTTTGGCTCCTCCTGTGTCCCGTCTGCATCGCTGTCGTCACAGGTCGCTCTCCTCCCGCCGCTGTTCCTCAGGGGCATGTGGTTGTGGTTGTTGTGCTCCATGTCCTCCAGGGTGATTTCGAACTGGAAGCGGTCGTGCTGGTGGTGTCTGTCCGGGGGAGGGGAGGGAGACTGGGGCATGGTGTTTAGGTACCACTCCCTGTTCTCCTCCAGCGTGTCCAGCAGCTCCTGGGCGTCTGGGTGCACCAGGTCGGCCCACGTCTCCCACAGAGGGTGGACGATGTAGTCGATGAAACCCACCTGGAGAAGGAGAATCACATAGTAAATACCTGGGGCTTGAGGTGAAGTTATAGAAATGGTTAAATAGCTAAGATTTATTTGATTTTTATCCCATCTGGATCACATATATTGTAATGTTTCACACCAATGTCCTTGTAATTTAAGGAAAATCTCTTTTTTTTTTTTAATCAGGTCAGTGTGAAATTTGACTTTTGTGTGAAAAAATAGAGAAATCAGAACACAAACTTTAAAGCTCTTCGTAGAAACCAATGTCATGAATGAAAAGCAAATGAAAAAAACAAATTTTATTCTATTTATTCAATATATTTCTGAGGTAGTGATATGTATGATAATTGTAAGTCAGAAAGAAAAACATTAAGATGTGTTTCCTGTTAAAATTGGACTCAGTTTTACTTCACAGAGCATCTGTCTCATGTCTCATGTCTCTGCCTCCCTGTGTCCCCCTGCGGAGGTTTCAGGCTTTGTCTTGTTGAATGTCTGAGTCAATCACAGACCATATGCTGCAATTTCTTGATGGTTAAAGTGCCGTCTGGGCTGATGAGTTAAATTACAGAGGAACAGTGAATGTTTTATTCCCCACCTCACTCCAAATGTGCTTTCAGGTAAGAAGATCAATGTCTGTATGGGAAATAAGAAGCTGCAGCTAGCAGCTAGTTTACTTTAGCAAAGAAACAAGGGAAAACCATTATCTCTGTCCCCAGGCCCCTGGAGCTCATGAAACATAATTTTTTATCTCATTTGTTGAGTCTGTTGTAAAATGTAAGTGTAAAAACAATTATTTTTAGTTTTACAGGGCATCTGGACTTTTCTTAACTAGGTGCCACTCAGCATTTCATGGTGGCAAGACCCCAGGAAGTAACTGGCTCCCATCCCTCATGCCCCTGTAAAACCACGTATCCTTACAAATCAGTTCACTATTTTGGACTGTTACCTTTAGACGGAGCTCGGCAGGTGGGAGTTCAGAGTTCAGATCATTTACTTAAATATCTTAAAGTATAAATAATACAGTTTAAATGCTCCACTATAAGTGAAAGTTCTCTATTCACACTGTTAAACAATACAAAAGTATTATCAGTGGTTAAAGTATCATCATTCACTTAACGTTGTAGTTTCTAAATTTTCAACTTATAGCTTTTTTATAAACCACTGTATCATAGTTTATAAATAATGCTTAATGACAGTCGTACCAAGCTTGTCAAAGTGTATTTCCTGTAAAAAGTCAAACCCTTTTCTCAAAGCATAGAGAAAGCCAACTGGCAGAAAGAAGATTTTAACCAAGCACAGAATCAGAAACCACAAAGATGTCTCTGTTTAACTTCATGGAGATTAAAAAGAGGGGGTCTGACTGTAGGCATCGCCAGCTGGATGTCAACACAGAAATGCATTTGTCACACATGTATCCAAACATTAATCATTGTCAGAGTTTATCATAAGTTATTCCAGGCGTCATTATCCTGTCAGATTTATGAAATGTTTGTTTCTGTTGGAGGACAATGAAAAGTTGTTTTTCTTTTTCTTGCCACAAGGCAAAACAAAACAAACAGTAAATGTCATCTGATTCCAATTAAAATTATAACTGATGTTTTACAGGTGAGTTTACAAACAATAGTGATGTGAGCAAATTGTTAATTTAAAAAGATTAAATACGAAAAAACAATTTATGATATAATCTGCTGTCTAATTAAAACAAGATGCAGCAGTAAACGGTTTGAAAATGACAAATTAATGTTTTGTCTTTCAGAAAACTCTTTAGTTTAAATTTGGAAATGTGTTACTGCAGAGCTCTAACTACTGCAGTTTATCAGTTTCAGTGAGCGACAGCCAGAGGTGTCTTTCACTGTCTCAACTCAAATTGCACTTTTTAAAGACGCAGTTTTAGGTGTTTACAGGAAACATCTCAGTGGCAGTAAGATTCACTTCCTGTGTGGTGTCATTCAACATAATCATCACTGTGAAATTAGCAATTTCCCCAACCACTGTGACATTACACAACTTTGTGCATAATATCTGTGAATGACGCAGCAAAGATGACCAGTCACAGACAGAATGAAGTTGTTGGTTCATGGACAGTCAGTCATCCGTCCTCTGTTTCTGGATGAACTCAACATTGACATGTAAAGAGAAAGATGAGATGAGATGGTACCTGGCTCTTCTCCACAGACGCAGTGTGTTTGTCACACATGGCGCTGATCTCCATCCCCCTCTCTCGCTCTTTGTCACCCTGTCGAAAAAACTCCTCCATGATCCTCTCAGTCCACTGCCTGTACAACAGTAACGGCTTAGTGGGGTTGCTCAGGTCTGCACAGTGCACCATGTTCCTCAGTACCTACACACACACGCAAGAACACCAGACTGTTAATATATACAATAATAAATACACACAACATTTCATGCAGTATTCTCAGTCTACAGGCCCAGCTGTGAAGCAGAAAGAGTCTCTCGACTCTGTGTCACCAAACAGGCTTTACCTGTATTCGTTCTGTGTAGTGGTCCAGGAGCAGCACGCCAGAGCTCGTCACCTTCTTGGTCTCCACCATGGTCTTCAGATCAGCCAGCAGGGTCATGTGTTTGGACATGTCTGTAGCCAGCACCTGCAGACACATACAAAGATGCTTGCAGAGAAATACAAAACCAGAAATGAAGCATGATCCAAACTGTTCTCCATCCATCAAGTAAGAACTAAAACCAAAACTGCATTAACGTTGAAAATGGGGATAATATGCGATGTGAACAGTAACTGCTTCTCAGAATGTGCTGTTTGGCAGATTTCCTCTAGTAAACATCAAATGCTTAAAGCACTTTCATACACAATAGTTCAGACGGAATCACAGTATTGACAGACGTTAAAAAGGTTTCGGAAAATCTGCAGAGAAAAAATATTCTAGATTTTATTTGGTTTTAGGTTTAATTTTAAAACCCTTGTGTGGGTTCAAATTAATCACGTATTTCTCTGTAGAATTAAATATTCATGACTAAATAACAATAGCAAGATTTTTAACACTTGTGACTGACAGTTACAAAACAGCCAATTAACTCTCATTGACTGATTCAATTGTTGCTAAATCCTGACAGGTGCTGGTTGGAAGTAGCTACTTCACCTTAAGGAAACATAACCCCACTCATTTCTGAACAGAGAGGAGCACAATGAAATACAGAAAGCTACAAAAAAGGGCAGAAAATAGAGTTTATGAAGGATCCTATCAGTGATAGTAAAAAGAAAGTCTAAACTTTTTCAGGGCATTTTAAACATGAAAACATCATCAACACATTACAGCGTTAACTAGAACAAAATATTCTGAATTAAAGTGCAGCTGCACAGCTTAAATAAATAAAGTGACTGCTAAGAGGTCTGCTTAGTGAGAATCATATTCAAGAGGCATCGTATTCAAAGTAAAAGTTTAAGGCAAATTTAACAGCATTAAATGATAACGTAAGAGGTCACAGAGTTACCACAGCTAACCAACCAGAGGAGTTGAAGTAGATTCTGTGTATTTGTTTATACTTTCAGTGGTTGTGTGACTTGTGGTAAACCAGCTCCTCACCATGTCAATGACGAGCTTGCGAAGGCTCTGGCGCTGTCTCTTGGTGAGGTTTTGGAAAATGTCACAGTTTTCCTGATGCAGAAGCTTGAAGCCCACAGCGAGATGATGATTCTCCAAAACTGACTCATCGTTGTACATGAGGGCCAGTTCTGAGTCTGAGCACAGAGGAGGCGGAGTGAAAGCAGCTCAGGGCACATAGACCAACAGATTTTATACTGAGTGTGTGTTTGGACTCACTGGTGTTGATGAGGAACTGATTGGAAACTCCAGGGTGGTCAACATCATGGATAGCTGCAGCGAACAGGGCGGCAAGGATCTCCAGGTCGGTGAAGACAGCCTGAGAGGGACAGGATGTGGCAGAGCAGGTACACAAGCGCAGAAAAACAGAGCAGTTCAGAGAAAAGAAAATAGTGAGCGACAAACACATCACGCTTATACTGACATCTATTATCAAAAATAAAACCAAAAAAAAAAAAAAGTGGCAGGGGTGTGGAAACTCAATCATGAGCCACAACATCCTGTCTCTTTCCTGTAATTTCTGTACTGTCGGCCTAAGATGCCCCAAAAGATGATTTAGAAAAAAAAAATTAATTATGAGTCCCAGAGACTCCTTTTTGTTTTCTCCCCATTTTTCTCTTTGGAAAATTGGTCTAAATCAATTTTAGTATTTTAAAAATGTATAAATTATAATATGTTTGTATAACATCTCCTGACTGAGAGCCTGCAGCCACAACATATTGTTACTGTCTCCAGGAGAGAAGAAAAACTATTCAAGGTTTCTGCTAATGAAATTTTACACGTTTTCATACATTTAAAGGACTTGTTTTTTAGGGAAAGTAAAGAGAAAACAACCTGACATTAGCTGAGGGGATATAAAACTCTGTGATGGAAGGGTTTAATACTGTCAGATGATGACGTTACATCGACCTCAGGTAAAAATCTGGAAACTAAATATACCATAATGTATTATTGCAGTGACAATTGAAATAACTATGTAGCTGTTTAACACGTATGACGTAGTTTTTTTGTCATGTTTATGGCTCAGCCTTGGGTTAGTGCATGCATAATTTTACAGCTTTGGTTTGATAATAAATTTCCATTGTGCTGTACTTCATCTTATTCTGCGGATGTGAGGGAGGCCAGAACTGTCCATGTCCAAGCACAAGTATTTGGTTTAAAGTATTCTTAAGTACTAATAATACACCGTGAAAAATGATTAGATACAAGTTGCACTGCAAATTACAACTCCTGTATTGAAAAGCAAGAGTCAGTATAGTGAGGACAATTAAAATATTAAAAGTTGACTGAAAATCTTAGAAACAAAGATTAGAAAAATCAGCTAATTTGAGTAGTTGGAACCATTGAGTAAGTGTGTGTGTGAGTGTGAGAGAGAATAAACGTCAATATACATCAAGAGCAGGTGTGGAGAGGAGGACGTGTGTGGACTGGGTGACATCTGCCGCATGGAGGCTGTTGTGGTACGCTACGTTTCCATGGTAATGGTCCTCCAGGGTCATCACGTAAGTGACGAAGGTGTCGACCGGGATACGGAATGTCTTCAACAACTCGCGCTCCTGAGGAGGAAGAGGAGGAAGGATGGGAGCCAAAAAATGTCACACACACTCCACCAGGAGTACATGATGTACACCAGCAGCAAACAGCTCAGGTGAAAGGACCCAACACCCTCACTGGTTTTGTTTACCTGGAAGATGGCGTACATGATGCAACTGAGGGGTCTGTTGTTGGAGAATTCTGCTACTCTGAATATGTTAAAGCTCCACTTGTCCAGATCCTCCAGCTCCTGGTTAAACAGAACAGACATGACAAACACATGTTGACTGCTGAGTCACAAAACCACTAACGGCTGTTAAATCATAACAGCCCAAACACACAAAGCTTCAGCACATCTTCTAAAACATAGCATGGAATCATTTTTAAAGAGTTGGGTCTATCGGGCTCTGCTCAGGATTTCTGCTTCTTAAAAGGAAATTTCTTCTCTAGATCTGCTCTATTTGAAAAGTGCCTTAAGATAACTTCAATTTACAGCAGAATTAAACACAGATCAAAATAACAAAGAAAAAAAGAAAAGAAAAAATGGCAGAATCTGATTGAATTAAAATGAAAAAAAAACTAATATCAACCAATCAGTGCTTCCTTTATGTCTGACACAATTTGATCAAGATTAAAAAAAAAATAAAAAAATCCCTGTGTCCAGCCTCCAAGTATGAACATTAACTGGACATTGACTGGATTTCAGAGTTTTCAATTATAGTAAACTTAACAGCTTTTGGGTTTTGTGGTGTTTGTAGGAGAAAATAATCAGGAAGACTTTGTGTTTGGCCGTTTTCAGTTTTTGACAGTAGATCGAGAAAATAAAACATTTACATTTACAAATTTTTTCCAAAGCCACTTTCAATATAGTGTAAATATTAAGCATTACATCTGTTAAATAAGTGCAGGAGATCATATAAGAAAGTCCAACGAATGTGCTAATTAGACACAATAGTCATATCGTTCAATAATGAAAGTAATTGTGAATCACCGCCATAAATTATTTTGAATAAATGTTAGAAGTATCCAACACAAATACAGAAATATAGTTGATTGATGAATTCAAGAAATCTTTTAAATTATTATATTGAGTGTTGTCAAGATACAATGTGACTAAATTTATCATTATAAAAAAATGTAGTCATATGTAGTCACCCAGTTTGAAGTAGTCTAACAGATTCCCAGTTCACCCAGTGTTTGTGTGTGATTCAGGCTTCAGTCATTGACGCCTGGTGCCCTTTTCAGCAGTGATCACACAGCAGACATCCGTCTCATGTCACTAAAAATAACCTTGATCATTTAGTCTATGTGATGGGGTGTCCAGAGGTGTACTGGGAATATCTGCAGCCTGTGTTACTTACAATGATAAACCATAAATCATGTATATTTGTATCTAGAACAGTCTCATCTGATCACCATGTGCTGCCTCATGAAGATGCAGCGCTAGAGACAGCTTCTGTCCTACTGTGGGCTTTCCAAACATTTGGTTCTACGGACTGGGAGGGAATTAAACAATGAGGCGCCGAGCAGTAAAAAGCAGACAGAGGGATAACAAAAGATTCATGAGAATTTCCTTCTGTATATGACGCACACATGAACCTAACAAATGTTTGCACAATGTGTGACTGAGAGGCCTTTTCAGTACAAATATAATAACCTAATGTACTATATTTTATTATGTTTTTTAAAAAGGACACTTTTTTCTGTACAGCAGGAAGAGACAAAGAAGCTTCTGAATAGAACTGTCTACTGGGAAAGAGTCAAATGTTCAAAGTCTTAACAGGGATTGTGTAACTTATTTCATGTGAGTCAGAGAGCATCAGACAGACAACAAGACCTTGGCAAGCTCATCCTCATGGTCTGTGTTGACACCGAAACGAGGCATTGAAGTGCTGGAGAGGCTGGAGCTGTGAGACAGTTTCCTCACTCCACTGATGTGACTCATGGGTTTGTCTTTCAGGGTGGGAGATGGAATTTCCACCTCATTCTGCTTGTCTACAGATTAATGGGAAAACACACAAATAAGGGATTTATTTGGCAAAAGATCATGAATGTAGTTTGGACAGATATCAGACCCCGGTCCCACTCACCCAGGAAGGTGCTGGAGATGTATTCAGACACCTGGTTACCAGAGCGGCTCATCTCTGACAGGTGGGACAGCTCTCTGTTCAGCATCCTCTTAAACTGTGGACAAATGAGAACAAAACTGAGAAACAATTCAATCTCTCAGTTTTCAGCTAGAATTTTCATTCTGCAGTGTCTTTGGGGGTATTAAGTATGTCGTGAGGTTTAAGGTTGGAGTAAAAGTTTTGTTAAATAATTGATAACTTATAGTAGAGACTTATAACCAGATACAGCAGATATATGCACAAAAGATGTTGTTCTTCAAAAGCTGTGCCAAAGATATTTCACAGTGCTATATTTTGGTGGTAGACACTCATCAGGAAAAGATTTTGATTGACGAAGCAAAATAGTTTATTACGGCTCACTAAATAGATATTCTTCTGTTTAGTGACCATAACAGATAACTAGCCTCAAGAGGCACTTTGGGTTCACAAACAAAGCACACCTGAGCAACTTACCAACACATAAGCTATGGTCAGTCCAAAATAGGCTGGTCAACAATGTCCAGCATCACAGAGAATAATATTATGTAAAAACTCCAGCATTTATCAGTCCTTAAACAAGACATATCTGATATTGACGTACTGGCTGAGCTCTGCTTCACTGATCCTGACGTACCTTGTTGGAGGCCATTTCGCTGACAGAGCGATGTGTCTGGATGGTCTCCAGCTGGTCCAAGCACCAGTCCAGTTCCTCCAGTGTGTCCAGGGCAAGCTGCTGGTACTGCTGGTCTGATAGTGTCGCCCTGGGACTGACACACACTCCACCCAGAGGAGACCTCCTAAAAACACAGCAGTTAGTTATACCAGCAAGGAGCTGCAGACTAAGACTGGACTAAGACAGCAGCCTCATTACCTTGGTTATCATTTGAGACATTTATATTTATTTATCAATGGGTTTGTGACCAATTCCACATATTTTAAAGCATCTAGGCTTTCTTGTTTGAGGTTTTGTTACCGTTTTTTTTTTGTTTTTTGTTTTTTTTTATGTGGATAGTGACAACTTTATGACAAACGTTTCATTGAATTAGATGGTACAACATAAATGTCTCTCTTTATCTCTCTCTGTCAATTAAGAAAGAGGTGGGAACAATAATCTGGATTTAATGTCCAAGTGTCCACCATTCTGCTCCTCCAGGGGCCTGTGGATAGTAGGTTGTGTTTTGGGTTTGGTGGTGCTATACATGTGTACTGTATAACTACTGACCCAGTTACCTAATGCTGCTACAGTAGTCCCAAAATGTGCATGAGCATGTCTAATAAAGATTAGTAGTAGGGCTTTAAGGTCTCATTTTCTCTATTAGGTTATTATAGATTGTTATTAGTTTGATTTTGAAAGTATTAACTTTCTCCACGACTGTTTACACAAAGAACAACATAATATCATATTACACATTAGTGGGAAATTTCAGGATAATAATAATTGGAACTGACTTGACTGTTGGTGTGGAGACGTTGGCAAGGATGGTGAAGTTGCTCCGTACTGATCGCAGACTGGCCAATACCTAAATCATCACACAGTGTCATAGGATATCAGGATATACTATATAACACCAGAGACATGTACATGTCCTACAGGAAGTGAAGGCAACACACTGCTCTATATCTGTCAACATGCAAATTTAATTACTTTTCAACACTTTACATCTAGATCTTTAGCAGAACTGTGGGTTCAAATTATTCATTAATACCTGAGAAATCATTTGAAAGTAGCATGGAACTTTTTCACATTATATATATTTATTTAATCTATAACATAAAACTCACTTGAGCAAAAGGTGTGACAATGAAGTCCTCCGCCGTGTGCCTAAAAGGAGTAGGGACAGTTGAAAAAGTTGTAAAAGAGAAAGGGGGGAGGAATAGGTGACAGGAATATTTCCCTTTAAGATAACAATATTTAAGTGCACATACTCCCCCCCCACTCATTGTTTTAGTCTGTCTCCCTGAGCCTCACCCTTCACTGGCGAGGGAGGAGTTACGTGAGACCGTCTTGGGTGACATGTCGTAGTCTGAGTCGGAGCGGTAGAGGAAGGACTCTCTTCTCTGGCCCTGGGGGAAGGAGGTGTTCAGGGTGAGGCCTGGACTCTGCGAGCCCAGAGGGGTGTGACCTGGTGACACGCCGTTTTCTGCTTCGTAACTGGATTGGAGAGGACAGAAATCAAACATCCTGCAAAAGCAACCTTAAAGGTCACATCAGGAGCACCAAAAAATTTTGATTGTGTGTTAACCTGTCAGCATCTGCCTGCGTGATGGAGATGCGTGGCGGGATCCGGAGAGGAAGAGTTGTGGGACGTGACACATTGCTCAGGACTTCTGGTGAACGAGTGCGGTCTCGAGGGCGGAGCCAGCAGGGCACCTGTAGAGTTAGGTGGTAAGGTTTGGATTAAAGAGGATAGTGGGCACTGGTCACTTTGTATTAAGCAAGTTGCATATTCAGTCTCTCTTCCATTATGACCCATGTGGGCAAATCCCCCAGGGACACAAAAGGCCCAGCTTCAGGTAATTACTATTCAAAGGGTAATTATTAAGATAAAAAGGTACTCATTATGCACTGCTTTAACTCTACTCGAGCCAAGATCTAGTTATTTTTTTGCACATTTTAAAACATATTCAACTATTAATTATTAATTGAATTGATATTTTTGATGTAGTTCCTGGCAGCCATTGGTTTCCACTCTTTTGCATACAGTATAAAAGCTTCTGAATCTCACCTAATGCAGCATTAATTGATTTTTTTTAGCCACTTGGGGGCAACTTGTTCAGCTTGTTTACAGCTTGTTCTGTCAGACGATGTGACCCTTTTCCCCACTTTGGGTGCAGCACAACAAGCTTTAAACACAACACTGACACATAATCACATTGTAAAGTTGCATGTTAGCAAACAGTTGCCGATTTACAGATCTAACTGAGACAAATCAATTATCATTATCATCCATGTGATGCTTGTGTTTCTGCTTGCCACCTGACAAATGTAATATTCAATATTCATATTTAGCTTTGTTTTGGTCTCCACACTTTCTTAAGGTACATATGTCTAGCAGCTTAATGTTCTACTATATTGACCAGCGAGCTGCTAACTTTGTCTGTCTGCTGTTTGCTGCAGAGCAGGTAGTGTGCAGGCTGTTTATCATAGTTATATACTGTTAAAAGCAGCTGCCTGCTGAAACAAAACAGTACAAATGTGAAACCAAGACAACTGAAATGATAAGTGATAATTCTCTGTGGACCTGTTACTACCAGGGACTCCTTTCATGTTCAGTTATTTGATCTATTGTTGATATACAAATATTGATTAGTGCAGCTTCAAGCCTGCATATAACGTTCTCAGTTACTGTTGCATGGTTATACACTGTAGCTGAAGCATGGACTGAGACTGCATATGGTGCAGAGACTAAGAAAAACCAGAAGATCAATGCAATCATGGGAAAATATATTAAACATTATAAAGCACAATAACATGGTTTTCAATATGGTTAATTGTGATATACTGGTAATATAAACATGAGTACTAGTAAATGGGTTATAATATGTTAAATAACTGATATGTTCTATTGAAGGTACATATTGCGTTGACTTGGCATATGCTTGTGAACAGGTCTGTGTTTATTTGCCTCCAAATAAACACAAGTTACAAACTGTACAAAGAGTGCAAACAACAAGGATGGTAGTCAACAGGGGCCCTTGGCTCGTTTTTGCCCCACAGCCCCCAAGCTGCTTAATGCGCCCAAGCTTCCTTTCAATACCTGGAGACTAGAGGAGAGTCTTCTGCTCCTCCCTCTGCGTAGCTCAGCCCCCAGCGTGGCCCCAGACGTATAGGATCGGCTGTAGCGAGATGACTCCGCCTTCTCCCCAGCACCTGTTATGTCTGTGTCATTGCCCTGTGAGACAGGAGAGAGGGCAGATGAGGAAAACAGGGAAATGGAGCGAGAGAGATGCATCCTCTGAGGACACATACAGTGTATCGTGTATCTGACTATAAAAGAAAATAAAAAATGAATGGATAAAAATGAAAGAACTTGGTCCACACAGATGTTATTTTAGCACATTTACTAAACCATGTTGATTTGTTATATTTAAATTCAGATGACTGAAGAAATATCCACAAAAACACAGACCATAAATTATCAATGTGTGTGTTTTTACATACGTGAGTGATGATGCGAGTGTTTGGCTACATACATCCATGTGTGTGTGTGTGTGTCTGGGATAAGGCCTCTACAGACTGAGCTCTTGGAGGCTGATCTGCACTGCAGTACCGTAGCAACAAAACACTGGGGGAATGGTAGCAGTTGCTAGGCAACAGTGCCGTGTTGCTTCCATGCTGCGTTTGATGTCGTCCAGACCCAGATGTGGAAAGATGCTCAGATCCACACACACATACACACACACACACACACACACACACACATATACAGTACACATATATTCACAAATGTATGGACGCCTGCTCAGCATAATCGATAAAAGAGTACTTGAATAATGCATGGTGTTTGTGTCCTTCAACCAAGATGTTACCTTTAAAAGAAAATAGCTAATTTACATAGAGGACTGTGACTGGACAGGTTCATTCAGTGTAAGTGAGGAGACAAACTGTCCATTCTGACTTTTAAGTTTGTTCACAGATACCAATAAGAACAAAAGGAGTCGGATGTGTGAAAGTCATGAGGTTTGAACGTCACGGTAGACAGTCAACAAAACACACAGTCGAGTCTGACAGTCTGCTCTGCCTGGTATCTACATTCCCTGTTACAAGAAATGAAGTTAGCAGGTTTCCTCACATATATAACTGATTGTTTATACTCTCACCTCTTCTCCAGTCACCGACAGCACGCTGCGGCTCTTCTTCATTCTGATTGGCTCGTTCTGCGCCCCAGGGCGGAGCGTTCCCGAACCCAGGCAGCAGAGCAGGTGGAGAGCCAGGACCGGAGAGGTCAAAGGTCACTGCAAGGTCAAACCAGGGTCAGACCGGGTCACAGCCGGCCCCCATTGGAGCTGTCTTAGCCAGCCAACCGTCTTGCTCACACTCTGTCCACAGTTCAGAAAGCTGAAACCAGGCGTCCTCCTGCTGCAAAACAGTAAAGGTGCATTTATGTGCCAATCAGAGGCTCCAGGTTCAGTGAGAGGTTAACGACCTTTGTCTGGATCTGCTGTTTTTTACAAGCCAAATGTGGAAGCAAGAAAAATCGAAAGTCTCACTCCATTTCAGTATAGGCCACAAGTTTCTGGGAGAAAAAAAGTCTGTCTGCATGTTGTCTTCCTTTGGCTAAACAAGCCAATGGGATATCCTGGTCAGAATTCATGATGCTGCTGCTGAAAAAAAATAATTATCCAACCTGGAGTACTGTCTGCATGATGTTTCCCAGTTGTAAACCTGATCCCACATGAATGAAATTTTCCAACAATTAAGAAAATACAAAATCCAGAAAGGTTATAGGAGAATTTGCACCAGGTCTCTCCTCTTTCAGATCAGTTTCCCATTGTCTGCTTGGTCATAAAGATCCAAATTTTGCATGTGGAGAAGTGTGAAGTGCGATAAGCTCATCAGAGACGTCCAGATGTCAAAAGTCCAGGTTTGATTTTCCAGGAGCCATCCTTGAATCAATCTCAGTGTTTCCTCTTCTGTGTAGATTCCCTGTAAGAAAAAAGAAATTAAGAGTTAGTACAACCAGGAATTAAATCCTCTCATCTGTCCTTCCTTGTTTTAAAACTAACCATCCAGCTTTCATGTAATGAAGTCATCTTATGCATCATCAAAGAAAATCCTTTACCCACACATACAGTACTCCTCCAGTAATGTAAACCACCTTGGAGATATAGTTGGGAACAAGATTATGCAAATGAACAAATGAAATGTGAATAAAAATCTCAATTCCAAACAAATGGTTGGTTGACTTATAAATGAATCAGAAACTGACAAAATATTTTGGCCCTGCAGGAGCTGTACCTCCAGTTTGGCTAATTCTGAGCAGATACTGCAACACCAAAGCTCTCTGATGTTATATAATTACCCTGAACAGTCCGAGTTGACCTAATTCCATTGGATAGGACAGATTCAGCATATCACAGTGTTTCTGATTGAGCTGGTACACAGATAGATAGTGACTTTTACCAGGGTCAGCAAGAACACACCCACTCAATGAATGGACTTCCACACTGGAGTCTGCACAGATTCACTGAGTCAAAACAGGTCTGTGCAGAGAAATCAACAAATGCATAGTGACACAGTGACATATATATGCACAGACACTGAGAAATTTGAGCTCATATACACACACATACACAGACACACACACCATGGCTGCCACCAGTACCACCTCCACTACAGATAGCAGCTTATAAAACCAAGCAGCAATGCATCAATATGCAGCTCCACTAGCAGCCTGCTCTTCTGTTACAAAACAGCCAAATATATGTGTAAAAAAAAAACAAAAAAAAACCCCACACACATAGAAACCATGCACATGAGGACTAGCCTGCCATCATGCCTGTCTGCAGACGCACTGCAACACATATGTCAGACAAACACACATGTACAAACACATAGGCTGCAGCATGTAAGAATAAAAACACACTCACCTTGATCGCCTCAAGATCAATGGCACGATGGGCTGGGCCTCGTCTTGCTTTCACTTGTCTCCTTCCCCCTCTGTCTTCCCTTCCCTCTGTCTCTCTGCAGACCAGCAGTGTGTCACCACAGTGAGAGAGAGAGAGAGAAAACACACACACACACGTCTTCGTGAATATCCGCGGCTTCACCAGGTTCCCTCCCTCCCTGACTCTCCTCTTCCTCTCCCCTGCCACAGTGGTCTCCCCCAGCCACCCCCCACATCCACCACCACCACAGCCTCCGTGGAGAAGCCCATCTCCCCTCCCCTCCCCTCCCCATTCCCTTCCTCCTCCTGCACAGACGCACAGTGTGTCCATTAATCTCATACAACAGCCTCCGCTCCTCCTCTCTCCATCGGTGCCGCTGCCTCCCCCCCACCCCCCACCCCTCTGGCAAAGCCTTCTATGTTTTTCTCTTATTGGCAGCCACACGCCGATTCTCAGCTTCAATAGTCGGGCGTCAGTTCTCTCCATCATACTCACCCACACAGAGCAGATTTTTATTGGCGCACACACTGTTTTTTTTTTTTTTTTTTAAATCACAATGAGGATTCATGTCTCCTGTTACTCATTTTCCTCTAGTTTCCCACTCCTATTGACTACGTCCTCTTTCAGTCATTGAAGGACATACAGTGTATTTATCCATTTTAAGCATTGAAAACATGGATCCTTCTACACTATGTTATTGTATCTTGGACCCTCTGGAGTAAATATGTGCTTCATATTATAAATTTACCATCATTGAAGGCAAATATTAATATATTTTTGCTTACAAATGGCCTACACTTGCAATTTAATTTTCTGTCAATCGATTAACCAAATAATTGAAAAATCAACAGTTACAGATGTAGAGGATTAGGGCTTTTTATTGTAGCTTAATCAGCTCATTGTTTTCAGTTCATTGATTCATTTTTTTGGTCGATAAAAAAAAAAGTCCCCACATATTCCCCAATATACATTGTTGCTTGAAAAAGAAGGTAAAGATAACTGATCAGTTATCAGATACCTGCCAATTAAGTTTTGGTTGATCAACTAATTAAGTTACAAGTTGTCTCAAATCTACAAGACGAAGACTAAACATTCAATGTTAACACTGAACAACCAGACCTGTGCTGACTTTCACTTGTTCAATGCTCATTAGTTTAATATTCACACATCAAGAGAGAACCTGACTGTTGGACAACATATATGATATAAACTGTTGACATACAAATAAAAACACACACAAGCAGTTAGTTCTTCATGAAGCTGTTCTGTTGCTCGCCCTTTGACTTTATAGGCATTATCTAGATTTGATTTATGACCTGCACCTGTGCTGATTGTTTTCTATTTACAAAAGTCACTGCACAAAGAAGCTTTGCCTCAAAAAAAAAAAAAAAAGAAAAAAATCCTGCACAGACTACTAAATCAAACGCACCAATTAATTATGAAGGAGAGAGAGAGAGAGGGTGAGTGAGCAACCCAGCAATTAATTATGCAAGTGAGAGAGAGGGATGAGGAGAGAAGAAAATTTGTCAGGATTCACAGAGAAAAAGCTAGTAAAACTGAACAGAGCCTGTTTGTGGGCAACAAAAATCTAACCTGGTTTATTGTACAACTTCTACAACACAACATAACAATTCTCATTCACAATTCTCACAACTACATACATAAAAACAAAGTAAAATATTAGTTGTAAAACCTTCACATAAAAACTATTAAACTACAAAGCAGCAAAGTTGCTGTTTCACTTTGTTGAAAGTTTGAAATATTTGGTTTTGGGATTGTTGGTCGAACAAAACAAGAAATCTGAAGTTGTCACCTTGATTCTTTGGCAAGTGTGACAGGATTTTCTTCAACTGTTTGACTTTTTATAGGCTAAAGATTCAGCAATTAATCAATAAAATAAGTGACAGATTGTTATTGATACAAAAGAGCTGCGATCTAAAAATCAGTGCCCAAATCTGCAAAGCTAGGTTGGACTTTGAGGTTATAGTTCAGACAAACTGACATACAGCCCAGCCAACACTGAACTTCTGAGGCTGACACCATTACTGATATAGGACAGTTACAAACACTTTATAGTGACATATCAGCTAATACTTATGTTATTACATAAACTATAACTACAGCTATATTTCAGCTCCATTTCTCGCCATATCTACTTTGTAGTTGATCACACTGAATAGAAGCCACTGGGTAATCTTTAGATTTCAGAATCCATTGCATTGGACACAAAAAGTCTGGACACATTTAATTTTCAATTGAACAAGACTACAGGCGGAGCGCGTAAAGAAAACAACTTTGAACCAGTTGGTTGATACTGATTACAAATTATCAGGGGACTTAAAATCTACCCATCACTGTTCACCATACAGGCTACTGATGTAGTTTATGGACTGCCTGTCCTCAAACAGACTTAAGATGGCGCTGTTGCCCACAGTGGCACCACAGTAGAAAGATGGCTTGACCTTGACCAGAGAATGCGAAACCATGGCAAATTTTTTTAAATAAAGAGATATTTGATATTTCAGATGCTTCTGAGTTTCATAAGTCTGCAGTTTAAGTTGGTCTCCCACAGGTTAGTGGTTTAACCAGGTCTATGAAAACAGCAAAAAGTCTGTTTTCTCAACTGAAACTGCTCTCTCTTGCCTCACAGAAGTGTGCAGAGAAGAAAGAGCCATCTACAATTTTAAAATTAAAAATATGTAAAGACCAACTTTTACAATTTAGACCTAATAGTATATTTAATATTTTGTACAAAATGTCCCATCATCAAAAATAAAATGAGTAGATAAAAATCTGACAGAGCGGTGGTTTTTGCAGAATATTATGTGAGAACTTTCTCAAAGACAATTAACAACAGTAATAAATCTCTAATTGCTATAAGATCAGCTGTTACTAATGAAGTTCACTCAGTAACAACTATCTATGATAAAAAAAAACAAAAAAATGACTGACACATATAGTATTGTTTTACTCAGTCGCACAAATTAACAAAGACATGCTGCAAACCTAGTGCTTGATCATGATTTAGTCCATACAATTATTAATTATTCATATATTTTTACATTTTTTAATGTAGATTGATTTAATTCGACTAGAAAACACTACAACTCATCCTCTTCTTCCTCTTCCTCCTCCTCCTCATCATCACCCTCTCCTGAATCTGGGACCCACAATCCAGAGTCAATACACCTTTTCAGATGGTATTTTCCTTCCTGTAGAGAGAGACACAAGAACAAATTAACATATAAATTAATGAATTTATTTTGGTGGCATTTTGCACTTTCTTATCCTCATCCTCATCACTTTTCTTGATTGAAAGCGGATTACAGTTTCAGGGTGAATGTCAGTCACAAACACTCACCTCAGGGTCAAGTTTGTTGATAGCCTCCTGCAGCATTTGAATGTTCTTCTCATCAAAGCTCCTTTGTATTTCCTGTTTAAAAAAAAAAAAAAAAAAAAAAAAAAAACTGTCAAAACAACTATTATACTGCAATAAACTCAAAAATGAGCACTGCCTATTGAGTATGTAAACACTGAATATGAATGAGCTAAGTAGAAAACAAATGCTATAAATGTCATGTTTAAAATGTATATGATCACTGAATATCACTGAAAAGAAACCAAACAACTCTGTTCAAACTTGTGTGCAAGCTTAAGGAAAGTAGATGATGCTATTTACCTTGTCCATAGAGCAAAATCCATTCTGCCGAGCTGTGTATTGACTTCTCTGGCATCAATAGACTGCGCAAACACTTACTTCAAAATCTAACAAACAATGATCTGATAGCTGAAAAATGTACAGGCTCTGGCACTAAATACTGACTAAATACTTGTTTTTAAGCAGGTTAGTAAGTGGTGGTTCAAATACATTTAACACTGAGAAAAATTATCTCTTCACACTCTTCGGGTCAGAGATGACAGAGAGAGAGCGAAAGCAAGAGAGAGAGAGAGAGAGCAAGAGAGAGAGAGAGGCAGTATAAGAAACAAATGGCTGACTGCTTTCATATATTTTTTCTTGCCCCTTAATTTTTTCCAGGTGTACCAGGGAAAAATCGCAGACACGCTTGGGGCTCAGGGCAAGTACCATGTTTAGGATACATTTGGCTGGTAGTAAAAAAATCCATCACACAATCACACACACACACAAGTGTTTCTAGCCAAACCCTCTGACAAAGGAGAAGTGGATTGACCTTTACCTTCTAACTATGAAATTAACAATGTGCAAAATACTGCAAAAATGGACTGGACTACATATACATGCCTATAAAATGGATCCATGAGAATTAAATATTAAGCAGGGTGTGGACTATGTGGAAGAAAACAGGTACATTAAGAAACATGAATGGCTCAACAGCGTACGCCAGACTTGAGAAAAAAAAATCTTAGTAAATAATCCAGATCTACCCCAAAAATTAATGGGCTCTTCCCTGGCCCATGCCCCATTCCTCCACCAAGTTCAGTGCAAATCAGTTCAGTACTTTGTTTTTTACTGGGTTATTTAAAGACCCTTTATTGAATTGCAATTATTTAACAACATAAAATAAAGATCTATAAATGACAACATCACATATTGTGTTTTGCTGTTCAGTGGGTAGAAAAGCTGACTCCTAATGTACCACAGATAAATCTGAGTTACATTCTATGGGTGTGAAACCAATCTGATGGATAAATGGATATATTGTTTTATTTAACTGTATTAACTTTTGAAATCGTAAGTAAAACTGACAAAATAGTGAAAATGATAGAGGAAGAAGTCACCAAACTGTTAGTATCAGGCAAGAAAATTATCATTAACCATCCATTTCTTACCTGTTGAGACACATTAACCTGCTCTTTTGAAACTTCACTTTGCATTTTAAATAAACAAATTCTAACAATTATGCTCCATTTCAACAAAACAGCAACTGCCCTGCGACAAACATGTCCATGAAATTCTCAGACGTGTATGTGTGTCAGTGTGTGCATGTGTGTGCATGGGGTTACCTTTGGAAGTGATTCATAGACCTCTATAGGGTCTAAACCACCTGGGCCCAGTCTCTTCTGCCTCTCCTCCTCCTCCACCTCCTTCATGGCGTCCTCCATTCGAGTCTGTGCACAGCTGCGGACTCGCTCCTTCAGCAGCTCCAGTTCATGGTCGAATGCATCTTGGTATGGCTTGTCTGCAGTCTGACATGGTAGATAGGAAAAGAGACATTTCAGATCTCCTCAGGTTACTTACCTCTAAACTTCCCTTAGAATGAGGCAGAGAAATTTATTTCTGCATGCAAAATATGTGTTGCCAAACATTTCACGTAAAAGGGAAAGAGACTTGAGTAATGAATATCAAAGATGGTTGTTATTATTTTTACACTTACATGCAACAGATCCATAGGCTGCACATCACTGGTGTTACCTTGTGCAAAATAAATAATGTGCTCTCTCCTGAATACATTGTGTACCACGTGTACATCCACTTGATGGCAGTGTTGACGAATTTCACGATTCTGGGTATTTATTTCCAGAAAAGACCACTTGGCTCTTGCTCTAAGGTCTTTCCTCTAGGCCATTGTTTCTCCCCTTATCATGGTATAAATGTCTTGTTAAGCATAAACAAGCACATTTGTACAACTGCATCAAAAGATACTCCACATGAGACAGCAAGAACATGAAAATGGGTTGTTGTATAATAGTTTTTTTCTAGATTATTTAGCTACAAACCTGAAAAAGGGGTAAATGATCGGTTGTGAGGAAGACCACACTTATAACAATAATTACTGATGTCTGGTTAAGGCAAAACGTACACATAATAGTGGACTTAAGATTGTTATATGTTAAGACCCCCTCCGATGAAAATCAAGTTCTTAACCTTATCAAAATGTCCATATGGTGTTTTGATACAATACATGACGTATCATTAGCAGTCTACGTCATGTCTGCACATGTCCACCTTGGAACTGCAGTGAACCAATGACAATCTCCTAAAAACAGATTCAGATAGCCGGAGACTCACACATTCAATCATATACCTAAGGAACTATGCCTGTCACCTTGCAGAAAAAAATAAACCCAAAACCTTTTCAGTCTAGAGTGAGAGAGAGTTTGCAATAGCACAAGCTATAACACTGTGTCAGTGCAAGTCTGTGCCAGTTGCAAGCTAACAAACAACATTAACAAGTAAAATATGGCATCTGTGCTGATTGCTCTGGTATGTCTACTCCCAGTCTCTCTGCTGTTTCCTCTAACACTCACCATCTTCTGAAGCTTGTCATGCATTTCTCTCTTGTATGTGTTTCTTTTTTAAATTTGATCACATTTACAACAAAAAAAGACTAAAAGAGCCAAATCCCCAAATAAAACAAACAGAATAACTTTTTCCCACAGTGACCCCACAGACGGAAGTGCAAGAGATTATTTTTCATTACAGACCTTGATCTTAGAGAAGAATTGTCTGAAGCAGCCTCTTGGGTCGACCTCCAGTGTCCGAGCCAAATCCAAGATAAACTGCATGACGATGGCCTGGTGGGCCACCTGCTCCATCAGCGCATGTTTCTACAAATGCATGGAGAAAAGTCAGGTTTTTTTTTTTAAACCACAGCATGCATACAATTTTCTCACAGCACTCACCTCATCTATCTCAAAGTCAATACAGATGACGACAAGGAAGTTAGCTGTCTCTTCACACACCAGATGTGGGTTATCTGACAGATACTTCTGACTGTCGCCCCAACGCCGCAGCATACCTGGCGTACACACAAACACATCAAACAAACAAAGCATGAAAACACTACTGCAAGGTGACTATTAATATATTTCAATGTCATATTAGAAATGGGAAGTATAAAAAAAAGAATTGCAAAACATAATTTCCATAGACTCAACATTTAGAAGGCCACTCATTTTACACATATTCGCCAGTTTACTAGTAACTGGGAGGACAAGTTAACACTGTGAAAACTGTTGTAATTAGTATAGTATAATGCCTTCTGTGGTTCTGAAGCAGCATTGTCTGAACTATCTCAGCTTGGTTTAGAGAGTACACAATCTAGGGATGTTGAATTCGAAACAAATTGATCCTGTTCAGATTGTTTTACAGACACAAATAATCTTTGACGAGACAGATCATTTCAAAGACACGCATATAAGGGTTTGGTAACATACTGTGTAACTTACAACTTGTGAAATGCTATTGCCTGCCCTTGCAGCATGTTTACAAAGGTATTTCCTGTCTGCTTTTCCTCCACACCACTCACCATCCCAACAGGAAAAATCCACTGACCACACTTTAATGAAAAAAATACATTAGAGTGAGGATAACAGTGCAACTCAAATGAGTTTTAATGGGTTTTAAGGACAGTGCAGTTAATATGTTTACATGTTGAAATATGCTGTTTGATTTCATCCTCTGCTGTCACCAGCACAGGTTACAGTTAATATTATTATTATATTAATATATAATATACATTTTAAAATATATTTTAAAATGTAATTTAAGAAACAGTAGGGTTCTAGCTTTATAATCTATTAAGGAAATTCAAGTCTGCTGAATAAAGAATGAGTGGACTATGCTGAATAAATCATTGTCTTTGTTTATTTCTTTACTCTTTTCTCCAATTCAGACTCTGCCACTACTGCTGTGTTTTTAGAGACAAATGTGCATTGGCATGTTCAGTATATATTAATCTTTATGTCTCCATTGGATTAAAACAGAGGCTATGTTCTCTATTTAAATCATTGCCAAGGTTAATCTTAGTATTGGAGCTTTTTTCATCCGCTAGGCATGGATTTAGCTCATAGAGCTTAAAGAAATGACTCTGATCATCTGGAGCCAAAAAAAACCCAGAATTTCCCATCTCAGGTCAAGCCAACTCAGAGTTCATCACTTCAGTTCCTGTTAAGCGTGTTTCCTGCAACAGGAAATCTTGGTTTCTGCTGCGTCAACTTTTTAATTTTTGCTTTATATTTATCCATTTTGGTTCCTCTAATTTTATGGAAGTGAAATAATGAATTGCCTAATATAGATCTTTAAAATCGTCAACATACATCACAACGTATTAATTTCTAGGTATCATTTTGTATGACTTATAAAGGTCAGGTCATAATTACCCCATCCAATAAAAATGAATAAATTAATAAATAAAAATCAAAACCCACTTTAAGGCACCATTTGTCACAAATAGAGTCAATAAACATAAATACATTAAATATTTTAACAAGTTTAATCCTAAAATTCCCACCATTATATCCTTGAACCCTAAATTGTTCATCATTAACTTGGTAGCACATTTCTGACTTTAGTGTTGTCCAACCCCACTGTATCTAGTGGAGTCAATTATCCCAGTACTTTTTTTTTTTTTTTTTTACAAAGCAGAGAATATTTGAACGAAAAGGACAAGGGAAGGAAAACATTATCAACAACGGAACATTACATCACTAAGAACTATTGCGTACCAAAGTGCTTGATTTCCTTTGCATACTGCTGCAAAAAGGTCCTGTGCTTCTCCGCCTTTTCCTTCCCTGTTTTTACAGGCTTGATGTTGAGTATACTCTGGAAAACAAATTTAAGAGAACAGATAGATCAGCATACTGATAAATTACACAAAATGTTGTAAATCTTACGAGCCTGCCATGCCTTACTTTGCTGAAACCTTCTTTGCTGATTGTGTCAACATTCCAGGGCAGTTTCTTTTCTTCTCTGTGGTACTGCTCAATCATTTTCTCAAACATCTTTTCGTCCTTCTTCAGTTTTTTCACCTCAGCCTGAACTTTCTTCAAATTCGCTTCCCTCTCTTCATCCTCCTCTCCCTCTTTCTTTCCTTCTAGTTCTCTTAGTCGTCCCTGGGCTTGCTCTAATAACCTCTTGCATTCAGCAAAGTTGTTTTCCAGATCTTTCCCTCTTTGCTGAAACTCAGCCATTCTCTCCAGCCGGGCCTGTTGCCAGAGTGGACAACAAAAAGAGTTAAAACATTGAAATGATGACTAAGAAGAATACAGGGGAAACGCTATGGGGGATCAGGTAGGGAGAGGATGTTAAATTGGAAGAAAACAACTAAAAACAGAGGTGAGATTGAAACAAGCTACATGTTGCAATATGCTGAATATTTTATTTAAATCCTGTATTAAAGCAGTGTTTGATGTGGGAGAAAGAGCTGAAATATCATGTACAGTCGTGAAAAAATTAGACACCCTATAAAAGCCTGTTTTGTTTTTTTACATATTTGGACATATGGATATCTAATATTAATTTTAACAATACTGAGAGATTTAAGTAATAAATAATAAACTATTAAAACTGAAGAAAAGACTTGTAGACCGTAAAATGTAATTTTAAATGCAATTTCTGGAGAGGAATAAACTAGGACATCCGCACATTTATTCCCACTTAAAATGGCTAAAATCACACACAGGTGTATCACATCAGGTCACATGACTAGAATATTGTCACTCAGCATTTTGAGGGAGCCTTGCCTCTAAACCTCAGACACTTGGTTTGGTGTGCTCTGACTGTTAAAGTGAGAGTGAACACTATGGTGAGATCCAAAGAGCTGTCTGAGGCCTTCAGAAAGAAGATTGTAGCAGTACATGAGTCTGGTAAGGGATTTAAAAAGATCTCAAAAGAATTTGAAATCAGCCATTCCACTGTCCAGAAAATAGTCTACAAGTGGAGGACATTCAAAACAACTGCCAACATGCCCGGCCGTCCAAGCAAGTTCACCCTGAGAGCAGAGCGTAAGATACTAAAAGACGTCTCCAAAAACCCTAAAATGTCATCACGGGACCTACAGCAGGCTTCTGCTAGCGTTGATGTGAAAGTGTGTACCTCTACAATCAGAAAGAGACTGCACAAGTTTAGCTTTCATGGGAGGTGTGCCAGGAGGAAAACTTTGTTCTCTAGGAGAAACATGAAGGCCAGACTGAAGTTTGCCAGAGAGAACGTACAAAGACAAGTAGTCTAGTAGACTAGTCTAAAAAATTTAATTGTTTGGACACCAGAACAGAAGACATGTTTGGCATGAACCAAATACAGCTTTCCAGGAAAAGAACCTCATACCAACTGTGACGCATGGAGGTGGAGGTGTCATGGTTTGGGGATGTTTTGCTGCAGCAGGAAATGACCAGCTCACCATCATAGGATCCACCATGAATTCTATTGTATGTCAGAGGGTGTTTGAGGAACATGTGAGACAATCTGTGAAAAAAAATTAAAGCTAAAGCAGAACTGGACCCTGCAACATGACAACGACCCAAAACATACCAGTAAATCCACCAAGGACTGGCTGAAAACTAAGAAATGGAGAGTCCTGGAATGGCCGAGTCAAAGCCCAGATCTTAATCCCATTGAGATGCTGTGGGGTGAATTGAAATGGGCTGTACATGCAAGAAACCCCTCAAACATGTCACAGCTGAAAGAACTCGTTGAGGAGTGGGTCAAACACACCTCAGACCAATGTCAGAGACTGGTAGATGGCTACACGAAGCATCTCACTGAAGTCATTTCAGGCAAAGGGGGTAACCCTAGCTATTAGGGGGTAGGGTGTCCTAACTTTTTCCTCAGTTAGAATACGCATTTTTGTTGATTTCTTTTGTTTAATGCGTAAAACAAGGTTCATTTTTGTTCTTTACCTGCAATTAAATCACTTTCTTTTCCAGAGATAAATAAAAACAAGGTTAGACATCGATGTGTGAACATTTCTTAATAAAGAACTGAATATTTAATGTGGCGTCCTAATTTTTTCACCACTGTAGATAGGAAGTGTTATGGCTTGTGTCTGGCTACAGACGCATACAAATTAGATTTGAATGAAAATGATAAATCAGGCCTATGTATATGCCTGTTATCTTCACTACAGTCAAAATACATAGTGGGTGTAAATTGTACATCTGCAAGCTGACAAGAAGCATAATAAAAGCAAACAATATTTCAAACATGACCTTCCCACATTTGCTGGAGCTTTGAAGCTTCACAGATGTCACATTAAAGAAACGTAAGGAATGACAACAAACATCAAATACCAAGGGAAAGGTGGAGACTACAAGCCAGTCAAGAATTCACAGTACAAGTCATGTGACAGCTGGGCACTAACAAGTTAAGCTCATTAGCCAGATTCACAGGCAAACAAACAGAGCTTGACCATTGCATTTACTGTAGCAACCCTACTAGTAAATTTATATATTTTTTCCAACTAACTGATAACCAAGGTTATCAAGGACAAGGAAAGTTAAATAGCATAATCAATGGGGCCTGGAATTCACTAGACTTTGAAAACTAATATCATTGTGTATATGAAAGTTCAAATTATGGATAATCATACCTGTCAATATTCTTTTTTTAAATGTTTTTACAATTGCTTAATACTTACAAGCGTATTTGATGAGAATACCATTTTGATGAGAACCAATTTTTTGAGTGAAAAATAAACTTTCCAGTGATATTTCTTGGACAACCTGTAAAATCTAAACTCCAAGTCCACATACTAGCTTTTTCAGAAGCTTTCAACTGCATCTCACAATCTAAAGTGGTGAATGGAGCCAGGTAGGTGATAAAGGCTGTGAGAGAGTAGAGAGCTTGGGAAAAGGCTATTGAGAAGACTGAAAGATGAAGGGGAAAAAAGCTTGTAAGTGGACCTTAAGTCCACCAAGTCAAACTCGTACTACCTACTGCACACATTTTTTTTTAACTCATAGTCACATGATCGTCTCGCAAAAAAATGGTTCCTACTATTTGCATATGGTCACAAATACTTTGTTGTTAAACGAGACCCCAAAATATTCAAAAGTTTCAATAGCTGATAAACAAATATCGCGACTTTAGAGATAAAGTCACAAATTTTGTCTGGTGTTACCAAATACTTGGACCACATGGCATTTACATATGGTAACAATATTTATATCTGTATTATCAGAAACTGGTTACCCCAGTGGAGCTGCTGTCAACACCGTCCTTTTTGTAAAGCACACCTGTTTAAAAAAAGTACTTCACAAATACCTTCTCCTTGTTAGCCATTAGCTAGCAGGTGCTTCAACGGCACAGTATCTGAGGGGTAACAGATTTTTGTGTAACAACTGTCGGTCAAACTCTGTCTGTGTAGCCCGCTTTGGTAGTGAAGAGTCACTTCTAATGGTAAAACTAACCAGGCGTAAGACTCCAAACACGGCTACAACACGTTTCACTGCTGACCCGGTGTCTCATTCTGAATAAACTCGGTGTGTCGACGAACGGATTGGCGACATCTTCGTCGTCGGACACGTAGATGTGATCCCAGGCGCTGTAGTCGACCCCCGTCCCGGCGCTCATCGTGCAGCCTTGTCTGCCTCCTCTCTCCGGGGTTTTTCTGGTGTCGGTCCAAGCACGAGGGCAAAGTGAGGTGAGCAAACGAGACAGAAATGGCCGGTTTTTCAATCCTCTTAGTGACACGAGCCGTCAACGGCCGTTCAATTAAATCGCCGCTGTAACGGCAGCTGCGCGCGCAGGGAATTCAACCGACCTACGTCATCCGGAAGAGGAAGGTGTTTGTTTTGTTTACAAAATAAAAAACACCACGAAGCAATGAAAGTGGGGGATATTAATGATACAGCCATGGAATAAATTAGACGACATAATTAGACACACGTGAAACCTATGGACAAGAAGCATAAACACATAATGGGCACCAAGTTAAAATGAATGAGTAACAGTCTGATACATCTGTCTTATAGTTGTATAGTCCTTACTTCGTGAGGGCTATATATATAGCTATACTCAGTTTTTAATGAAATTATTTTCTATTGGTCTATACAAAGGTGTTTCTGCTTCCTGAGCTGGGTCAAATCAAATCAAATTTTATTTATATAGCGCCAAATCATAACAAAGGCCTCAAGGCCCTTTACATATAGAGCAGGTCTAGTCCAAACTCTTTATAGAATTATTATTAAAGAAAAGAGTAAGTTAAAATAACAGCAGTAAGTAAGTGCAAAGTCACAGTGAAAAGCATGCATGCAGGTAACAGGGGGACTGCGAGGTGTGATTAAGTAGAGCTGACTGAGCTGAGTGTTAATTAGCTATTTCTTTCTTTAATATGTGACATGTTCTTGAATCTGGTAAAGCTTTAACTTAGAACACAGACTAAATGGTAGCAGTTTTTCCCAGTGCCCCGTCTTGCTGCACCTCTTGTTAACTGATACAACTCCTTGAAAAAGCCAGGGAGAGTCACAGCTTGCAAAACCAGGATACTGGACAAACTTTTATTTATTAGTATCTGTTAATGCACTTAAACATGTAGATAAATAAATATGGAGCTTACTATAAACATTCAGTCAGGTGTTAAGCTGGGATTTGTGAGGAGGGGAAAGCTTGTCCAGTGACTACAGTGGGTCAGAAATGAGAGGGGTGGTTTTCCATGGTCTGGTTAGCTGCAGTTTTCATAGGGACTTTTTCTTTAGCTCCAATGAAACACTGTGTTTTGCAAATGTGGATCATCCAGGGTAACCAGGAAATTGTTTCTGGAAAGAAATGACATACTGTATATGAATATATAAATACTAAATCTATATAAATGACTATTTAGAGAATATTTATTCATTCACAGTTTGGGTGAAGTGATCCATTTAGATGGATTGAGAGGGTAAAAAAATTACCTCCGTGAAGGACTGTGAAAATAATAACACACCACTCCAATTATAAGACTCTGTACACAAATCAGATATTGCAGATATTGCAAATTCAGATTTATTCAGTTATGAGAGATATAAATGATGATTCATTTATTTTCAACATTCAGTGAGGAATGTCCTCTAAATCTGTTCCCATAAGGGGAGGGAAGACAAGGAGGAGGAAACGAAGGTAAGGGTGAGTAGAACATTCCTGGGATGTAGTCACTAGCTCCACCCTAAACAACCCCTCTAGTTTCCTGTCAAACAGGAAAACTGTACTTACTGTGCCAAGTTCTTTCACTACACCACACATACTTTTCATTTTCTCACACTGTAAAACTTTACAAAGAAATCTGACGATCTTTTATTTTTACAATGATGCAAGATCAGATAACGTCATTGGATGACTGGAATCTAAGGCCAGTTAATGACTAATATTTTATGTTAACATAGCTATAGGATAGAAAGCTGTATGAAATGATGATGATGTTTTAAATATACCAATGCATCAGAATTGTAGTGTTGTAACACTGTCTCTTTGAATAATAGACAGAACGCTGTTCCATGTAACTGCTTGAAAATGCAATAACATATCAATGAAGTTCTAGTGTGAACATAATCATTACACAGCATGCAAATTTCTTTTTTTTTGCACTGTCCACAGCTAAAACTAAAACATAACACACACATACACTTAAAACAAGTACATGCACACAGGAACTGTTTATGTGGGTTGTTGCCAGGTCTGCCTGAAGCTTATTTATTAGCAGCTGTGGGAAATTTCATCTAACAAACGTCCTTTATGTAACACCTCTCTAAATAAAGTTCTTTGCAGTGACAATAAAACAACACATAAACCAATGAGTAACCAAGAGTAACACAAATGACAAAAAAGTGTTTTTAAAACCAATGAGTCTTGGGTCTCATGTATAATCATACCTTGATATCAAACTTTTTCAATATACATTCCATTATATGTTTTCAATAAACTTCTTCATCCACTATCAATAAACCATACTCCCCTTTTAAGCAGCATTTAAAACATCTAAATTATGCAATGCAGTCAAAAAAAGGGACATTCATCTATGTGCAGTGTGAGGAAATGTGTATTTTTTAAAGCCAGTGAGGTAAAGTGTTAGAAATACAAGTGAAGGACAGTTACATGCATACAAATGGCAACAGTAACCACAGGCCCTGTTATATGGTACCAAATTCAAGACTGTACATTAGTTCAGGCATAAAGCTGTTTCTTATTGGTTCCCATGAAAAGACCAAAACAATGAACCAATCTCGCTCAAGGTTTCAAATACAAATGTAATACATCATTACCTCTGCAGTTCATGACAAAGAAACTGCTCCAGATTGTCCAGACACATGTCAAACCTTCTCACAGACTTAGTCTCTAATGGGAACGGCAATGTGTTGTGTGTGCAAACGAAAGACATCCTTCAGATTGTACTCTCCCATTCGGTTGTGTTTGTAGCAGTGGTGGAATCCTATTATAGCGATGGCGATGAGCAGAATCACACCTGCTAATACCCCAATTATAATGTACAGGCTTTTACCTGCAAAGAGTAGGGTGAGGGGAAAGGGGTAAAAAAAAAAAAAAAACAGAAGAGAGAATATTAAACGTCACATTCACTTCCTTCTTTGTTCCCCATTAATTGTAGTCAGTTCATAATAGATGTCAGAAAGCAGAACTGAAGCCAATGTTGTGTTGCTTGTCTATGATATATAACTTTCCAGTAACAATCATAACCCTGACAGGACATGACAATACTCACGTTTGACATGCACATTATACGTCACAGTGATCGACCCCTCATTGTTGCTGACAGTGCAGCTGTACTGTCCTTGATGCTCGAAACCTACAGATTTGATAGTGACAACACTGGTGTTGCGAGGGGGGAAAATAGCCGGCAGGACACTCCAGGTGTATGAGGCGCTGGGGTTACCCTTAGCTGCACAGCTCAGTTTTAAAAAGCTCCCTTCTGTGATGGTGATTGGGTCTGGATATGACGGCACCTCTAGCCAAGGTTTATCTGTGTGTTGAACAAGAAGGAAAAACAACACATAATTATAGCAACATGGACAAATGGAAAAGTAAACACTGTTTCCATTAACAATGTGTTGTTAGAACAGAGAGTACCCCAGTTTCCTCACAGCATTTTCCCTAAAATTGTGTCCTCCATTTTCAGTTTCTGTTACTATATACAGTTACATTACAGAGAGAAATATTTTACTTTTCAGTCTCCTACATTTATTTATCAACTGTAGCTAAACATTATTTTGGAGTTCAGTGTTTTACAGACTAAACATACAATTATCTTACTGCATTAGATACTGTACTGTAAGTGACATATTAGGAGTCACAGCAGTCTACACCACACATGTGACCTTCATTGTGGATTCACTTCCTCACCCTGAAGAAGAGGCATAAATGGACATACTTACAACAACAATTCTTCGATTGAAAAAAAAAAAAACAAAGCTGACATTTCAGTACTTTCGTATTAATGAAGGTGTATTTTAGTTTTCCTTTATGTATTAACTGTGAACAAGTAGGTACTTTTTGCAATAGGCTCACTGGAGAGAATTTTTTTCATGGCATGTGACTTTTTTGTATTATATTTTGTTCTAATTTGCTCCCACAGTCCAAAGACATGCATGTGCAAATTAATTTAATCTAAAATTGCCCATAGGCATGAGTGTGAGTGGAAATAGTTGTTTGTCTCTATATGTTGGCCCTGTAATAGTCTGAGCCTAATCCTAACCTTCCAGGGTGTATCCCGCCCTCGCCAAAAGTCAGCTGGGATTGGCCAGCCCCCCTACAACCCTGATGGATAAACAATATAGTCAATGTACATTCTGAAAAAAATCAAATTGGCAAATCTATACTCAAAGTAGCAACCCCCAACACGGTCAGGAGTTACTGTTATGGGTCTCACTGCGTTCAGTAGTTTCTACTAGTTGAATCAGAGAGGTTAGAATCACTTTATGATGCTTTGAGCTAACATCAGAATGCTAACAAACTAAAATTAACACTAAACTCCAAAAGAAGCCCATGTCATATACAGAGAGAGCTATTTTGAAGGACATCCATAATAGGTTTCTTTTGTCACAGACATATGATGAATATTACTTCTTATCCAAGTAAAAAACAGCAAAACTGAGGTGTGTTGAGTTTGTTCTCAGACTCACAGTGCACAGCGACAGTGGCTCTTTCTGATGCCACCACTGGAGGATGCTGTGGTCCTTCAGGTCCCAGTTCCAGCTTTGCTTCACACCAATACTGGACTCCATCGTCATCTTTACTGGGAAAAATGTCCAGAGTGAAGATCTCAGTCACTGGTTTCTTCTTTGTGNGTGCCGAAAACCAACAATAACAACATCCTGGGAAAACAATTGTGGCAATGACTTGCACTTATTCACTGTGGGTGTTGTTAAAAATGGTCTGATCAACAGCATTGGTCAAGAGTCAGGCTCTTCAAACAAATTATTTTGGTCCTCTGACAAAAAAGATAAAACCAAACCTGTGCCCTTTTAGTGACCTCATGCATTTTCCCAGAATTTGTAGCTTTGTAGCTTTGAAGCAGAATTTGAGGTTATCATTGGTAAACAGGTGCCTGTAGCAGAAAGATCAGGTTGGCTCAGATTTAATAGAGGCCATAGAGGAGGCCTTCTTCATAAGAACATGACAGGAAAGGTCACAATACAGAAACAACCTCAAAAGAAGAAACTATTACTCAGAATTACAATTACATTAAGAGAAGGGAGCAGAGATGGGGAGATTAATTATCCTAACCTTCCCTTCCTACTGCCTGATCATTTTCAATATATAGTGGCTTGCAAAAATATTCATACCCCTTGAACTTTTCCACATTTTGTCACGTAACAACCACAAACACAAACAATATACACATTTTATGTGAAAGACCAACACAAAGTGGCACGCAGTTGTGAAGTACAAAGAAAATTATACATGATTTAAAAATTTTTTTACAAATAAAAAACTGAAAAGTGTGGTCTGCAAAACTATTCAGCCTCCTTTTCTCTGAGTGCAACCAATTGCCTTCAGAAATTGCCTGATTGTTGCTGAATGATCGAATGTTGACCTAATGACTAAATAGAGTCAACCTGTGTGTAATCTAATCTCAGTACAGACACAGCTGTTCTGTGACGGCCTCAGATTTCTTAAGAGAATATTGGGGAGCAAACAGCATCATGAAGTCCAAGGAACACACCAGAAAGGTCAGGGATAAAGTTGTGGAGAATTTTAAAGCAGGGTTAGACTATAAAAACATTTCCCAAGATTTGAACATCTCACGGAGCACTGTTCAATCCATCATCCGGAAATGGAAAGAGAATGGCACAACTGCAAACCTACCAAGACACGGCCGTCCACCTAAACTTACTGGCCGAACAAGGAGAGCCTGATCAGAGATGCAGCCAAGAGGCCCATGGTGACTCTGGACCAACTGCAGAGATCCACAGCTCAGGTGGGGGAATCTGTCCACAGGACAACTATTGCTTGTACACTGCACAAATCTGGCCTTTATGGACGAATGGCAAGAAGAAAGCCATTGTTAAAAGAAAACCAGTCCCTTTGCAGTTTTCCAGAAGCCACATGGGGGACACAGCTAACATGTGGAAGAAGGTGCGCTGGTCAGATGAGACCAGAATTGAACTTTTTGGCCTAAATGCAAAACGCTATGTGTTGAGGAAAACTAACACCGCACATCACTCTGAACACACCATCCCCACTGTCAAACATGGAGGTGGCAGCATCATGCTCTGGGGGTGCTTCTCTTCAGCAGGGACAGGGAAGATGGTCAGAGTTGATGGGAAGATGGATGGAGCTAAATACAGGGCAATCTTGAAAGAAAACCTGTTGGACTCTGCAAAAGACTTGAGACTGGGGCAGAAGTTCACCTTCCAGCAGGACAACGACCCTAAACATAAATCCAGGGCTACAATGGAACGGTTTGAAGCAAAACATATTCATGTGTTAGAATGACCCAGTCAAAGCCCAGACCTCAATACAATCGAGAATCTGTGGCAAGATCTGAAAACTGCCATTCACAAATGCTCTCCATCTAATCTGACTGAGCTTGAGCTGTTTTGCAAAGAAGAATGGGCAAAAATTTCAGTCTCTAGATGTGCAAAGCTGATAGAAACATACCCGTAAAGACTTGCAGCTGTAATTGCAGCAAAAGGCAGTTCCACGAAGTATTGACTCAGGGGGGGTTAATACTTTTGCAAACCGCACTTTTCAGTTTTCATTTGTAAAAAAAAAAATTTGAAATCATGTATAATTTTCTTTGTACTTCACAACTGTGTGCCACTTTGTGTTGGTCTTTTTAACATAAAATTTCAATAAAATATATTTATATTTGTGGTCGTAACGTGACAAAATGTGGAAAAGTTCGAGGGGTATGAATACTTTTGCAAGCCACTATATTACTTCCACCCTGCCCTCACTCCATTTTATTGGCACTTGGTGAGAAGAAGTTAAATCTGATATATAACAACCTATGAAACTCGCCAGGGAAGAATAAAAAAAATGCTTTTCTCTTTATAAAGGGTCAGTAAGTTGTAACCAGTGACAAACCATTAATGCTGTATATGTCAGTTATAAGCTATTAGTATTTAAAATATACAGATTAACAGGTGGCATTATCTTGTTTACCAGTGATAAACAATTTAAAAATAGTTTGATATTTTGCTTATTTGCATTCTTACTGGAAACATGAAACTTCTGTGGGTGGAGTTGGTGCAATTCTGTTGTCAAACTCTTGAGTTGTGTCGCTAAATCAACAAAATGAATCCCAGGTGCGATTTGAAAATAGCTCACAGCTGATCGGTTCACTGCCTTTTAATGAAATATCCATTTAAAGTTAAGGTTTTAGATCAAGTTACACCAGTAACCATATTTACAATTCAAGTACAGTTCAAGAGTCTGATCAACAGTATTGGTCAAGAGTCAGGCTCTTCATGTGTGAGAACAAATGATTTTGGTCCTCTGACAAAAAAGATAAAACCAAACCTGTGCCCTTTTAGTGACCTGATGCATTTTCCCAGAGCTAAAGAGCTCCTTTTTTCTTTAAAATACTTACATTGTCATCTTGTGGGATGTTTTGAAGGGGTCGGCAAAGTAGAGAAAGTCCTGTGTTCATGGAAGGTGTGGAAACATTGTGTTCAGAGGCAAACATTTCTCAACTGCCTGGAAATGCTTATTGTCTACAAGTATTTGAGTTCAGGAAAGTCATTGTGATGATTCTAAAATTGTGTTTTTGTATGATAAGATGGAGAAGGGAAATACCATACACCCTTTAACTGAACTTGTGAACAAGATCCAGTAACAAGTGATTCCTCGCTTTACCTTTGGCAGTTATGTTGGGCACTGGGCTGCAAATATCCCAGGGCTTGCTAAGACAAGGAAAAAAATAGAGATAAATCCAACACAAAGGATGTTGTCAATGAAAAACAGGACAGGAATCAGGATACATGACACAAGTCCAATATCCCCTGAGATAATAATTGGCAGACTCACCTCTTCTGTATTCTTCCATTAAAAACCTAAAGGTTGGTACATTAACTTAACCCCATTCTTCTTTTCTTCAATGAATATCTTGAGAACTGAGAATTTAGAAGAATTGAATGTTTTCAGAAAATCAGGCTGTGGTTTGGCATAAAATTTTACTACTGAACACGTCCACTTTGCTAAAGAAGAATGTAATGAATGCCAAGAATGTGATTAATTTTTATTGATTATTATTTTAAGTTAGAGTACAAAAAACTGAACACGAAAACTTGAGGACAAAAGATAAAGCTCAAAATAAAAAAGTATAAAGAAATCCCTGTTCTGTAAAACCAGAATTGAAGACATGTAAAATGACTTTAATTACATTATTAATGTGTCACAGCAGCATGATTCAACTTTTTTGCTCAGCTTCTCGTAGCTTAAACTTCAGCTTCCATATCACAACATGATGCCAGGTAAAGCCAGGTAAGGCCATGATCGTGTGAGACGGATGAACACGTTCACGGTATACAATAGTTCCAGTGACGTTCGTTGGGTAAGACCTGGCCGAGCCGCAGGCAGCAGCTGATGGTTGGCTCATAAAACACTGTGTCTGGTTCCTCGATCTTCACCTCTGTCTCACTTCTTTTTTGGTACACGGAGCGTGTGAACAGCGAGGGTTTAGGACCTTTTACCAGAGTTTTTTTGGTCACACAGCCCATGTCTGTAAGTGCCTACAGAGGAGAAAACCAGGTTAATACATTAGGCATTAAAAAGATCAAAGAAAAGTCTATTTTTAGTGCTTAATGTATTGTGTATTGCATAAATCATCAATTCAACCATGAAGTTGTCTGACTTAAGGTTCCCACATCACCTAAAAGCAGCATGACATAAAAACAGACTTACAAATGCAGGGCTTCATATAGATGAACCAAATATAGAGGTGGTGAAACAGGGGTTTGTAAACCTGGTTTTCTCATTGTCAGATATTTGGCTTTAGTGTCTTAGATTTCTATCAAATAATCATTACACCTTTCACACAGTGAACAGTTTGAATGACAAAACACACAAAAGCACTGGGAATAGAAAAAAGTCGTCCATCCACTGAAGATAATTAACTTAAATTAAATTATGTTTAAATCACAAACTATCTTACTGAAAACACCTCAAGAAGACTTGACAACATCTGTTCATCATTCACAGCGTGACACGGTGTTTAATAATGCTCTCTTTCCTGATCGGTGTTAAGTTCCCATCAACAAAACTGTTTCCTGATGTTTTTCACTCTCAGTGCCTACTTACAAAGAGTAGACTGCAATGCTTTTATTGTGATAATTCTGAAGGAAGTGTTGAGTTTCCGTCAAGGAAGATTTGCAGGCTGCTCTTAAAAATGTGGAAATGGACACTACACTGAATTTGGCAGAACAGCAGGTAAACACAGAGGAAGTTTGGAGCTTTCATTAACTGAGGAGCAGGGACATTAGAGATATAGTCCTAAATACAGGCCTAGGTTTCTCTGCCACCGACACTCTGAGAATTTATCTAACCCAGACATTAGTAAGAGTAGGACAACGCAGAAAAATTGGAAT
This sequence comes from Rachycentron canadum, assembly GCA_038496675.1. Taxonomy (NCBI): domain Eukaryota; kingdom Metazoa; phylum Chordata; class Actinopteri; order Carangiformes; family Rachycentridae; genus Rachycentron; species Rachycentron canadum. The sequence continues at coordinate 5,097,203 of CM076650.1, forward strand.
ATTTACTGTATTGAGTATTGAATATATGGTAAAATAAAATGTGAGTATTTCTGATCACCTGCACAAGGTCCAGCACCGCCATTGGCTGCAGCACATCTTTGTAATGTTCCACCAGCGCCTGCTGTGTGAGTCCGGGTCGGAACATGATGTGGTAAAGAACGGCCTCCAACATGCCCTTACACACCTGTCGGTTCAGCGTACCGTCCACCATGCGCCACGGCCGGCTGATGAAACTCACATTTTCACTGTGTCGGGTCAAGGTTGGTGATGGGAACAGAAACAAAGGGGAGATAATGGACAGAAACAGTAAATACAGGGTTAACTGCAATAAGATTAGAGGCAATCCCTCTAAGGTGGGTTGATTTTCTGTTTTCTATGGTCCAGTCCAGTGCAGCAGCTTAAAGTGGTTTGATTTTAAATTAAAAACTAGCCTACATCAGCATCTCATGCCATCAGAGTGCTAAATCCAAGCTGTATTGCATTAGTAATAAACAATATGACAACATGACATAAAAACATAACATTATTTTTGATTAGAAATGGACTAATGGAGCCAATAGTGTGTCATGAGCTGTCAGTTTACTGCCAAGCTCAACATGAGGGCGGTTGGTAAACCAGCTGAGACTGGAGTCGCTGCACTCGCATTTATGGCCTCTCTCAGTCTCATGAATGGTAAAATTCAGGACACGCGGTCAGGTGTTAAGTTTAATATGAAACCGGTTCAAGTCTGTACTTACCTAGCCTTAAGAGGAGCGCATGCGTCTTCATCTCTTTCAGTGTCTATTCTGGGCTTTCTTGATCTCAGCTCTCTCTGTCCTTCCTGTCTCTCCTCGGTCTCCATCTTCTCCTGTCCTGCCTCCTTCTCACGGCATGTCTGTCTTTCTCCTTCTTCTTCTTTCAAGTGTCCACTTCCCTCACCTTCACTCTCTTTCGGCTTTTCCAGCTGTGCTTCCTCAATCGTGTTCATGTCGCTTGACCCTGCCTCCACATCCTCTCCGTCTTCATTCTCCACAGCAGGTTTTTTGGCTGGTGGTTCCTCTGTCTCCTGCTGGTTCTCTAGCCTGCATCTCTTGCGCATGAAGGGGATGTTGTGCTGATTCTCCAGAAATGGGAGCTTGGTGGATGTGAAGCGTGACTGGGACCACTGCTTGGAGTTTACAGTCAGCAGCCATGGCTCGGCGTGCTGCATGAGCACCCAGCGTTGGCCCAGACCCCCGACTCTTACCACCTGGTCTTCTTCTTGTAACGCCTGGAGAAAAAGAGTGGAGAGCAACAGATCAAACAACCACACAGAGAAAGGAGAAACTAGGAAACATCAACTGTCCAATCATATATACAAACTGAAACTAGACAGAGCAGATGAGTAAAGCTTTGGATCTATCAACATGGTGACAGTGAAGGGTGACATCTTTTCAAAAGCAAAAGGAAAAAGATAGTGCTACCAACACAGTATCTTATCTTTAACCAACTACGTTAACATTTGCGGTTACAGATTATGTCACTAAAAAACACATTATATCACTTCCAAAAGTGACGTACTGTTTGAAAAAACTGTCAGTGTCAAAAAAACTGCAATTTTACATTAATTCCCACAATTAATGTAAGTCATGATTTTAAGTCTTTCATAATATTTCAGTTTTCTTTTGACAAATGTTCTACATTTCTCATGAAGGTTGTTGTTTTTTTATGTGAATTGAAAGCTTGACGGATGTAGAAACAAAAACTGAGGTATTGTGGGTGGAGGGTCCATCAAGTCCAAAGAAATGCAACCTTCTGTAACAGCTGTGCTTGTGTTTACCTGCATGTACTGCTGCAGTCTCCTGGTGCGTCCGGACTGTGGCTGCTCCTGCTGTGTGTGAGCCCGGTACAGGTCATGCATGTCCAAGCCATTTTCACCAGCTTCACCTAAGCTCCTCCTCAGCTGAGCACATGCTTCTAAGTCCTGAGGAGTGTATCCTCTTTGCTGAACCAAACAGTTGTCACACTCCTCCATGTTGGGTAACGAAGAGGAGGAGGGGGAATGGACCGAGTAGGTGAGGATAGAGGGAAGCAGCGATGGACCACATTTAGTTAAGTCCAATGGTGGAGAGTCTGTAACTGAAGAAAAAAGGAAATAAGGAATTATTTTTCTGGATGAAAGATCTGTTAGTAAGTCTATTGAGTGTGTAGACACTTACTCTCCATACTGAACATGTTATGAGCAGGCGTGCTGCGCAACTGCAACTTCATGATACACGACTCCACCACAATGTTATCGTTGATGTTGAGGTTACGTAGTTTGACTAGAAACAAAACAAAACAAAAATCTATTTTACAAATCTGAATAGGACTACAACGAACAAAACGCTGCAGATTCATTTTTCTGGATATAAAGATATTGAGACATCCTTAAAATATTAGTTACACAAACAGCAAATTCTCCCACTGAAGAAGCTAAAGTCATTTTATTTGCTTGAGAAGCAACTTTTCATTTATTAAGCAGTTGCCTAAAGTGTAGATGATTAAATTTCTGTCCATTAACTAATTGATTAAATGCTCCCAATCTAAATATGTCTAAAATGTTTATTAGTTCATTAGCTATGATACTGTTAAAAGCCAGTGTTCATTTAATAATTTAATCCAGGGCAAGATCAAATGACTTTGCCTTTATATTTATATAGGTATAGGACAAATTTACACAAACATCATATCTGCAGAAAACATTCACCTATCTAAGTGAATAGTTCAATCTGTACCTATGCCAGGGGAGCAATATCCTCGCATCATGAGGTAGTTGGTGTGTGAGGCCTGATGTGCCTTCACTTCCAGCTTCTTCCTCCCTTCACAATCGTCACCGTCATAATCATCATCATCCTCTTCCTCCAATGCCGCCATACTGAAAAGACAGTTAGATTTTCAAGGAGAGCTGAACAGATAAGGGCTGAAACTATCAATAATATATTTTAGGATGAAGATTATTTTCACAAAGATTAAGTTAGAGAGAAAAATGTCAATATTCAATTCACTGTTGAAGAAGACAATAATGAAACCTACAACTATTCACATCTGTGAAGCTGTAACCTGAATAAATGACTTAATTAATCAACTGATCAACTTTTATCAATTCAACCTGTAGTTTAGTTCTAAGGTGGTAATTATTATTAAGAGGACAACAGAAAGTATGTTTCTAGTAAAAAAAAAAAAAAAAAAAAAAAAAAAAAAAAAAAAAAAAGTGATTGTATTTAAAAAAAAACAACACAGTCGCGTCATGAATAAATAATTAATGATATGATGATTATATAATAACATCTCACCTCTTGACTACATCGTTGTCCACCAGGTTGCTGTCCACCACCACCATCTGTTTGGGGATGGACATGTACACACTGAGCAGCCCCAGAGACATCAGGCTGAGAGAGGCCACACAGGCTCCACCTGGGGAGTCCAGAGAGAACTGCACCATGTCCGACACATCTGGAGGACCCTCTGGTACTTGAGGTGCTGTGTTCGAGGCTGCAGCCAATCCTGATGGCTTTTCTTTGGGAAGGTGATCGTCTTCCTGCTCCCTGCTGGAAGCATCATCCCCTGCTTTGTTGTTGATGTCTACCTCCATCAACTTTTCTTCTCCTTCCACTTCTGTTTGGTTGGTCTCTCCTTCCTTTGCTGCCTCAAGCTTTGGTTCTTTTCTTTGTTCCTCTGGTTCACTCACTGATGCGTTGCCAGACTTTCCTTCGCTTTGTTTTTGTTTTCTTTTAGACCCCGATTGTCTCTCCACCCCTCCCTCCCCGTTCTCTGTTCTGTTTTCAGTTTCATGGTAAAACACAGTGAGAGGTCTGTCGTCTTTTGTCCCATTATTAATGAGACTCCTCAAGAAGCGGAAGGAATCAGTGCACAGTGAGTGAGGAAAACGCCATGAAAAACACCTGTATGAGAAACAGTGGGAGAGATGTGGTCAAATCAAACAGTAAGGAAGTTGGCCACAAAACAAAACATTACCAACATTAACATGGCTTTTTGGAATTAAACTCAGCAACTACATCTGAATACATGTTTGTTTCTATCACATCTTAAGAAACTGTAAATTTTATGTGCTATGAGATAAAATGTCATCATGATTAAACTGAGTTTTCATAATGTGTTGGAAAAGAGAGGATCGGAGGTGAGAAGGGAAAGGCAGAGTGGTTCTATGTCTTATTGCGATTTTATACATGGTGAATTTGCTACATAAATTACCATATAAAAACTAAACAGTGGCTCTGAAAACCGAAAATGGGCAGCTGAAATGTAGGGAAGGGATCATAAAAGGTCATAAAAGAGCTCTTTTAGTCACCAAAGGTCTTCAAATGCTCTTTTAAATCCTGCCATTGAAAGTGTATTAAAATGAAATGTTTGATCTTCCTGTTATCCACCCTCAGGCGGCTGTGTACCTGTAGTAGGACTGGGACAGCTGGTATGACATGGGCAGGATGGGCAGCGCTCGGTTCTTCTTCGGCCCAAACGGCTGATTGACACGACGGCGGTTGACCAGCCCCCTCTTTCTGCACTGGATGAACACTTGGCACAGCAGCTCCTGGTTGTACTTGCTGTACATATGAAAGGTCTGAGAGGGAAGACAGAGCAATCACAAGATTGTATTTGTGAATGTAGGAAGGTGAAAGGAGAGGAGAGACTAAAGGAGACCTCAAAGCAGCTCAAATCCACCTATTTAAACTAATTTTTTCTATTACTACTTTACTTTTACTTTATCTGTTTTATTTGTGATGTTGTGCCCTTAAAAAAGACTTATATTAATTATTACTTATCAAATACTAAACAAATATGTATATTGCAAACAGAGCAATGAAACAGAAGTTACCTGAAAGGATCTGGAGGACTTCATCTGATTATTCGTCATGGCCAGAGTGCTCTGGATCAAATTATGTAACACTATGGCGTGAATGTCGTCAGTGCTGCAGTGGACAAACACAAACAAACAATTAACTGTCACCATAAAAATGCATTTCATTCAAATGGAAATAAACTTAAAATTTAGTCATTACCTGTTGAGGGCATCTTTGCTTGACACTCTCTTTCCATCATCTATTGTGGAAACCTTAAACCTGTTTAACACACATACATTAAACCATTATGTTACACACAATGCTCGGCTAATTGTCTTAAGTGAGCACCTCAACCTCCTGCTCGTCCTCCTGCTCCTCTTACCGTGAGAAGAGCTCCTGTTTCGTATCAGGCATGATCATATCACAAGAGCTCATGACAGAGCTGAACTTCTGCCTGAGAAGCCTGGTGTACTCTGAGAAAGCTTCAGCACAATCCTAAAAACACAGACAGAAATATTCTGTGACGTTAGAAAGTCGACTGTAGGAAACAAACAAAAATAAGCAACAGCAGCACAACAGAAAAAACCTCTGGTTTATCAGGATCATTAGGTTTCTTCTCCTCCAACAGTCTCATCAGAGATTTGTCCTGGTACACCTCAGCCAGACAGATCCTGCAACACATGCTCTGGATGAAAGAAACTTCAGGTGTTTTTGTCTTTTAAAATATGTGTGCATCTGTGATCTTTACACACCTGTAGTTCAAAAGTGTCTGAGGATTTTTGAGGATGTAGCGTGTGCGACGTCCGACAGCAACGGATGTTTTATCCATTGATATCTCAAACTCTGCGTGGAGCAGGTCTCTCACCACACAGTAAGGGATGAATGGCCTTTTTAACTGCAACACATCAACATACTGTGTTAACAGTTAAATAAAAGATAAATGCATGATTGTAAATGTATTTTAAACTTACAGAAAGATTAAGAGGTAACGTAAAAAAAAAAAAAACACCTAGTGATTAAATATGACATCAAAATGTATTGATAATAAAACACATTTCATATTTTATATTTTCTGATCTGATCTGATTATTATTTTGTTTTTAATATATTATATGAAGTATGCAGCAAATGAGGGGGAGAAGTGGAGGACGTGCAACAAAGGTACTACATGCAGTTTTCGACTGGATTGTGCCAAAGATGACGCGCATAGCAAACTATCATCTGTGTTTCATTTTATCTACATTGTATCAACTATAATGCTGTAATTTCAATGATTTAGACATATATATATATATATAAAGCTGTACAATAAATTGTACATTTGAACTGTATCAGGTAGGAAGTTATGTTTTGTTCATGTAGATACAAGTTTGTGTGGAGTTTGCATGTTCTCCCTGTGCCTGCGTGAGTTCCCTTAGGGTGCTGATGTATTTTATTCATATGTGAGGTCACTGTGACCTTGAACTTTGACAAACAAAAATCGAATTAGTTTATCCTTGAGTTCAAGTGGACATTTGTGCCAAATGTGAAGAAATAACCCCCAAGGTGTTACTGAGATGGACGCCGCGCTTGAAAACTTAAAGCGTCCGGCCCTGACTGTAATATAGATAACTGCACTAATCTAAGGATGTTCATATAAAATGTTCTCACTGTGTTTTAGTCGCCACTAGGTCGTGTATGTGTATGTGTACCTTGCTGTTGAGCAGGTGTGAGGCCACGCTGCAGAGCATCATCAGTGAGTCTTCCTGTACCGACCAGTAGACTCGTTGTCTGGTCATCATTTTTAATGCTCGGTGGTCGGCCTCATCGTGGGCAGGGGTGCGTTTCTTTGGCTCTTTAAGGTGAACAACAAACATACACCCAATCTGTCAGCTTTCCATTTTTAATCCACAAAACATATGCATGTACTTTCATGTTTAGCTGCTTTGCACCTTTCTTCTTCTTGCGTGGGACCTTGACAACCTCCTTTTTGCTCCTCTTCCTCTTTTGCTTCTTTCCACCGACCACCTTCTGGTTTCTGGCAGCAGGCTCTATGTCCACCTGGTTACAAACACACAGGAACTAGATGCATTTTTGCTTGAACTTTCTTTGCCTGTACTTTCTGTTTATTTTCTAATTATCATCAACATAACAGACTAATACAAGACTCGAGTAAATTAAGAATGAAAACGAGCGAGTAATTGTGTTTTGAAATCTGACATCTTTAGCGCCATTAACATTATCATATTGGACTGTAGTTTCTGGAGTTTATGGAGCAGCAGTTCAAGCAGACAAAACTATTGGTGAGATGTACTAAAACAGAAAGGCAGATGTTTCTATTTTTTTGTCTCCATTTATATCTATGACTGTAAGATAAATAACAGAGACACCTGTGTGTATAATGCAACACAGTTCAACAGCAGCACAAACTGCACACTTCAAAACGATCAGCTGATAACAGTTGAATCAACATCGCTCTAAAAACAGTTTCACAGAACATTATAACTTTCATGTGGGCCAATTTATTGCCTTATATTCATTTTAGCTAGGTGTGCCTCATAAACGTGGAACTGAGTATTCATAAAGATAATAAAGCAATAACAAACACATACCTCAACATTTTCTAACATCAGCGGCCGCTTGGTGGTCAAATATCGAGGTGTAGTCGTTCCTCCTGTTACACAGACGTATAAAAACTATGTTAGTGTTGAGAAGGGCGGAGCTGTCGTTCGTCTGGAAGGAAATCAGAGGGAGTATGCCTGGAATAGCTCCTGTCTTACCTCAAAGCCAAAATAAACAGAAAAAATAGCCTCACAATCCCAGCATCATTGAGACTTTATTCCTTTAATGATAAATTATTATAGTTATGTCCATTCACTTGTTACAGGGATTGTTAATGCTGGATTAAAGCAGCAACATGTCGCACACAGACATTAAAGCCGTTATAATTGGACACAGAAAATGATAAAGGGTGAAACTGTTTTCGACTCACCTGCTTTGAGAGCAATCCTGAGAGCATTTCTACTCAGCAAGCTCTTCAGCCTGATTTTGTTTTCCTTTGCTTCCAAAGCGGCTGAGGTCTTAAAAAGAGAAAAATAAACAACACATCATTGTGTCCAATGTCAAAAGCACTCTCATACACACACACACACACGCATACATAATGTAAATGTTCGGCTTGTGTTTTGTTTACATACCGATCTGACAGACAGTAGGTGATTGGTCCACAGCCAGTTCCTTTTCAGATGAGCGAAAAACTCAGAGTCCAGACCTCCTGCTCCTTTACCGTCTCCTGGTATCGATCCATCATCACACACTTCACGACTGCCCCTGCATGTGTGTGTGTGTGTGTGTGTGTGTACAGAGATACACACCAGATCTAAGTAACACACTGGTGGTGAACTGCATTTGTACTATTTTAACATAGAAGTACATAGAAGAGCTTAAATTTAAAAAAAAATTTATAAAATTTCAGGTTCTTTGAGTTCATCATTTTATAAAACATGAAAAAGTAGTAATGTTTCCACGTTGTTTGTTTGTTGTTCATTTTTTAAATGCACAGCTACAGAAGACGTGTCTCATAAGAGAACACGGCCATTTAGACCAGAGCTCAAACAATTAGCGGATTAATTCATTAGCAACAGGTTAGATAACCAATCAATAACTTCAGTCAATTATCAAGGAAAATGTTAATAGTTTTAGATTTTGATATGTCAGACAAAAAAAAAATTTGAGGACATCAACTCGACCTCCGAGAGATGATGCTGTTTTGCTATTTTCTCATATTTGTAAAACTGGTGATTAATTGAGTAATTGAAACATAACATCAACAGATTAATAGATGATCAAAAGAATCACTGGTTACAGCCTTAACTTCAACTCTCGTGCCTGTTGTTTTACTCTGTGGCTTCTGCACTTACTTTAGCAGGTACGCCATTCCCACGAACACGTTACGTTCCTGCACAAAAGAAGGAGCAGCGTCGTCATCGGAGGCATGCCTCTTACTGCGGATGACCCCTAAAACCAAATCACAAACAAAGAGATGGACATGTTTTAAAAAGGTGAAATCATATTTTTCATTATGGTTTCCAGCACTGTGAGTGATTCTGCATTAGTCTGTGTGTGCGTGCATGTACCCAGTGGTGTATTGAGGCAGACACACATCAGGTCAAACCAATAGTTTTCAACATCCTCATGAGTGTTGAATGTGTACTGTCGCCTCTCAAACGGTTTGTCGGGTAACTCTGTGACCAGCCAGTAGTGAGGCTCAGCGTTGGTGGTGTCAACAATAGTGGCATTACGCCTTAGGTACACAAACACCTGGACAAAACAACACAGGACATAAAAGAAAGAGAATTTCATTAAAACCTTTTTCTTGATTAAGATTCTTGCTTTTTATCTAAATACTGTAAATTGTTTATAGATACATTTACAAATATTGATTGTGCTTTTTGTAAAAACATATCCTCAGAGAACAGTAAAATCTTTTAACAAAATAAAAGAAATCTGACTGATTCTTTACATAAGTTTGTTAAATTAAATCAAAGTAAAATTATTTGAAAAGTAAAAAATACAAAGTAATTTCTTCACCAGTGTCTGATATTCAATTTAACCTTGATCTCTACTTTGTAGAGATTGTAGCTGTGCTCTTCTTCTCATTGTTAAGATTAGTTTTTTCAATTTTCTTTTTATGTGGATTTGTTTAATCTTCCTTTGCTGAACTCCTTGTTACTTGTAGTCTGTACTGTTGCTTGTTTTCACATTCACTAATTTGAAAAAGAAAAAATATTTCCTTTTGCTTTTACCTCCCATTTCAAACATTATAAGGACATGTGGCCATTTGAATTCAAACAATTCATAAAAACCAATTGAAATGCATTTTATGAGATGATCTCAGCAGCAGTCAGATGATAATGATCTCTTCTTTATTCTTTTGTGTGTGTTTGCATTGTGTCAGTTTCAAGTCACTTGTGTACCTGATCTTTCTCCTTGAACTTCTCCAAAGGACCAAACTGCAGCAAACCCATGTAGACCAACTTCTGCAGGTTCTCATGAAATGAGAACAGGTATTTCCTGGTATGAAGAATCCATAAACACTCCGTTTACAATCACAGTTATGATGTGTCATATTAATGAATCAAAGGAGAGAGAGTGTCACCGTTTATAAAGCAGCTGTCGTCTCATTCTGGCGGGCAGCGTTCTGACAAGGTGGTGTTGTTTCACAGGGTCGTTGAGATATTCCTCCAGTCCATCCACCTACAGACACAATTCAGCACGTGTTTTTACTTCATCCTCATGCATTATAAGTTGCACTTTAAGAAATGGGCCACTAACATTATCTCAGAAATGTCCACGTCCAATATGAGGCACAACAGATCCTACATTCAGTTGCACGTTTGATATGTCCATATTTTTACCTGATATACTGTCCACACCGTTTACATCTATGAGGATAAACTAAATATTAGAAGCACCTCTTAGTGTTGCTCAATACTGTTCAACAATAACCAATAACAGTAAATTCTCCTAAATAGTCAAAATAATCAACAGAATCTGAACTTAATTGCATTTATTGAACTGTTGTATCAGACTCCATCAGTTACAGTGAGACTCATACACTAATATACTGACAACTAAGTTTACATTACATACAGGTTAACATTTAACAATCCCTCTAACTCTTGTTTGGTCGAAAAAAATCCAAAAGATATTCTCTTTACAATGACATAAAATGGAGAAAGGTAGAAAATCCTTACATGTCAGACTGGAGCAATATATTTGTCAGTTTTGCTTTATTCAAGACTTTTCCAAGTAGTTGGCTGTTTATTGTCTGTAGACTAATTATTTCAGCGCTACATGAGAGTATTATTTCTTGTTTTTGCAGCAAGAACATTTCAACGAAAACCTGACAATTTGACATCAAATGTCGCTGCAGCAGCTGCAGTGTTCATTCGTGAAGCAGAATGAGACGGTACTGTAATCCAATTAATTTAATGTTAAAATTGAAAAATTTCAAATGCTTAAAAGGTTTACTCTGTTGGTTATGATTGTCTTCTCACTCAGACACTTGAGATACATAATATATTTACAGGTAACTATTTGATGTAAAGTAAAATCGTGATATTTCCCCATGTCAACATAATTCTTTTGGCTCCATTGTTTGAGAGATAAAATTACTTTTCTTGTACAACACAAAAAGAAAGTGAATGAACAGCACATCATCCTTTTAAAAAGATGACAAACTGTGTGCTCACCTTATAGTTGATCTGTATGACCTGAATGAAGATGGAGAGAGGCAGACAGAGGAGCAGGTCGCCCACCATCGCCCAGCCGCTGTTAAACTCTTTATGCACGCGGACAGGAGGAATGAACTTCTTCCATGACTCTTCATCAGCATAAACTATGAGAGACAGACGTAGGTTTACAGAAAAATCAAGGAGTGCTGTTGGGAAACCCTGAAAGATCAATTCCTGTCCCAATAATTAAAATAACCTCTGTAACCTCAGGCATATACATAGTTACACACAATGCTCTCACCTTTAATGTCAGGCTGAGAGCAACCAATTGCTGTATCATCCTTCTGCACCTCCTCTTCATCGCCTGATGTCACGTCCAATTTAGACACAGTTGCATCTGTAGTTTGTGCCTCTCCGGAGTCTGCGGCAGCTTTTTCAGGTGTCTGGTTGTTTTTCTGATCCTGTTTTCCACACTTGTTTGGTTGTTTGGTTTCTGGATCAGAGCTGCGTATGTTGGCTGGCGTTTCACTGGTTGAGTCAGGTGAGGCAGTGGAGTTGTGTCTGAGCGGGTGCCCGTATATCAAGTACCAGAGGAAGTTATGAACAACACGAAGACGATGCATCTTCGGCTGGAAGCCGAATGTCTTACCCAAGCCTCGAACTATAAAAATCAGAGAGGCAGAAGACCGTGAACCACAATGGATTCGAGATATTTAGAGGAGAAAAAAAAATGTAATATTAAATCAATACACTGCATATACATGTACAGTCATTGAGTCTTTCCCCTTTGTACTCTCTGGTATACGAGTAAACAGAACCTGTAGTGGGCTTGAACTCCTTTTCTTTTTTAACATTTGCTTTCTTCTTGTCAGCCTTGCTCTTTTGGCCTTTAGAGGTGCCTGCAGTCGTCTCTTCAGACTCTTTTTCTTGCTCTCTGGCTTTCTCTTCAGCGTGCTGCAGACTGAGGGTCAGCAGAGTAAGACAAAAGACAGTTGAACAGAGGTTTGTTCCAGACAGAACAGACTAGTAGGGGTTGAGTTACATACTTATGCACATTTATACAGAGAAACTGATAAAAAAAAAGTACGGTCACAGGAGTCAGATTAGGGGAGGAAACAATTTACCACCAAGAAAACATCAATTTCTTCATCACCCAGACACTCGTGTGTTTCTCACTGGCTGGTTTAGTATTTGATTTATTCTCACCGTACGGCCGAATAAGAGCTGGAGATTTTGAAGCGGACCTGCTCGATAACCCGTTGCACGATGTCATCATTAGGCATAATGGACGGATGAACGACCATCTCAACCTGTGAGTGGAAGATTGTCGGACAAAGAGTAAGACGAGGTAAGGGGTGGGGAGGGAAATATGACAAATAACAGAATTTGCAGTTTAGTCAGTCAGTAGTTTCACCTAGTTTTGTTTTACCACAAGCCATAGATGTACATGTGTAATGATGCCAGATATGGAAAACCATCAAGGTGGGGTGTGTGCTTGTACCTTCTTGGTGATCCCATCCTGTATGACAGTGGTGGTGTAAACCTTAAGCAAGCCCTCTCTAGACAGACCGTGGACAAGACGTAAAATGGTTTTCTTGCAGCACTTTGAGCTGACGCCATCCTGCTTCTCTTCGTCATTGATCATCTTCTGTAACCTGGAAAGAGACAGCGCGTTGATGGCGTTTATTTCCTTCAATTGTGTGATAAAATGCTTCGGAATGAACTGATAAAACATTGAAGACTGAAGAACTGACGGGAAAAGACCCTCGATGATTTTGTAGTTGCGGACGGCCTCAACAATCAGGTTCTTCCTCCTCAGAAGACGGTACGTCTCATGAGACCTCTCCAAAGATCTTCTGGATTTGTTTGGACTGGATACCTGAAGGAGGAGGATAGACCTGGTACTTTCATCACTTCTCAAACAGACAAGCTTGAACTTAGGCCACACTCTTTTTAAATGTTTTTTCAGGCTTTTTATGCCTTCATTATAGCTGCAGTGAGAGAAAGACAGGAAAGTTAAGCCTAAAGACTAAACTTTCACATGGAGGTAACTAAGTTATCCAGTTACTGAGTTATCTGGATCTTCTGGAACTGGTTTAAAATTGGACTGAAGCCTTAAAAAACTGCAACCTACTGACAGTTCGCTGGATCAAGACAAAGACCTTTTTGGGTGAATCCCAAATGTCAACAATTTTCACATACAAATGACTTGCTTTCTTGTGATATAACAAAAGAGATGGAAAAAATGCAGGTAATTGAGAAATCACTATGAGCTGCTAATTACATACTTATATCTGATAAAATATAATGACCTAATAAAGGTTTATACCAAACCACAGATACTGTAAGCATAAAGACATCAACTCAACCACAAAAAATCTTACTATTAAAGAAAAAAACAACAAACCAGTGAAACCAGCCCATCAGACTGACCTGCTCCTCACAAACATCTTTAACAATCACAATGTTGTTTTCTGCTGGGATATCGGCTGATGCCTCGCCCTGAGCTAAAGAGTTGGCAGGAGTTAAGTTGGATTGTTCTCCCTCAGTTGCAGCTTGATCTGGCAGAAGAGACAATAAATACACATTAAACAGAAAAATATACTGTATGCCTACATCTCAGGTACACTGATTAGAAAAACCTGCAAATGTACTCGTTTTATCAACAATATCAGCCTTAAAAATCACATTCCCCAAGGAGGAGCAGCAGCCAGTGGCATGTTAAAGTCTTAATAACTTTCTTTAGACATAAAAAACATACTGCACATGCCTCATTCAAGGGAAGATGATTTATGCATTTGAAGTGGGTGAATTCACAGGGAAAGTGTGGTTAATACAATATACACTGTAAATAACCCAAGATCATTTGTTTAAAATCCACAAACAGAGAGGCTTAATTTTCTGTTTAAGTTTAAATTATATTAGATTTGATTGTAGTTGTTCATGTCCATGACTAATCACTTCTCTGTCCCAGTTAATGAGTAACATAATTGTCTTATAAGCCTAAGTCTTAAATATAACTTGTTTTTAAAGCTGCTAAAATAAATGTTTTATAACAGGGTCTCAAATTAGGTCATCTCGTCCTCTCAGCTATGCATAGCTTTATTGTGACTTTCCACTCATTGTTTGCTGGTCACAAACTTAAATGTTTATATTCAGTCCGCTCTAATCTGTGTTGTTTTTCGTGGGTAAAACTCTAAAAAATAAAATCTTAATTGCCCAACACCAAACAGCAGTTCCCCTCAGAAGTCAGTAAATAAGCAACAGAGCTAAAAAGGAGGGTGACTTTTGTATTTAAATTCATTAGAGCAACAGAGACATGACTCCAAATGAATGGTAATCTGCACTTTTTCTGCAGCACTGTAAATACTTTTCCTTCAACGGCTGAGCATTGCTGTAAGTGTAATCGTTTAGGGCCATTTCTGGGAATTACCTGTTTGGAGAACATCAGGCGTCACATTGGTGTTGGATTCACTGCATGCTGAGCGATGACAGAAATTTAAAAAAAGAGGATGAGACAACATAAAGAGCTGTAATTAAACCAACTTTTTCAGAAGAACAGGTTTGGATGATTGTTACACAGTCCTTTTTAGATAATATCTGCTCTGAAAGGGTTAATGAGTACTCACATTCAGCTGGTTGGATAATGTCGGGTTGCGTCTGCTCTGTTTCCACGCTGCCTTTCTTCCCTGTCTTTCCTTTTGCTCCTGACTTTCGTTTTGCTTTACCTCCGCCTCCATCCGACTCATCTTTGTCTCCTCCTCCACCTTCTTTCTGAATCTTTTTTGCCGCGGGAGTGTTTCCTTTTCCCGTCGACTTGGAGGATGATGGTGTCGTAGGGGTGGCAGGTGCAGTGTCTGATGCTTGTGGTGCAGAAGAGTAGAGGAGTTTCTTGCGTTCCTGCTCCTTTGCAAACAGCTGGAGCTGATCGCTCACACCCACACACCTGTCAGGAGAAGTGAGCAGAAAAATATTATTGATACCATAGTGTCTGGCATGGTGTGGTGTTAAAATAAGAATTTAGAAATCTATTCTCATTTATAAACACTCACTTGTGGCTAATAAATTTTGTAGTCCTCTGCCGACCCTCATCTTCCATGAATCCCTGCAGGGTGAAAGACATCACACATATGGGGGATTGTAATATAATATGTAATAAAAAATCCCTGGATTGAACATTAAATTACTTGAAATGCTACTACTTAGGAAGTATTGTACAGGGTCTCCAGGTTAAATCAACACAGATTGACCAGATCATGGTGCTAGATGAAAAGTTCAGGGATCACCTAAGGTAAAGGGATCTGAACAGAATTTACTCAAAAGTTGAGAAAGTTGAGCTCTTTCACTCAATGTCAACCTCATGGTGGAGCTAGAGTAAAAGGTAGGGGCTCACCAAAGTCATCAGAATTCATCCTCTGGGGATCATGAATGCCTGTACAAAATTATGTGTCAATCCATCAAGTAGATATTAAGATATTTCACACATTAAGGGACAACTTTGATCTGCCGTTGACCCTAGAGGCAAGAGACATGAGGATTCATCCTCTGTGGACCATGAATGTCAAAATTACAAAAATTGATTAAAGTTATTGATATACTGATTGATTGACTGACATTGTTCATTTTCTATTGTTTTCTATGACTTTTGATTTTTTTTCAAATTACATTTCGCCTAATAAACAGCGTATTTAAAAAAGATCAGTTGTAATAACAAAAAAAACACCAACATTGTAATAGAGTTTATAGTGTACTGAGAAGACTTCTTGCTTTTGCTTCATTTATTCAGTTTCCCATGTGGAAAAAATCCTCAATACTGGAAACAGTGTTAACAGCCTGGGGCTGACCTTAATGAAACCATCCCTCTCCAGTCTCCGGCAGAGCATACGAGCCTCCAGTTTACCAACGTTCATTCTGTATCCGATACCAGACTTGGGGATCCCCTTTGTGCCACAGGATAACACTGCAAGACAACAAAAAAAATTGAGGTTTTGTTAAGTTATTTGGAAAATGATGTGTGAGCAGTAACTTGAAGAATGCTAATCTTTGAGATTTAAATGCTGACTTTCAGTTCTTTTTAAAGGCTGAGAAACATGAGAAAAAACAAAAATACATACAATAACAACTTGAAACCTTTTAAATTTAATCCACTTTATTTTCCAGAGTCTTCTGTTTCTTGAGGGAAAGGACTGATGAACCGTACCCATGTGATAGGACTGTGACAGCGCATCCTTCTCCATGATTCGCCCCTCTGGAGGGAAAGCCCCTCTTCTCGCTCCAGTGTCATCTTCCTCGTCCTCATCATCATCGTCATCGTCAGTGACACCCTTCTTTGAATATGGCTTCACCAGCCTCAAGCAGCGCACAAGCACTTTATTCCCTGGGAAACAAAATTCAAAATAATTTAAAAATATTTAATACATATGTATGTATTTCTGCAGCAACAATGTTTGTAGCCATTTTATTTATAACATCACTTTATTAGATTACACTTTCTTTGGCTAATCCACCTACCTGAGCAAGTCTGCAGATGCATCAATGAAAATGTGTCTTAGGCAGGTTAATCACTTTTTGAAGTTATTTATTCTGACAGCTACATAAAAGTCAGGGGAAGGTTTTTTTTTTTTTTGCCTATTTGCATGTGTTTTCTTAAGTTTCTTAAGAGCCAGTTAATTTTATCATTTAATTTATTCAAGCTCATACATTAAGAAACATTTAGCATATTTATATTTGTCCTACAAAAAAATGTAGGTTTAAAATATTCAGTCAGTAGCTTCATTTATTTATTTGAGATTAACCATTATTGTTGAATCCAAATACATCAAAATCAAGACACTTGATGGGCGTCAATTAAGACACTTCTTACAATAATCACTGACATCGATAATAAAATCAACCAATAAGTCAGAAGTGGTTTGGTTTTGATTTGAACTTTACTTTTACAGACATTGTGATGAAATCCTGATAAGAATTATTGTTAATTGATCAAATAGATGTTTTTGAGATGAGCACATACACTTCTGTTACACTTGTGCACTGGTGCTTCAGGGGCACGTTACCTTTTTTGGTGGTGCAGGGCCCAGCACTGGGATCCAAGTCCTCTAGAGGGTACTGGCAAAACTCAACCAGCTTGGAAGATCTCATGTATTGAAATACACGCTTGCAAGTACTGTCACTCAAATTCTGCAGGGAAACACATAATTATTACCACAGGCAGACAGACAGACAGACAGACAGGGGAACACGCACAGTCTGGCAGACCCTCACTGAAAGATACTCACAAGTTGTTCTTTGAGTGTGATCAAAGTGGCAATCTGACCGGGTAACTGCTGGAGGAGGTTGGACACATACTCCATCAGTATGTCATACTTAGACCTCCTGAAAGAAGAGAAAGGGTTAAGAGGAATTTCTCCAAAAGAAAGATAAACATAGAGAGTGAGGGGGACAGAGTCCACAGTGTAAATCTTAAGACTACATTTACAAAACAAAAAAACATTAGCTTTCAGAAAGTCATATTTCAAGCAAAAATGTCAAATGTCTGGGGAATATAATTCAATAATTCAAATCATTATTACAACCATTATCTGATCAAAATATAAGAAAACAAGATCACAAAGTTGATGAGACATTTGATGCTAGTCTCCTTTCAGCACTCACTCGACAGAAAGTACAGTAAGAACACAACTGGTTATAACTTGATCCTTCATCTTTTCTCCAAATGTGCACAACAGTAAAACAATTGAGAACGAGAAAGACAGTGACGAAGACATTAAACAAACCTGTTAACGTGGAAGCGTTTGAGGAGCAGAAGTATGGAGTGTTGCTGTTGTCCTGACTTTACTCGCGTCACATGAGACTGCATGCTGACGAGTCCATGTTTGACCAGAGATTTTCTCATGTAGTGCAGCTTTCGAGCATCGGTCCTATAGTAACACAACAATGGCTGTTATCCAACGACTAAACACATCGGCTTGTAACAGAGTAGCCACAGAATGGCAACGACCGTGAATGAGTGTGTATGTGTCTCGTACTTGAAAGCGCATCCATGCAGTTCACTCTGTAGCTCTCCTTGCCATCGTGCTCGGCCCACTCTTTCCAACACGCAGTAAGAGTCGTCGTTTAGTTTTAAATCAGGGTCGCTCTCGCTACCAATCAGTGTCCGGAATCGCAGAGTCTGAGATGCCACCACAACCAATTTTCGGCCATATCTGAGGAGGACAGGGGTAAGGAAGAAGAGAAAAAGTAAAACATAGGACAAAAGAAATATCCAGTACAGTTACAATACAATTATGTCATCTTTATCACAAATAACATTTCCTGAGCTCACTTTGACTCTTCTTTGATGTGTTAATCTAATAACATTTGTGATCTTTGTTCAGACATTTGTAGGTACTTGAGGAGGAAAATCTAAATCTAAAATCTGTATATATGTATAAATGTGCATGTCAGAATGCCATTTTAAAAGAGGGAGAAAGGGCACAGACACATTATACATAAATAGACAAGAATGCATTGAGCTGAGAAGAGTATAATGTGTAAATAAAATTAATTAATTTTGTCCACATACATAGAATCAGTTCTATTCTGTCTGTTCATCTGTTCACTAGTCTTACCCGATAAAGGTCTACAAACCCGTATACCATAACTTAATTGTTAAAGTGAGTGTGTTTTACCAGCAATCTGTTCTTAAAATTTATACAGATTCAAGCAGATTTATCAATATGTTCACTATGATGTCCATGATTTATTTTGTTTCAAGAAATGACTGCATTTAATTGAGTGAAAGCCCATTTAAAAATAAACAATGAAAAGTTTGCCAGCCACTATGTGCAATTCACTGTCACTTTGACCTTAGATAACAACTTCAATTAACCCACTGATAATGTTATTAAATATTACACAGTGCTTTGATAAATTTAATTTAATGATCCTTGCACCAAATATAATTAATATCCTGAAATTTACAAGAGAAATGCTTGTTTTCATGATGCATATGACTTAAAAAAAAAAAATCAAATCAAAATGTAGATTGCTTAAATTAAACACACTGTCAGTTGTCAACACCAATTTTATGTGTAGGTGGTGGCTGGTTTGGAAAAAGCTGTCACTCCGCTTGAATACTTTTCAAACACTCTCTACCAACCTTTCCAAAGCCTCCTCCAAGCTGACCAATGTGGTGAGGGACTTGGAGCGGACATTTTTAGTGATGTCTGTCCTCTCTTTGAAGAAGGCACATGAGCCCTGTATCCCATCCTTGTTTTCTAGAATAATATGGACTGGATAGACATCTTTCTTTGTGCCAGTAAAATTCTTTGCTGTTTCAATGCCTGTCTCTGGATCAATGTCTTTAAACCTGGAAACACAGACATGCAAGCACTATAAGTCTCTATTATAGCATCAAGAAAACAGTATAAAGAAACATGTGAAACATGATTTATTCTACAAAGAAAGATAAACATGACACCCATATGTGACTGCTGAACACTGAAACTGCTAAAACAGCCTTTACTCCTCTGATTTCCCCCCATTACTCAGAGAGAATTAGTAAGGTTGATCACTGATGTTGGGCTCTCATTCTAAAAGGTGGTGGATTGGCTTAAGGTCTGGTCTCTGTTTGGGCCAGACAGGTTCTACCTCTCCAAACAAGGACTATTTCTTTATAGGCTTTTATTGGCCTGAGTACGAATGTCTGGAACAACAACAAAGGCCCTGTAGTGTGACAAAATCAAAGTACAGCGATTTATCATCTGGGACAGCCTATGACACCCTGGCAAAGAGTTTACCATGTCATAAATGTTTGTATTCTCCTGCCTCAACTCATCATCATCATCAATATTCAGTCTGAAAAAAATTGTGAAAATCTTTTTTGCCAAGCCTGAGAAATTTTTTTTTTTTTTTTTTTTTTAGACAAAACTTCTGTGCTACAAACAAGGTTTTTAAATAATTGAAAGACATGGGCATTAAGGAGCCAAAGAAAATAGATGTAGGATCCATAATTTTTGGAGCTTGACCCATTCCAGAGACTAAAAGTCATGACACTGCTTGATCTACTACATCAATTGATTTAAATATGCCTCTGTTGCCAAATTTTACTGAAGTACTATATTAAAATCTCAAATCTAAAATCAGTTTAATTGTTCCCTCCATTGGCTTAGCACAAACCATTAAAAACATTTATAGACTAAAAGCACTAAAAGCACAAAAACGGATATCCATGAAAACCTCTGAAAGACTTTGAGCCACATAATGAGACATGTCAAAATGATCCGTTTAACATCACAGAAATACTCCTGGTGGTATATATGTCTGAAAGTGAAAACTATAACACAACAGTAATGTGTTAGCTGTCCTTTTTCCAGGTCTTCATAGGGGAGGAGATTGTATCTCTCTCTCTCTCTCTCTCTCTCTCTCTCTCAGCATCTGGATGTTGATCATATTCGTCCTTATTCTGAAATATTGATTCAACCATGTGATCATTTTGGAGGATATAGTTTGTGGTGCTTTTTAACTGCATTGCATTATGGTCACAGGTCTTCCCATTACTTACTCCATCCTATTCACACTGATGAGGGTCGGCTATACACCAGATGTGGCTCTTTGTATAATTCAATGCAGTTTAACACCACCACCAATTGCAGCCTTTTAAATGGTCATGCAGTTGAATTAACACCTGTTACACAGTTTCAAAACAAATTGAACTTCTCAACCTTTATGAAGGTAGGATTCGTTGCAGGGATGTCTATGCGCGATGTGCGTTAGTTAGACAGTAAGATAGTCCCACTATAAGTTCCTACTGGACTTTAAATTGCACACCGTATTTCTAATCTGTGTTGTTTCTTATCTGAGCTGAGCTCTTCCATGAGAAACTCACCTGTCGGACAGAACTACATCCTCTCTCTCCTCTGGTAGCTTATAAAACTTCAGGTCGGTGTTGCTGATAAGTGACCTCCAGATAAGCGCCTTGGTGCAGTCGTCAAGCTTGAGGGGAAACCTGGGCTGTCTATCCTCTAGTCGAATCCACAGGGAGGGAATAGTTATCCCGTCCAGTCCCTCCAAAGCCACTTCATCCTCGACCGCACTCCACGGGTCCATAGCTTGGCAGCTAATGAGCTAACGCTGTTAGCTAACCAACATGCTAATGCTCATCACCGGCTAGCTACGTTTCAGCTTGTTGCGGGCCACTGCATTTTCTGTATATTAAAGAAAAACTATTAGAGTTGCTTTCGAGTGGGATAAAATTTTTTTTTTTTAATCAAGGAAAACCTGTTTACTAAATGTCTCGTACAACAGCGTTTGCTAACAAGTGCGTGACTGCGTCATGACTACATGATTGCGTCACACTTGAACTCTGACCTCACGTCGTGCGTCAACTCAGAAAAAGAAAATCTACAGATGTCCCATTTTGGTCACATATTTTTAAAATTTATTATTATTATTTTTTATAAATGCTCCGCGGGAAAGTTTGTGTTGTTGCAGCAGCAGCAGGATATACAAGTGTCAAAAATATTTAGAAGGAAGAAAATACGACAAGAAACAGCAGGAAAAATATATATTATTAGTGTGTTAATTTGATAATATTGCACGTTGTTGTTGTCGAGCAATAGCATCTCTCCTCCTCTGCAGCTCCTCGTTGCCTGACACAACTGCACTCTTCTTCTCTTCTCTAATTTCTTCTTCTTCTTCTCTAGTTGTGTTAAGTATACGTATTAATGTACCCATTATAACACAAATTTGTTTCATTTCTCCTCAGAGATATGAAGTTTTTACCAAAATATGTGTACTTGAACAAAATAGGTTGGTAATAATTGCGGTAATTGTGTTTTATTTCATGTCAAAAAACACACTAAAACACTTCTATTTTTATATTTATATAAAAATCTTTAGTGCATATTTTATATCATTTTGTACTTTAAATATATGCAAGGAGCACAATGTGTTGTGTTAATTAACCTACGACTAATAAGACTATATCAACTTTATACAGTGTTTTATCAAATTTTGTTGAGAGCACAAGAGATGAGTAGCAATATTATATGGGTTAATATTTGCCCATATTAAGCAGACAACTGCTTTTTCTGCAAACTGAAAAAAGTGACACAATCTGTCACAAAATAACTTCTAGGTCTAATGGAGAGTTCAGTATCTGTTTAATTTACCAGTGTTTGAGTTTATGCAATTCCTCTACACCCATTAATGTATGCAATGTTATGAATTTGCACTATTCAATGAACAACACATAATGCTGTCACCCCCTCTATATACTAAACAAATAATTGTTGTGTGGTAGAGTAAGAAATAAGTGCATAAAGAATTGGGTGAATATTGAAAATACTACCTGAACAATAAATGCAAAGAATGGTTTATTCAACATCTTTATTATGAAGTACCTTTTTAAAAGAAATGTACAAGTGGAACCAGCACAGTGACATCTTGGCGTTTACCTTTGAAAAACAGAAACACCATGGACATGTGGTGCAGGTCTGAAGACACGTATGAAATGGTAATGTACATATTTACAGCAGAGTCGATCAGAACAGAAGTGAGCAAGCATGACTGCAGCTAAAAATATAACAGGACTGAGTGAAAATAAAAACTTACATTAAAAGCATGGATTGGTTCAATAAACATATTTTGAAAGATAACATGATAAAGGCACTGTGTTTCACACAAATCGACAACACAACAGACGTGCTTGTTTGTTTTGTCCATCAAATCATAATCGCAAGAGACAACTAATGTCATTTTAACTGTCCCTGGGCGTTCCAACAAAACAGGTAAAATATCAGAGGGCCAATAGCAGTTTCCACATACACATTAAAACAAAATAGATAATTCAACTCATCAGGAAAACATTCCTTATAAAGAACATGCTTGGTGATTATTAAAATTACATTTTTTTTTATAAACAAATACATATCTAAATTTAAAATTTTATATTGAAGGCAAAATGTGTTGAAGTAAGGACAAATGTTTTATGATCCTATGTTTCCCTTACTGGGCAGAAACCCAGGACAAATTATACTTGACATTCCTGCAAGACCTTCTGTAGGACCCCTTTGTTTGATGAACACATTCAATTTACTACCAGCATAGAAAACACAAAACACTCAGTCAGACCAAGAGTTAGAGATCATTACTGAAGGGAGACTCAGGCATGGTGACATGACAAATGAAGGGGTTTCCTTTGAGGATATAGCGGGTAAAAGTTTAAAATAAAGTCAGATTACATTCAGCTTACACAGCTGGTGTGTCGTCAGTGCAGTGTACACTGTGCTTCATCATGATTTGATGATATTCTGGCGCTAAGGGCTCACTGCTGTATTCCAGTGATGTCAGAAGCATAAGGAAAGAGTTTGACATTTTTGGAAATTAACCCCCCCACCCGTTATGAGAGTTTATGAGAAGATTGAATACCAATATCACGTTTGTGCATTAGATGTGAAACAGCCAGTTATCTTAGCATAAAACCTAGATAGGAAAGGAAAGAGGGCGTCTAGCTTAAGCCAATGGTAACAAAACCTGTCTATCTGCAACATTAAATTTAATTGTTTGTTTTAACAAGATCTAGTTTGTGTTAGGGTTGGATTGAAATCCCTTTTCAGGAATGATCAACACTCAGTTTCTCATTTGTGAGAATCTCCTGCTTCTTTTTTCTTAAGTGATAGAAAATATCCAAGTTTTGAAATGTTGGTCATACAAAATGATTTTTAGATGCCATTTTAGGTTTTAATTAAATGTGTTTGGGTGACATTTTATAGACCAATCAATTAAATTGAGATAATAACTGACAGATTGAACAAATAACAATCAGTAGCTTGTTTAACCCATAGAAAAGCTAACCCACTGCTTATTGTACGCTTCTTATCTGCTGCACAAACTCTCTTAGTAACTCTCAGTAGGGAAACAAATACGTGCATGTTCCAAATGGTCAAACTATTCCTTTAAGTAAAACTCCACATTTTAAACACAATGTTAAGCTACAATGTTTAAAGTTTGGGAATCTGCAAGAGGAGGAAGAGATTCCTTTCTGCCCATGATGAAAAAGCACATTTGATATTTGTAGACTTGGACTGCACAGACACACGCATGTAGGCATACGGGACGTACGATATGCTCTTTGGCTGAGTTAAGACATACAAGACCGCCACGGGCTTTCACACTCACCAACACGCTTCAGAATAAGCATTCTAGATAGTAATGGCACTGGCCAGGCAGGCAGGCAAGCAGGCACCTAAACTGAGCTGGGAGTTATGTACACAGGCTCTTGATATAGCAGAAAAGTTAGAAGATACATGAGTGGAGAGTGTGACCTGTTTAAAAACAACAGATACTGTGGTCAAAGATGGCACACCTTTAGTGTGCACTCCTCTTTTTCACAAGAATTTGAGGATGGGAAAAAAAAAAAAAAAAAAAAAGTTTAAAAATCTATTGCGCAGGAGAACAGAACTGCACACTCAAAGGGTAAACAGTACAGAACTGAGGTGCATGGATGTGGTTCAGAGGAAAGAAACAAACAAAACGGCTGCCCCGGCACGACTAATGAGCTAGCTTCAAAACATACACAATAATACAAAATTAAGTTGAGATATGACGAAATTAGGCTGCATTAGTAAGTAATAGTACCTGCCTTGTACATACACAATTCAAATAAAATGAAAACAAGTAGCTAGGATACTTGTCTTATCAAAAATATGTAGCTTTGGTAAACAAGTTATGTAGAGAACTGTTGTCTGAACATGTTGATGTGAGAGATCACTACATGACATCTAGGAATCAAGGGTGAGAAAGTTTCTCTGTTTTGAGGCTATGAAGTCAGTGAGAGGAGAAGCAGGCGAAAAGTTCCACTCCCCAAAATCCTCTGTCCTCTCCCCTTGTCACCAGCTGATGAGGAACAGAGACAGCAAAAGGCAGCGAGACTCCCAAATGGAACAAAACTGCTTTCTTTACTGTCCCGAGCACCGATTGAAGAGTTTCCGTGGTAATGTAGCAGCATCGTAATGGTCTGCGGAGGGCAGATTCCTCCGAAGCAGAAGTGGAAGACTACTTTATCCTCTCTTCTTCCAGCAGTCCCCTCACCCTTTTCCATCCATCGCAGTGGAAGTGGAAGACTGGTCAGACATCAGATTTTAACAGCCCTCCTTGAATATCCACAGTGGACACAAGACAGGTGAAATAATTTGTTCCTTTCCTCCGCTCCTGATTCATCTGGCCGAGCTTCTACGCTTGATGTGGGTTTGATCCAGGCGCTGACGCAGATATCCAGATATTCCATAAAAATAACCACCTCCTTAATACTTGAGCTTCTACCATGCAGCGCAACCCCCTTCTGTCACATGTCGCTCCTTCCATCTTTCTACTTTCTTTCCTTCGTTTCATTTTCTCAGCTGAAATTCCATCCAACCATAATGTTCTCCTCTGATCTCCTCTTTTCCAAATTTGTTTTTTTCAACTTTTTTGCACATCTGTTTCATCTTCCTGTTCCCAAAGTTTCAGTCAACCTTCTCCACCTTCCCGATGATCTTCTCCTCAAAGATGGGCAAGATGGCGTCATCATCGCGAACTTCCTCGAACACCACACCACAGTCAAACTCATCGCTCACCTTCTTGAAGTAGAACCTGGAAACAAAAGATGTCAGTCATTAGTTCTCAAATACATTCGTACATTAAGCAAATAGGGAGCCAAACACTGAAAACAAATATTTTGTTATTACAAATATTGTAATATAGAGGCTAAATTACATTTCTGCTGTTGAATATTATTATAATGAATATGTTTGATATTTTGTTATATTAATTTCTATTGTTCATACATTGTAGGGCTGGACAATTAATCCAAATATTAGTGAAATCACAGTATGACCATGCGCAACATCCAATTTACAAGAGCTGCAGTAAAAAACTTTTTAACAACAGGTAAAAAGTGCTGTGGTACTAGAGCTGTTCCAGCCTATAAATTATATTCTCCAGATATAAGGGGAACATACTTTTTTTCTGTTAAGCCCTACTCTGAGTAAATACAATCATGTTTTTATTTGTTTTACCGGCAATCCACTTAGAAATATGTACTGTAAATAATGCTCCTTTGAAACCATGCAGCAATCTTACATTTCAATGACATTTTGAAATAATTCGTTCCTTACACAGTGAGCCGCACAGTGAACAACAGAAAAGTAAACAGCAGCATTTTCTGTTGTAATATAATCATTTTAATCAAATACACCTGTGGATAAATTCATTTTCAAATATATGCATCAGATGTTCTCACCTGTAGTGGCCCTTTTTGGTAAGCAACTCCTTGAACTGGCCCAAAGTCACCACACGGCCTTTAACTGATGTTCTGTATGGGATTGGCTCTCCACAAAAATAGTAAGCCACCGTCATGTTCTCACACACTTGGCGCTTTCCAGACTTATGCCTTAAAGAGAGAACAAATCCACATCAAATAAAAGCACAAACACAAAAAGCCACAAGCACAGACCACTCAGGAAAATGTAATTTTATGCTATTCACATAAAATTGACCTGACATCTCACCTCTGCTTGGCCTGCTGTAGTGCATTCCTCCTCCTCTCCTCCTCCAGCCTCCTCCTAGCCTCCTCCAGCTGGGTGAGGGGGTTGGGAGCTGGGTTGGGGGGCATGGCAGGATCCTGGATGAAAGGGTGTGAGGGCTGGATCTGGGCGGACGATGAGCCAGGGATGGTGGAGGACACTGAAGAGGAGTTGTTACGCAGCTGAGCAGAGACCCAAGGGTGCACAGCTCCAGGCCGCTCCACTGAAGTCGGACGTGGTGACTCGCTGCTGGTTCCTGTCCGCCTGGAGCTGCTTGTGCTGCCCCTGATAAAACAACAGGGAGGGAGCGAGAGGATGATCGAAGGAGGATTTGAGTAAAAATATACAAATTCATTTTGCATCCACTGAAACTCAAATAACAAAGGAACCAAAGCATTTAGATTCCACTGGATACCCCTTTCTGAAGGCAAAGTAACTGAAAAGGCAGTGGACAGTGAATTGTGCACAAATATTATGTTCACGATAAGACACATTAAAATGTTTTTTTTGGCAGGCATTTACAGTCAGTGATTTTTTGTGACATTTGGTGGGGAGACTAGCAAAGCAGTTAGCAAACTCTCTCTATATAGCAAACTTGAAAAAGATATAGGAAATTTTACATTGAAACTGTTTGATGTATATTTTTCTAATAAGAATGAGATGAATATGTGTAACGTGAAATGTGAGAAGTTTAAGAGTTGGTAGAAAAAAAAAAAACAGAGCTAAGTGGATAGTGAATGCAGGACTTAAATTCATCAGATGGACGCAAACACCACTCCAAACAAACGCTATGATAATATGTCAGTGTTGTATGTACAACTTGTTTCCACAGCCCATTAGAGGCCAAAAATGATTAAAAGTTCAGTTGATGTTTATTTATTCAAGATATTACACAAATGTCAGTTTATTGATCTAGTGAAGCCTTTGAACAGATAAAATTATCAAACCATTAATAAAAATAATAATACTTGATGAAAGATGAAAGGATAAAACATTTATCTAGCTAAAACCCTAAATATAAATTATTGTAGGAATTTTAGTTTTTGTATTACTCACCCATGGGAGCTCTTCCTTTGTCTATCTCCTTCCATCATCCACTGCAGGATCTTCTGGTTTCTCTCCAGATCCTCCATTGGCACCTGGGTCTCCAGACCACGCCCACTCTCATCACCTTTGCCTGATGTCTCTGAAGTCTTCTTACAGCCTCGCCGTGATAGCGTGCTGCCTTTACTACTGTAGAACCGGTAATGATAAACAAACTTAGCCCATCTGAGTAAAAGACACCACATACAGACCTGTAGACCAACCACATAATAATCATACTAGCGTACCTGTAACCCATCCCCTCATGTGTGCTGGCTCCAGCCCCGTCAGCGTAGTTACGACTTCTCCCTGCGTACTGGCCAGCTGGGTCTCCGTTCCACAGGAAGTTGGGCTGGGACCTAGAGCCTGCCTCCTCCTGTCCCTCTCGCCCTCTGTGGTGGTACAGCTGCTTGTGGTGATGCATACCTGACACAGACATCAGGGTGAGATCCATTAGTGAGAAACTAGTGCTTCATCAAAAGATCCTATGCTCAAGTACAAAACACACTGCTGCTGCAGCCTTATCTGACACCCACAGCCCAGACTGGTCAACTGAAAAGCCCATCTCTCCAACAACAGCTCACCATGAAATGTTTTTAATATTATCTTTACATGGCCAGTTCTGTGGCTTGTCAAAGTCTTTGTACTTCTCAATACAAAATTGCTTAAGAAGGCGAAAACAATGAACTGATCAGACGAACAAGTGCTATGTGTCTCCATAGCCTGATGTTCTGTATTCTTCTGTGAGAAAGAAAACAAAAACTATTACAAGCCCTTTAAAAGAGCCCCACTGTTGGAGTGCGCAACATTTCTTCGTTACAATAACAGGCACTGTCCTTTATTATATACATACACAATCCTGCTGTTGTAAATAAGACACTAGAGCGAAGGCACATTTCCTCCTTTAACAGTTGCCAAGAACTACAGTGCCCAGCTGTTCTAGGAAATTACTGAACCTAATTACTGAAAAAATTTAAATTATATACAGTTAATTGCAACAAGATCACAGAGAATGAAGTGCTATCATCTGAGAAGAAAAGGAGTTGTGGTATTTAGTCAGGGGAGATCATCAATAGGGCCACGTATGGTGCAGATGTGTTGGATTATTTTACAGAGAAAATAACAGAGGCAGTTGTGTTGTTGTTCATCTTAGGCTGCCAGTGTGTTAAGGAGTCTATTCTCTCTGCTGTCTCTCCTTTCCCTGCACAGCCTCTCACCTTTGACCCCGGCAGCAGGAAGGCTGTGACCTCCCCCTCGGTGTGGGGGGTAGTGAGGTGGTCCGATGCCCCCGTCAGGTGAGCGTGATGATTTGGGAGGAGTGTGCCGACCCCCTCCTCCTCCTAAGGTGCTGTTGGTTGCCCCTGGCGACTGGCAACCCGGTGTTTTCATCACGCGTGATACATGTTCATCCAAAATAGACTCTGGGTCATCGTCATGGGAATCTTCCATGGCAACCAGGCCGCCATAAGTGGTGACTGTTGCCGTGTTCGCAGTGGTCTCTGAATAACGGGCGCCGTACAGAGGTGGAAACGATGAGGGGAGGGGGAGTGGTATGCTATGAGGAGACATGGAGGTTGTCATGGAGATGTCAGCATCGTCCCCCTCTTCTTCCTGTGGGGAATAAGAGAATCATTTTATTTCTAAATGGTCACACAAAGCCATGGACTGACAAAAATGAAACATGAATAGATCCCCTTCCCAAATGTGTATGTGCTCCTCAATATAATAAATCACACATAATGAAATCCATTTGATATTTCCTTTAAATGGAGTCTTCATTAAACATCTCTAAGACAGTTTAACAGCAGTTAAGTCTGGCTGCTGATTCTCTTTTCCCTCAGGGAGTAAAAACAAATACTGCAGCATATATTACTTTGCCAGAAGTAATTCTTATGCTGTAGACACAACTCACTATATGGATATAACATTTGGAACTGAAAATTCACTGATTTCCACTATGTAGCCCCACTGGTGGATCCATCCCCATGGTGAGTTTTTTCTGTCAGTGTTTACAGCATGTGAGCATGTTCAGACAGAAAATATCTAGTAGCAGAACAGCACAGGCACACCATTTTTTGTACAATGTTGTACATGAAGGCTTTATTTACCTTGGTAATAGATTTAAAAATCACTTTGGCAAACCAACAGCAAAAAAGTAAAACATAATTTAGTCATTTTACATTTAAGGCTATACCTGGATCAACATTTTCCAAGTTGCTTGAATTTTAGACCATTAGGGGAGGTAGTGATATTTTTAAGATGTACTTGTGATTTCTGCTTTTGTAATAGACCTGTTTTTTTAATTATCATCTGTGATGTGAAAACATCAGATTTCCACACTGCCAAGAAACATAAATTAGGTACATCCTGACCACCATTTGTCTATAAAATCTAAAAGCGTTTCCCCTACATGACTGTTAAACTTACTGTGAGCTGATTTACCAACCACAGCGAAATGAATAACAGATTCAGTCATTGTAACAACCATCACATCATGACGAGCACAGTTGTACACTCACCAGTCGTACTCTCTTCAGCCTCTCTTCGAGTCTTTCCTGAGCCTCTCTCTCTCTGAGAACTGTCTCCAGCTTGCTGATGAGCTCTGCTGCAAACCTCTCAGGCTCTACGTGGATGTCCTTTGGCATGCGGTACGTGCGCTGCATACAGACACATCCAAAATCCATTAAAAATTAACATGCAACCAAGTGTTGTAGGCATCAGCATCAATAATTACAGGTGCAACAGTGTGTTGATTAACAATGGTCACCAGGGTTCAAGTTACTGTTGCATGAATGCAGCTGTGCATAATGACATGAGGCTAAGATGAATGGTGTCTATTTAACTCACAGGTATATGAGGTAGGGGCACACGTCCATTGGCTTTGGCACTTTCATGCATCTCTTTACGATGCTGCTTCCGATATCTGTATGGAGGAATACCATCTCTGCACAGACACAGATAAACCACCATCAAACACAGGTCTTTCATCATTCATTACTGCTTTATTGTTATTAAGCACATTAACATCCAGCATCAATTAAAGTGTTGAAGGAGTGAATGACATGGTGAAAATGTGCAGTAAGTCTAGATACATCTGTGTGTACTTACACACTGCTGTCGGTCAGCGACAGTGTGTCTGCATCGCTCGACATGCTCTGCTGCTCACTGTCGTTGGCACTGGTGGCTGGAGCGCGAGCATAGCCCATGTTTGCGTAGTATGGGTTTATCGGCTCCCTCCATGGTCTGAGGTTGTGTAGAGGAGATTTTAAATGAGGTGAGCTCAAATGTTCAAATGTTGATAGATGCACATATTCGTTCACACACAGACAAGGACCAGCATCATGTTAGGAGTTTTCCCCATGACAGTGATTTTTATGACCAGGACTCTTCTCAGGACTTTTTTAATGTTTTGTTTGCAGCAGCTTTGGTTTCTTGTTTTAACCAACTAATTAAGACATTATAAATATTTTCAACAGCCAGATGAAATATAGTGGCATATTTTCATTCTGGTTGTTATATCATATATTGGAAATACCAAATAAATTAAAAAGCAATGGATAACATCAGTTTATGATGTGTTTAAAAAGAAGTCAACTCCACTGCCAATTCAGCTGAAAACGCCTCTAACATCAAGTGTGGAGCCCTGCTGGATGGATGCTGAAAGGCTCAGGTAAGTGGTATCAGCACTGAAGCCTTCCACGTGTATCCATGACCCTATTCCAACCTCCTTTTTCAATGATAATTCAGTGCCTGTGGGGGTTCTTACAATGTTTAACCAGTCAGGCTTTAGTGTTTTTAAAACTATTCCGTTACAATAAAATGGTTACTCTGCTGCTCACCACAAGACGTAGTATGAAATAAAATTGGTAATGAAAGAACAAATATTAGAACCATTACCAATATTTACTAAATGACCACTGAAAATGTTTGATATTACAGAAAATAACATCACTGTCTTCATTACCAAGTACACAAACCTTAACACACACACACACACACACACCTGTACTCCCTGCTGTCGGGCCTCCTCCTGCTGGCTGAGGCTCTCTGTGGTGCTGTCTGCATCAGCAGGCTGTGAGTCAGCCTACCAGCTGGTGTGTCTCCACACTCCTCCACATCTTTCTCTTCCTCCACCTCCCTCACTCCTCCTCCCCCACACCTAAGAGAATCAGAG
The DNA here is from genome assembly GCA_038496675.1 of Rachycentron canadum. Taxonomy (NCBI): domain Eukaryota; kingdom Metazoa; phylum Chordata; class Actinopteri; order Carangiformes; family Rachycentridae; genus Rachycentron; species Rachycentron canadum. The sequence goes on from CM076650.1 coordinate 5,129,019, forward strand.
GCATTAATTTAATTATTTCTGTTTACTAGTTATGAGAATGTCTTTGCTTTGTCAAGTCAGTGCAATATGCGACATTAGTGCTGTGACATAAAGTCTCACGGTCGTCTCACCTCCACTCCTCATCCTCAGCGAGTGTGGGTAAGTATCCAGGCACAGGCTTGGCCGGCCCTGATGAAGGACTCTGATCACTGGGGTTAGGTTTGGGGCTCTCTCCTCCTGTCCGTGTGTACTCCAGGTACAGATCTGACTTAAGGAACAAAGGGTAGGTGTTCTCCTCCATCATGGCCTGGATCTCTGTCTGTGCCTGGAATTAACACAAAACAGTCACATAATGGAGCTTAAATATGTTGCCATCACTTCACATCATTTCTAATAACACAATCAGTGCACGATCTCAACTGTACACACTCTTTTCACCCTGAAGCCAAGACTCGTGGGGTTAAAGGCTGTGACCAAGCTCCTGGCTCCTTACTTAGTCTGAAAACAACTGTTTTCCTGCTTAGCTTTACATACAACTGTCAACACAAGCCACAATAATCACTCTAGCCAACTGTTACCAATTTCAGACTAACACATTGAGGTAAACCGACATTTATCTAACTGCGGCTAGTTTACTACTCCGTCCATACTGACACAAAGTATATTAAACCCGGACTGGAAGTTCAATCTGAAAAGTACCATTGTAAGGTCTCCCAGCTCTTCTAACTAGGTTTGAAGGCAAGTCTGATGCCATTTAGTTTTGGTCTTTTAATTGGGGAAAGAAATTTACTGTACATTTAAGCAAGATTTACTGACTAACCTTGTAAAAAAAAAAAAAAAAAAAAAAAAAAAAACAGCACTGCAAAAGAAAACAAAAGAGATCATAATGGGTGGCTGGCTGCAGAGAAAACAATAACCCAAACTAGCTTTGCTTCACTGCGGAAACTATGTTATGTATTTCGTTCTTTAGAGGTGATGGGTAAGGCACAACAGTCTGACACTCAGATTTCAGGAACCGGAGACTGTCATATATATCATACAAGTAGACACATGTCACATCAAAAAAACAATCAAGACTAAGAATCATCAAGATCCGGGGTGAAAGGGGGGTGCATGTGGGCGAGCGAAAAACCTGAAACCAAACTTTCACTTGGTCCTTTGTTGCAGTTTACTTGCCAAAGCAGAAAAATACAAATCTGTGCTCTGACAGTGACAAGTGTGGTGGAATAGCTGCGCCCTTTTTTTTTTGAGACATTTTTCAAAATGCCATTTTATTTTTTACGGCGAGGCTGTTACAACTCATTACAACCACGGGAACATGTTTAAGAACCCAGAAACCTTTCAAGGTAGTGAGGTTCTACAACTGCATTTCAACTGCAGGAACCTAGGCCCAGTTTTAATTCCTAGACTACAAGTCCTAGCCCCTAGGCCCCTATGTTGACGATAAACCTTTAGGCTGCAATAACTGTTTTACAGCATAAATATGTCTGATCGTTCAATGAATCTTCTGTAGAAAATGGTTCCATATATTACAAAGAAATTAAATTACCATTCAAATATACAATTCTGTCCCATTCAAAACTGTTCTAGACCAGTTGAAATGGAAACAGAAGTAACTGTCAAGTTCCTCAAATGTAGAAATGAACACCGACATACAACTGGACTATGATGGATTTATGGGCATAAAAACAATAATACTTGGCCTAATAATGTGCACAGGGGTAAAGTGATTAAAAAGCTGAAGTTCCAGCATCAAGCTGCAGACAAAGCCAGCTGTGCTTATGTTTTGGGTGTTGAACTTGATAACAGGCATAATTCTGTTTCAGATGCTGTATCCTGTCAACCTACACAACAAACAATGTTGTGTAGACAACAATTGACAACAATTAATATTGCTCTGGCTGATACTTGAACAGCCTTTTAAAGAACTGAGATGGAAAGAAAATCGATAGCATCCTCCACCGGCCTGTGTTATCCAACATACAGCGCTCTTGTTAGTACTCCTTACAAGCATGAAATAAGTGTCTTAAATACCTGTTCAAACATTGCAGGGTCTGGATGTGGCCTACCCACACAGTCTCTGATGAAGCTCTTGGTGGCTGCTTTGATCTGCCTGGAGACAATCCCACTTCCGTCTACAATGTACTTCCTGTAGATAGCCTTGGCCAGCTTTGCCCTCTTCTCTTGGCTTGTCTTCCTGAACCCTGAGCAGGCAAACCAGAAGTCCAGAAGGTCTGCACACCCTTCCTGGCACAGGAAGTTTCGGAACAACTGGATGCCTTCCTGGTCATCTAGGAGAGAGTGAAGTGACTCAGCCCACTTCAGGTAAGGTGGAGTTGGTGAAGCCGAGCCCTCAGGTTCATACCCCAAGTCCAGATCAGGGCGACGCGGAGTCGCAGATGATGAGGAGGGTGTGTAACTTGATGGATCCACCATTTTAGATAATGAGGATGACGGGGGATATCCGAGGTTTTGGGAAAGGGTGTTTGGACGGGTGTTGGCTGACTGGACTGGGGGGTCCACATCAGACCCCTCCTCGCCAGGAACCGGGGGTCGCGGGGCATCCTCAGTGAAGTGGGTAGGGCCACTTAGAGAGGGCACAACCCCACCACCACCCCTGTACCCAATCCCATGTAATTCTCGGACAACACTCATGTCTCTGATTGCACAAGGCAGCGGTCAGATCTTCGCCTCGAGCAACGATTCTGCTGGCAAACGATTCACCCTGCGGTAGAAACAAGAAAGTGGTTAGTTGCAGCAGTGAGAGTTAACAAAGGAAATAAAAGTTATTACTAAGATGATGAAAACTGACTCATCTCTCACGCACTTCACTGTGTCAGATCACTGATACACAAACACTACGCAAAAAAAAAAAATAAAAAAATGAGATGATGAGCAGAACAGATACATGAAACTGAATAGGACAGTAGATAAGTGTGGGTGGGATTTTAGATCATCTTGTCACAAAAAATAAAAATAATGTGGGTGAATGATCCCTTGGTATGTAAACTCTCTAGCAAATAGATATTACATTTAAATATCATTACTACCGGCAACTACTTGCAAACACCAACAAAGACTGCAGACTGTTCAACAACAATTTAATACAGTGTAAGTAAATCTTCAAGCGGAATTTCACCCGCAACTTTTTGTCGTCAGTATAACAGTCCTGAAAAAAGCAGCACCAGAAGCTGCCAAAACAAAGCTCACACTTCAAGTAGTTGAGCCGGAATATTTTAAACAATCAACAAATGTTAACTAGCTAAGACAGCTAGCTAGCCTAGTAGCAATGCCACCACCAATGCCAGTGCTTTAAAGTGAGAATCTCATTCATCTTGGCCTGCAAAGACGGTGGGGGATGGGTACAGAAACAAACTCTACAACCACACAAGACGGGCCTGCATGCAAAACACTTCCACACTGGCGCACTTTCAGCACTAATTCGTGCCAAGCAAACTCGTACGGAAGCAGCGCCAACTTTCCAACTGATTAACTCCGGCAAATCTGCGGATTTGAGATCAAACAAAACGCGAAAGCGAGGGCACGTTTTCCAGTCTGCTGGCTGCAGTGCCAGCTAGTTTTGGTTAGCTTGCTAGCTGGCTAGCTTAGCTAGGTGCGTTAACGTCCCGTGTTTTCCACCAAAGTGTCCGTCCTACCGTCTCAGAAAGCCCGGTCCCCGTATTCCGCTGCATTGGGGATACTGGCGCGAACTGTGTGCTCCAAAACGCACCATATGGATAGCTTTCTGATATTAAATATTAACGAAAATAACCCGTCGTCTTGCCCTTAACTCCCCATGGTGGCTGGTTTCAATAATACGGATCGAGAGAATACGTGCGTGCGCGCCGACGCTGTGCGGCGTTCAGCACGTTTATAGATCCGCGACGGCTAGAAGCTGCACAGTGTCACAAACTTAGCTTAGCAGAGGTGGAAGAAGATTATTATTATTATTATTATTATTTTATTTTATTTTTTTTTTAACTTCAGTTAAATTACTGCAATCAAAAAGTTATAATATATGAATGTTATGAACAAACTAATGAAAGTATTGGCTTCTCGGGTATGTTATAGTCAAAGGTGAAACAGTCGATTAATCGATTATTCATAAGAAAAAAACAAACAAACAAACCTGCAACTGCCTGATAACAGATTGATAATTTTAGTCTTGTCAATTGAGCAAGAATGATTTTGCAAGTTTTTGCAGAATACAGCTGCTCAGAAGACAAGATTTGCTGCCTTTCCTTGTCATGTGTGATTTTTAAAATAAATATTTTTTTATACATTTCAGACCAGCAGCATTTTTTGACACATTGTTGAGGTTTCATAGACTGAATGATCAATTGAAAAACAAAAAAAAAAGTCAGATTAGGGATAAATGATACCAAAAAATAAAAATACTATGATTATTTTGGCAGATATTGCATTTGCAATAAGAGAGATAATTATAACTGGAATGATACATTTAATTTTTACAAAAAAAGTATGATGATGTGATTTTTATTGGGGTTGATACCACACAAGTATTTTGTTTTACGTGTGGAGAAGGTTTGTAAGACAGAGCATCTCTGTAGCACCACGATACTTTATTTATGGTCCGTTGTGAGACATATTACCTTATTATATAATACATTATATTGTATTTGGTAATTTTATGATTTATAGTTCGATTATTGTATTATAGTCCAATTAATATTCCAATTAATTATATTATAGGATTATTATTACTGATGCATTTTAATGTTGTTGGTTGCAATGGAGATAATTCTAAATATATTACTTATTCTGGGTAGTTGTATTTCATATCTTCATTATAGCTTTTTAAAAGCTCAATGTGCAGTGTAACTAGTAACTATTGCTTGTCAAAGTACAATATTTTCTGTGTGGTAGAAAGACATGCATGAACAGTTGTGTAATGTTAGTAGGAAATCCAATTATTACAACATTTAAGGAATTATCTTGAACACTGTCAGACAACACCTGGTTTTGTTTCTGTTCTAAACACAACTGACTTCCACTTGTATGTAATTTAGTTCTCATTGTAACTATGCAGTACGCACCAGTGGAGGTGGTATTTAGCTTATTTGCTAAGATAAAAATAGCAATACCATAATTTAAAAACACATAGTAACATGTAACATAATAACATGGTATTTGATGTTTTTCTTAAGTTTAAACAGGGAAGAAGTATCAAAAAATATCCATCAGACAAACTAGAAACAGTTAAAGTTATATGTTATACCACTGGATTATTATAATTGATTCATTAACATATTTTTTAATAGACTACTGACATGTTCTGTTGAAGAAATCTTAATACGAAAACTATTAAATGTAGATAATTGCTCTGAAGATAAAAATATGATTAATTGGGGATAGTAGCATTGAATTAAATTGATTAAAAAGGCAATCTGATGTTTTTACTTAAGTGCAGTACTTGAGTAAATGTACTTAATTACTTTCCACCAATGGCGGTGTATTAATTGACTCCGGTTTATAAATCACATCAGTTCTATCTGTCGCAGTTCTATGGCCGAGCAGCGAAACTTTGCTCAACAGCGCCCCCGTCGGCGACAACAAGTCATTACACAATTAGACAAAATAAAATGGATCGCAATACAAACGCTTTTCTTTTAATAGACTCCAATGAGTAATTATATGACTAAGGACAAGCCGTTAGCACCACACATTGCCGTAAAGATGAATAAAAAGACGTGCATAAATAAAAATAACTGAATAAATAGAAGAGGCAGACGCAGGAGCAGCACCACAGACAAAATGACCAGGTGCAGCTTACTTTGCTCCAGGCTGAATGCGAGACAAACCCGAGGAAACCCACATGTTCTTGTGAGAAAGCCCAAAGCAGAAAAAGGAATCGACTCACCTCGGATGTGTTGCCCCTGAGCAGGTGTTTAGTAAACGGAGCCCATCTCCACTGGCAGAGTGACTGACAGGACACAGAGAGCACGCCGCCGCCGCCACCTGAGCATCCCGCTTGTCACTCCCCTCCACCGGGCTGTCAGTCAGTCAGGAGCACCGAGCTGCCTCCAGGTTGTGTGTGTGTGTGTGTGTGTGTGTGTGATAGAGGGAGAGAGAGAGAGAGAGAGAGAGAGAGAGAGAAGGAGAGATTAGACTCTTATTTTCTCTCAATGCAAATGAAACACAAAAACACCTTGAAAAAAATCATATGCCACAAATGCCTCATCACATGCTCTTCTACATATTCTGCATATGTGTGAAACTGTTGTTTTCACTCGTGATGTTTTACACTTTATATGAGAGAAATAATCACTGGTGCTCACATTTGTTTTATCATCTCCGATTGTAAAATCTTCCACATGAAGTGTAGGAAAAAATTAATAAAAAAAACCCCCCTCTAAAATAGAAAAGATCCATTTAGTGGCTGTACTGGAGCTTTGATCATATCACAAGAGCCTCATCAGCTGATTGGAGATTGCCATGGAATCATGTATGCACAACTTTCCTTTTTTTGTGACTTGGGTTAAAAGCTTAAGGTCAAAGTTGTTGCATGACCTTGGAAACAGCTGTACACAGTCTGTTCCAGAGCAGCTACTACATGGACATTGTGGTGAGATTAAAATGTGTAATCTCTGTGGTTAAGAATGAGCTTTGAACCTAAAACAATGTGGGTCTTTATCCTTGACTATAATAAACTCTAAGAAACTAATAAAACAATCATTTTTATGGCAAAAGTCAATGGCATAAATACTAGTTAAAGATAAAATCAAGCTCCATGTGCATTATATTTAGGGCTATAGCTAATGACTCATTTCGTTATCCACCGGTTTGCAATAAATCATTCTGTTGTTTGCTCTGTTAAATGGCAGAAAATAGTAAAAATAATTTCCCAGAGTAAAAGTTGATGATTGAAGGCAGATTTGATTCAACCGATGCTTTAAAACCTAGAGATAACAGATCTGATAAGACAGGAAAAGACACACATCTCCACACTGGAGAGGCTGGGATGATCAAATATTTGGTATTTTTGCTTAAAAATGGACATAAATTATTAGTCAATCTGGAAAATAGTTGCAGATAATTTTTCTTTTGACTGTCTAATTGATAAATTGACGAATCAGTTCTAATTCCATTCCTCATGTCTGTGGGTGATCATCATTACAATCAAAATATGAGTATTAGGATACAGAAAATTAATTTGGGGTAAAGTTGCCTTTCAAACCTATGGCTCCGCAGTGATGCACAGTGGTTTACCATGCCTCCTGTGAGTTGTGGCTTGCTGTCCCATGTGGAGAAGGCTGGGTCAGGAGGCTCAGGTGATGTCCAGACACCTGTCCTCATCTCTGTCCACTCCTGGATGGACTGCTTCACCATCATAATCTGAGGAATAAACAAACATGATGTGATATAATAATAATAATAATAATAATAATAATAATAATAGCAAATACAATTTGAGGAAATAAAATTATTATTATACTAATATCATGATTTTAAAAGAATTATAACATCAAAATTTGTCTTTTTAATGTCTTGCATGTTTTTTGATAAAAAATAAAATAAATGACTGTTTTTCTTGTATAAATGAAGCAGCAGTCAAATATAATGTCACATGTTGATATTGTGTATATAGATATTGACACTTTTGATCAGTTAAGGTCAATTAAGTCCCACGACTCTGCCACACTTTGACCTTAGACTATGATCTTATTTTAGCTTACACCTTTAAAACCATTAAGGCGTCTTTTAACAGACTGCCAGTGTGACATTGTTCACAAAGAGATCTGGAGAAGTCTTTTAGAGGACAGTAATGAAGCACAGTCGTTTGCTGCAGCTTAAGAAATTGATGATGAAATGTTTTGCGGTGTATTTGATTGGCAGACGTTACAGCCAAGCGAAACACACTTCATTATGGAAATGTATTCATATCACTTTGGCTTATATCCTCAGCGGTCATCACACGTACACACATGCATACACAGGTTCCTGCTGCAACAGGCTGGTGTTGTTATGGTTGCTGCCATGTCCCCAGAGACAATGAGGAGAGAGGGAAGGGAGACAAAGGGAGAATAGTGAGGAAGATGAACTTGACCTTTATGATGTCTTGGTGAGGAGGGGTTGGGGGCATGTTGGTACTTATGAATGTATAATGAGTCTCAACGATGTATGTGTGTCTGTGTGTGTGTGAGAGAGAGTGTACTGTTGAGGTCTGAGCTCTTAGCTAAAGAAAGGTCATATTGGGGGGGTGGGCACTAATACACCTGGCTCTCCTGCTCATCTATCTATCTATCTATCTATCTATCTATCTATCTATCTATCTATCTATCTATCTATCTAAGATCTGTAACAGTCTATCTATCTATACCTCTTCCTCTGTCTGTTACCTCTAACCCATCTCTGCTTAATCCTACCACAAACAGCCTGAATTCCCTTTGACACATTTCACAAGTGAAATATTTCAAAGTTTAGATCCCTTTCTTTTGTTTAAAAGCTGCATTTTAAAAACCTGAATGAGAGGCAAAGCTAAAAGTCTTCATCCAGGAGAGCTGCTCTTTGACACTGTACTCAAAGGTACAGTGCTACTTTGAGCTTAATGCTAATACCAACATGTTCACAAGGACAATGCTAACATACTGATCTTTAGGAGGTATAATGTTTTCCACAGTCACCACCACAGTTTAGCATGCTATTAGCATTTGCTAATTAGCAGGAAACACAAAGTACAACAAAGGCTCTTGGAAATGTTGTTAGTTTTGTGGACATTTGAACAAAGTGGTAGACACATTTAAAAAGTCAACTTGATGATGGTACTATATGGAATAATAAAAAGAGACCACCAAACTTATTATGATTCATCCTGAGGGGAACATCAATAAATCTACCAAATTTAACGCCAGTCAATCAAAACTTTGTTGGCGTTTTAAAGCCTGGATGAAAGTTTGTTTTATTTTAAGGGTTAAGAAGTATGATAATTTATATTCATTGTGAGACAAAATAGTGGAAGAGTTTTGATTTACGAGACGTTACTGACAACGTCAATGATGGCTCCATTGTAAGTGTTCATTTTGTTATTTTCTACTGTGACATGTAAAAATGTTTCTATACAAAAGCCCCATTTTGGCATTGCAAACATTAGAACAGGACTGCTTTAAGCTAATATTGGATTTGAATGATTTTTACATTAATCTACTTAAGTAACCATATCATTCAAGTATTTAATTGGTTTGGTCATTTGGTCATCAAACCTCTGTTTGTCTGTTTTTTTCACTGTGTTCCTTGTCTCACATTCTAGGAGACTGCATGCCTTAGCTGATTAATACGTGTACCAGAAAATTGTAGGTTACCCAGCACTAGTTACAATGCAACCAGTGCTGGGTAATTACAATGTCATTGATCTTTGAGGCTGCTCCAAGGATCACCTGATGACCCTGTCTGGCTTCTCTGAACTATTTGCACAATCTCAGTATAAGACAAAGAGCCTCATGAATTACTCTTTAACCACTGTCAAGTATTTCATGAAAATAACCATTTCCAGTGAAGATTATTAATTCTTAAATTGAGGCAGCTCCCTTAGACTGCTGAAATGGAGCCTTTGGTCAGTGTGCTGGTCCAGCTCAGGGGTCCCTTTGTTCCAGCTGCCACAGCAGATTTAGGCGTCTGTACGGAGGCCTGTCAGAAACAGGCTTATCTCTTGGGGGCCTCCCAGCACAAAGACCCATTTAGATGCTCACAGAGAGTGAAATCTTCATTATATACGTCTTGAAAGAGAAACAGACCTTTGCTCTTTAAGAAAATTAATTGGAGACAAGTAGTTTGTTTGCCTGCAAGGAAAGCTCAAGAACAAAGGATAAGAAAGATCTTGTACAGTGCACCAGTGCCATGTAGTGAATAGGGTGATGTCTACATTTCATTTTGGTTTGTGTTCATGTTTACTTTAGATTTTTGCATAAACATTGTCCTACAGTTATGAAGGACATTTGAAGTTGAAGTGATTCACCTCTATTTTTGTCTTCATCATTGAATTTCCTTCATTTTTTTCTTTTTTTTGAAAACACCCTAATTAAGATACATGAAAGGACAAAACAGTATCTGTATTACAGGAGCTGACGAACCGATATCAAGCTTTTATCTCCATTCAGGCAATTAATCATCTATCTATCTCCCTATCATCCCTCCATCCATCCATCCATCCATCCACCTGTCCATCCATCTGTTGGCCTTTCCCAGCCATGCCTGTAGTAAGAGTGTCAGTATATCTGCCATGGCGTCCTGCTGATGTGTATTGTGATGGGGTTGAATACTCCAGCTACCAATATGGCCTGCACCAATACTGGATTAGCCACAGTGGATTAGCTGGCTGCCCTCCTGCTGCTTATTCAAATATTGTTTCACGTATTGTCATCATTGGGGCAGAGCTGTGGCCCAGTAGCCTGCAAGCTACAGAATATTCTCAAAGAGAATCACAAAAAATGTCTTTGCTTCCATTCCCCACAAAAGAATCTGATTTCATTTTTCCGCGAATGTGAAATTTGGACTACTGAGCGTTGGGAGAAAACGTCGATGGGGTCGGAGAGCGTCTACAGCCCTAGAACAGTGAGAAAAAGGAGGATGGAAAGATGATGGAAAGAAAAATCCAACCAAGGCCAAAATCAGGCATGAAAGCGTGCCTTGATCTTTGATACATGGTGTTCTTCTTTTTTTCTCCTCTCTCCCTTTCTCTCTTTCACCCTCACACATACACTTGGGAGTCAAGGCAATTGATGTGCTGCCTTTGATGGCAAAGAGAGGCCTATATTAACAGCCAAAAGACCATGATGAAAGGGCTGAGAAAAAGAAAGAAAATGGGTATAAAATGTGTTATTAGAAAGAATGGCAACTCATGATAAATACTTGGGATGGAGTGATGGTAACCAGACGTCGGGGCGTTGAGGGTTTGATGGTTTAACAGCAGCGGAGGAAAGGCTAAGGTAGACGGAGAGCTTACCGTGCTAGCCCGGCGATAGTGGTGGCTGAGGTTGGCTTGGTGGTTCCAGTTTGTCATTGTGGTGGTCATCCTGTTAGAATAAGGGAAGTGAATACACTTGCAGCCCGGCCTGGGTTCCTTCTGGTGATGCAGAGGTCTAGACGCCAGTGGACGTCCCATAGCAGAAGCAGTCGCCATCTTTGTCCCGTTGTTGTCTTGGATATCCTCTCCTGCGTCTTCATCCCTCCCTCGCTCCTTTGATCATGCCTCCCTCCCTTGCTCTGTGCCGTATGACATCATCACGCAGTGGTATCGACAAGCATCAAAGAACCTCTGGGCAGGGCTGTGTATCTGTTGGTCTGTGCGTTTGAAAAGGGTGTAAATATGGAGCATAAAGAGTGCTGTAACCCCCCCGCTCCCTGCATCCACTGTTCTGCTCTCCCTGCAGATGGATGGTTTATTAGACCAATACAAAACTATACACACACATGCACACACCCACACCACCCATCTCTCAGACGGGTGTATCCCAAGGCCCCCTGCTGTGCCTGCAGCGTTTGATGATGTGTTCAACGGCTTCATTCATCCCAAAGCTCGCTCTTTTTCTTCTCTACTTACTTCATCCTCCTTATCCATCTTTCCAAGCCGTTGCAGCAAACACAAACGTGTTCTTAGTCAACTTTGGGGCTAAATGACAGTTAATTCCTTCTCAAACTGATCTACCAACTCTCCTCCTTGAGTAGCCACCCCTCCTTCCTCCAACTTTGACTCTCATCCCCTGCTCTTTCTCTCTTACCTCTTACAGCTGGTCGGTACCATTTCCAATCCTGTTAAAGCTGTATGTCCTCTTAAGGAGCCCCTCAGTCTGTCTGTCATCTGCCTGAAAATCCCATATACATGTTTCACTGTCACACTCAGTCCTGGGCAGCAGCTGTTATCCAATCCAATGAGATCTTCCCCCAAAAAACACACATAATTAACAACAGATCAAGTAGCATTTGTCCAACATTAATGCACTGGCAAACACATTAAAGCAACTATAACTTTTTACCACTATGTTTTTGACGCACATATCCTTTAATCAACAGTAAACAAACAAAAGTATATCTATATCTATATACCTACAAAGGCAAAGTTGATAAAATTTGTCTGTATACTTTAGTGTATTTCTAGTCTAGAGCTACTGTTTTATTGTTCATCATGACAACCTTGAGCTACTGCTACGTTAGAAACATTTAATTCAATCACAAGAAATCTTGGAAAAAAGGTTGTTTAGATAAAGTTAAAATTTCTTTTAGCTGAAGCTAATTGGTAGCTTTCTTTGTAGCTCTCGTTCTTTAGGTATCTAGTTGTGGTGGAAATAAGTTACTGTGGTTTGTGTTTTAGCATTTTCTAATAGTTACTGTTCATTTTTAAGATATTTGTGTTGTGTACATTTTAACCTTAAAATTTACATTTTTATTCACATTTACTTACTTGGTGGCTGCTTTTATCCAAAGCGACTTACAAGTGAGGGACATCAGCACAGTTTCAAATTAGCTATACTGTTACAGAGCATTTAACTAATACTATATCTGAAAACAATTATCAAATCCAGTTGTACCAACATTATTGTCTGCCTTTTGCTTATAGCAAGAAAGCTACAATAAGCTACCATATCAAACCAACCCATCATAAATGATAGTTCCTGAGGCATTACTTATGAAAAGCTGATAACATGATTAATTGAAGATGTATTGGTAAAATAACCAACAATGTTTACTTAGGAATAGGCTTTACTACAGATGGTGATTGAAGAAATAAATGTATGTAATCTAAATGTATATAAACTCCAATTGCATCTTAAGAGTATTAATGCATTCAATGATAATCTGCTCTTTTTCTGTCTTCATCTGTGCCTGGTCAGTATCAAGTCTCATTTGTGAAACAGGGCCTTGATGTCTCTTTAATCATTACAAGGAGAAAAGAAAGAGAAGTAATTAAAGTATTTTAGAGTCACACAGCTGATGTTACCATTCTGCCTCCTCCCTCGAGCTTCCAGTGCTTCAATTTTTCCCAGGTTTTTATTCACATCTTTGCTCCGCACGCTGCCCTCCTGCCTCTCTGCCCCCAACTCCCCCCTGCTGTCTATCTAATTGTCAAGGTTCTTGTTAGCATTATGCTAAAATGCGCCTCTTGCCGCAAAAGCCATGCAATGATATGGAAAGTACCCTCAGCAAGGACTAGACCACTGAGAATGAGAGAATAAATGTAAGTGTGTGGATGGGAAAAACAGCTCTTAAATTTGTTGTTCACTCATGCTTTCTCCTCTTTCCATCTTGCCAGTTCCTTCTCTACAAGTACACAAACTGTTTCTCAGCTGTGCTAAAACTGAGCCCTGCTTCTCTTGTCTGCGTTTCAATCACATAAACAGTAATTTACATTCAAACAGCAACTTCATCCCAGGTATTAAGAAAACTAATTTCACCACATTAATAGATCCCTTAAAAATGCCCACTTATTTTCTCCATAAATTACTTACCATAATCCTAATCAACTAAATCCGTCTGCTGATTGCCCCTTTTCTGGAGGGACAAATAGGAATGTTTGGAATCAATTCGAGCACTCTTGGCCTACCTGTAGGATTGCTGGGGTAACAGCTAATAGCAGCGAACTGACAGGCTGGAGAAGGTTGATAAGCATTTCTCATTATTGAACCCTATTCACATAGCTGGCTGCCACACACACACACACACACACACACACACACACACACACACACACACACACACACACAAAATCTCTCAGAGAAATAGATGCTCTCCAAAACATATTCCCCTCACTGTAACAATAGATATAAATAAATAAATAAATCATTGTGCATCTATTGACTGTGCATGCATGTGACAAAAGAGAAAGCATCTGGAAAGCCACAGACTGATACATACCTAGAGAGGATAGGCAAAACAGCAGAAAAGCTGTGCTGCACAATGGCTCTGTAGGAAAAAAAACACAGCTTGGCAAAGCTCATAATCGCTTTTTGTTGTAGCGTGTGGATTCAACTCCGTGGTCATTTTGAGGCCATAATTGTTATCATGCAAATACCACATTTAGTGTCCTTCAGTCTGCGTTTGGTCAGCTTGTGATAACTTTGTGAGCTGCTACAAGCAAATGCAAGAGTCCGATGTTTCTGTATGTCCTCAGGATTTTTGAGACTTTATGCTTCACACTGCATACATTTGCAGTGGTTATGACTGATAAACTAAATCTCATTACAAAATTACAAATGTAGATAAACTACTATCATAGCTTTAAGAGCAATTCATTATTAACAATTATGCATGTGGACTAGGTAACCCAGACCTCAACATCACTGTTCACTGGTTGATATGTAATGTACACTGGCTTCAGATTATTAGCAGTATTAATAGTAAGTATTCACACCACTTCACTTTTTGCACACGTTATTGTGTCATAGATATAATTTTCTATATCGTGAAAAAAGTGGAAATTCAGTCTGATAGGTGTCGTCATCAACAACGACTCCTTTCTATTCATGGGTCTTATTACAGTAAACAAAGACAATGAGAGCCAGCACAAATGGAATTCAGTCATCATCCATTTCATTATTTACACCCATGACGTGAACACTGAACAAAATCCCAGATAAAATGATGAGATGAATTGATTGATGATAAAATAAAACAACAAATATAACCAAGAAGATATTATTAAATCAATCTGGTGAGAAAATGCTAGTATGATATAAATATTTGTGTTAGTGACCAGAATAAGGGAAGGACGCACTGTAAACATAGCTGCAATGCAGATATATGACTATCGCTCCCTCATTCCCTAGTCCTTATAGCTGTTTTTCTGTTTGAATACTGTGTCTCCCTCTCCACACTAGTATACAAGTTCACAGGCATGTACAGTCTTACTCTTTTTATTTGCATCTTATCTACTTTTGATATAGATTAATGCTTGTATAATTTTTTTATTTGTCACTACTTGGGACTTCTTTAGAAAATACTCTAATATTACCATATTTATATGAGACTTTAATGCAATATAAAGCAGACTGTTACAGAGATGATGCCTGACCAATAAGCAAAAAAGGCATTGAAAAAAAAACCCAAATCAGTCAGCTTCTTTTAATGAATAACATATTTCTCTACAAACATACCATTTTCTGCCAAATTTGTAATAATTTTAGTTATTTCACGTTTGTATTTTTGTCTGTTAGAAAATGTAAACCAATCACCTTGCAAGTAATTGTAAGTTAAGTCAAGTTAAGTGTTGTTTATATTTATGGTGTCAGGCCAGTGACAATCAAATTTAATGGAACCACACCCAAATATTTCTATTAGAAATTAATTTCTTAATGAATAATTTCTAATACACAATTGTTAAATGATAAAATTATCAGATTAAAAAAAACTTTATCACTGGTTCTAATTTATTTAGTCATGAATATGGAAGGTTATAATGTAATGGTTGCAAGTGAAAAGTGAAAATTGGGAGTGGAGACCTTAAAAAGCTTTGAAGTTCAACAATTTGAGCCTTGCCGTGTTCATTCTGCACTGCGAGAGAGAAAGCTACAGTTGTGCCTGAGTTGAGGCAATTGTTCGGGTAAAGTGAGACAAATGAGACCCTGGAGAGCACTACTTATCCACTCATAAAGGTCAGATATGGAGTCACTCCAGTGGATGCTAATCCTGACCCTGGGGACTATGTGCACATGCGCCTGTGGATGCAATTGTTTCACAGGCCTGTGACATTTAAACCTGAATGAGTGTACAGTCCTGGGTGGCAGAACAGTGTGTACGTGCTTATACGCCTATTTGGCTGAAAAGCAGTGGGCTTTCGTGCCCATGGAGGTTTAATTAGACATGGCCTTTGGGGCAATTAAAACATCAGAGTCTATTTTCTCATGTAGACAACACCAAGTGGTTACCACTGTAAATATTGTCCAACTATTGTGTTGATTAATGCTATTCCTGGCTAAACATTTAAAACTGTCAGCTTCCACAGAAGGATTTTAATGAACTGAATGTGCTATTTTTTCTTTCCAAAAACCATTCAGTTATGCTAAAAAATGCCTTTGCATCTATAGGAAATTTTGTCATTACATCTTCTATAAAACACAAAAATTTCACCTGACAGCAGAGATATCATTATATATATCATTACTGTACTTTAGTCATTCTGTAGGCTAGGCACAAATCTAATTGGTATTGTACTAATAACACACTGGCAGGCTGAAAACATGTAATCCTTTCCCCTTGTGTTGGGGCTATAAGCTTGTCAGCGGGTCACACTGATTGGGGAACCTGAGAGTCAGTGGCAATGTAATTTGTGAGTTTTAGTTGAGTGCGGTGGAGATAATGACTGGAGGGTCACAGCAACAGTCCCAGCCCAAGAGTAATGAGCAGAACAAGAATTCACAATTCAGTTAATGCATCTGTATGTTGTGTATACATACCAGAGCTAGAGAGCTACTTCTCCTTAGGATGATTAATACTGATCACTGACGCCATCACTGTCTCAGACATTGTTTACTGTTCCATTTTAGCTTTTGTGAAAGCACATTAAAACAGATTTTCTCAAAAAGTTTTTCTCAATTTTAGCCATTCAACTTTGATGTTACTACCCACAAATCTAATAAACAGAGCCAAGTTCTCCTGGTAATATCTTCAAAAGACAAACCATAAAACTGTTCATGACCTTTGTGGACAGGCTCGGTGGACACAGATGAGAAACCCAAGATGATTCAACAGAAATACGAGCACATGTTCTGGCTTAAACTTGTAAACTGAACAGATATGAAGCTCAGAAATACGTGAAATACGTGGACCTAGAGATGACAGCGTTGTGCAGAGCTGATTGGTCAAGCTGGTTTGGTACAGACCAAAATATTACATGGTTTATCATGAAAGTTTGTACTAAACTTTGACTTTAGTGATTTTGGTGATCTCCTGATTCTAAAGTCCAATATTTGTCCAATATGACGATTTCTGACCATATGCCTGTAAAAAAAAAAAAAGTTGCCTCGCTGCACCTCATATTTAATACTACTAAAGTAAATGTTAGCATGCTGACTGGTCAAACTAAGATGGTGATCGTAGTAAACATTGTACCTGTTAACATCAGCCCTTTAGCATTGGCAATGTCAGTGTGTTTGCATGCAGTTAGCATTAGGTGAAAGCATCCACTAGCATTGCTAGTTTACTCTCATTTTTGTTCACTGAATCTAAAAATCTGATTAAACAATAAAATATGACAAAATATAACAAATTTTATTGAGGCATGTTCTCAATCAAAAAATGTAAAAAGACAAATGCATATTTCTGGCATTGTATCTTGGAGTGGCTACTGTTGCAGTTCATCACTTTTCTGGTGGAAAACATAAAAATCTGTCATGAAACACAATGCCATTGTCTGATATGGTCTATGAAGTTAGGTGTAATAATTCAAAACATTATGAGGGCCTGTGCTCTGCACAACAATTACAACTACATCCAGGAAACTACTTGTACAGTAAGTGCGTTAACTAAGACGAATTATTAGTCCATGAGCATCAGCCTTACTTAACATGTCACAGTTGTCCAAGCCGCTACAAAATGAGTCATTACCTCCATCTTGTGGTGCAAAGAAAAACTGCCAGTTCCTCTTGCCGGATGGTGGTGATGGTTAGAATAACGCATTATCAAGTAGGACATTTTACTGCATGTTGTGAAATGTAAAAGCCCCAAGAACAACAGGTGTGAACAGTGGATGTACTTCCTTTTGCTAATGGAGCTATTTTAATTTCCCTTTCTCCTCCTACACCTTTTCCTTGCTGCGCCAATCAACAAGGAACATTGTATCATTAAATGAGAGAAAGATACGGCCAAAAAAAAACACAGACAGCTTTAATTCAGGTACGGCTATAAGAAATAACATTTCTTACAAAACCAGTCTATTACTACATGTGACACACAACCTGACCTGAAAACTTAAAAACAAAACTGTCTTTCATTTAAAATGTCAAAAATGGGATGACATACAAATAAAAAATTAATTCAGCATAAAAAATTGTCAGCTGCTGGCTGCAGAATAGTGACAAGTAGTTACTACAAAAATCACTGCTAGTTAAAACGGACATCTCAATGAAGTTGGTACCGGTGTATCATTGTTATGAATAGAAAAAAAAAAAAAAGCCATTAAATTATATTAGGATCCTGCTTTGTTATATTGTTGAGTAATATTATCTTTCCTTTTAAGACAAAATTACTACAATATGACACGACTTAATATGTCTCTGAGATTTTAAATCTAACTCATGACAACCTGCTTCTTTAAAAATCCTCTTATTCGCCTTCACCTTGACCCTTATCAACCTCCTTGTTGTCGTCTGGCACATCTTCATCCACATCGTCATTTTCCTCTTTGTCTCTCTTCTCCTCTTGGTCTGTCTCCCCTGTGTCCTGTTTCTCCTTCTGCTCAGACATATTTGTATCCTTTTTTGCTGTTGTCACGTCAGGCTTTGGTGCGTCCTCTTTCACTACTTCCTGAACATTGTACTTCCTATACAGTGTATAGTCTTTTACCACACTGATGCAACACACTGCCTTGATGACCTCCACAATGATTGTCAGTTCTGGGTTTGTCAAATCCACTTTATTTTTAGGGTTCAGTTTCCCCACAAGACCTGCAAAAAAGAACAGAAGGTCGATTCAGTTTCATACACCGATTACTGAAAGGGTAAAATTTACTTCTTTACTTTTTTCTCTGTCAAATCCCTGTTCGCTTGATTAAATGAACTCAACACTACCTGCAATTGATTTGATGATTTCGTCTCTCTTGTTGTGGCTGCTGTTGCGGGCCTTGAAGGCGATCTGATAGGTAGCACAGTTTGGGGTTTTGAACCAAGGCTCCAGGAAAGTGGTCAGGTACTTCACCATGTCATCCTGGAAGGCCTTGCATGTCCCAGTTACCTGGATTAGATCAAAACAAAGATCACACTCTGCAGACAACTACATTAAACTTTGATTATTTTTGTCTTTATATATACTTGAAGAGTAGATTATTAAGGCAGCGTCTTATTCAAATGAACACAAGAGACATAATTTGTGGATACAGTGATACATGTTTGCTTAACCATTGTAGTTTAGATGTGTACATCATCAGATATGTTATATCTGCAAACGTCAAAAAAATGTGTTGTTTACAAAACCACTGCCTTGTTTATAATAAGCACACATTATTGTGTTTCAAGCATCTGAAAGCCAAGTTGCTCAAAGGTCCCACTGTCTCTGTGTATATCATTCTGTGTTGCTTGTTACTGAGTTACTTGTGTCACATTAAACACACTTAGATTAACTGTTTTGATTTTAGCTTCTCACCGGTAGCATCCGAAGGATCACACGGGACTTTTTCTTCTTGGTGGTGTGGAGATCAGACAGAATGTGATGAACCAACTTGTCAGATTCTAGGAGAGAGCAAAGGAAAAGATTATTGTTACACTTCAGCGAGATGAACCACTAACTCTTCGTTCAGTTAAATGCTTACCCAGGTTCTGGGTTCTGATGAAGATGACATTGTTCGCCCCGCTATCCAAAGCCTGGAAGCGCCTTTCGGGTTTAGCTCCAGATGCTTGCAGCTGTGCCACTTCCTTCTTCAGTGCAACCTCAATGTCTTCTTCTTCTTCAGCCTCTTCTTCGTCTTCACTGCTGCTCCCAGTATTATCTTGCAACTGTGATCATAGGAGTGGCACTTTTTAAATACCAGATTAGGGCTGCAACCAAAAACCACTTCCATTTGGGTCGTTTTTCATACTTTTAAATAGTTTTATCAATGTATTGTCAAGAAAATACAGAAAGACTTCAAGCTTGCCCTCAAATAGATTTTTTTTCCCCCAACATTTAAATTATATTTCTGATAATAGAAAACAGAAAATCAGCAATTCCTGAAACCTTTGTATTTCTTTAGCTTCTGCCTGACAAGGTACTTCATTTGTTGTCGGTCAACTGTCTCAGCGTTATATCAGATCACATTTAAGTTGTTCCAGAAAAATACTAAATAACATGAGAAGAAAGGTTTACATTTAGTTTACATGTCAAACTTTATGTTCAATGACTTCTTACACGGTGAAGTTCACATGTTCAGCCTGCACACAAAACTTTTGTTAAACAGACCCAACATTTATATATATATATATATATATATATATAAATAAAATAAAGTGTGTGTGTGTGTGGGTGTCTATAGATTTCAGGCGCGAGGATACACGACGTCCTCCGACTCTGCGGCGTAACAGGAAAGACCGAGGCGTCTGTCACTCACCTTCTCGGGTCCGTAGAGCTCGTCGGCGTATTCGCCGAGCAGATTGAAGGCCTCCGCGGTGCACTTCCTCTCGTTCATGTTGCATGTGATGAGGATCCCCTCCATACCCACCTCCAGCTCCCGGGAGCCCTTCCACCGCTTGCTGTGGTGCCCGTACCGCTTCTTGCTCCGTTTCCTCGACTCGTTTTGCGCGGCTGACATGACAGCGGAGAAGCTTTGGTGCCGGTCCAAACCTTTTGTGTTGTTGAGCTCAGCGGCTGCGGGCTCACCCTCTTGTTTTGGGTCACTCCCCTTCGGCTTTATTAGCCGTTAGCTTGACTACAACGAGCTGCCCGCGGCTTTGAAAGTGCAGCGACTACAAAGCGAAAACCACGAGAAGTTCACGTTTCAGTCCAAACCTTCGCTGAAGTTGAACCTGTGGTTGTTTCAGGTTTTCACGCACCGACGTCTCATTCACTCACAACATAGCACGTTTTTTGGTGGCCCTGTACGGTGTGCGAGGAGGGACGCAAAGTCCTCGACGTGTTCGCGAATCAAAAACACGCTTGGTCACTAATCGAGCTTGTGTTTATTATTAACTCTGAGGTGTGTGTGCGGCCTTCCCGGGTTTTTTTTTTTTTAGGGGCATGACTTCCGGAATATGTTGAAAATATCCCTTTGAGATTCTGGTTGACGTTAATATATCACAGAAATTTAGTCAGCTTTAGATTTGTGCTACAAACTGCCCCCTTTCTACCACATCCTAAAGGTGCTCCACTAGGCCACTGAAGTAAAATGAACTCAGTGAACCAGTTTTGCAAGATTCACCACCTGACAAACTGCGTTTCTATTTCATCTACAATCCCTAATATTCAAAGACTCAGAGGATCTTCAGAAATCTTTGCCCATAGGGGGCAAAAACACTGACTGCCTGTAACCTTTGATCCCCCAGGTGGCACTGCATTAAAAACCACCATGATTGTGTAAAGGATATCACTAGGATATAAGCCAAAGGGCTTGGGAAGTCTTCAGACCAATTTCAGAAAAATGTACATCACTTAAACTACATATGCGAGTTCAGACTCTACCTTGGAAAGTGACAGTATATCAACGACATCCAGAAACACACTGACGCAAAGTAGAATAATGGGCCCTGGTCTGACGAATCCACGTCAAACAGCTTTTGGAAATCATGGACACTGACAAATGAAGAAAAAGACCATCCAGATTATTACCACTGCAACGTTCAGAAGCCCGAATCTGCGTTCTTATGGGCAAGAACACAGATGCATTTAATGTTGAAAGGTACACACAGGTTGTTTCTGCCACCCAGCCAATGTTTTATCAGGGAAATGTCTGCTTATGTCTGCAGAAATTACACTGATCTGCTTGCAGTTTAGACCTGTCTCCCATTGATACCAGACTGTGGATCAACCTAAGTCATATATCAATGGTAAAGAACTGTATGTGTATATTATATTTTTGTCCTCAATTTCCAAATGCTTACTAAGTGTGATCCAACACTGTAGCAAACACGCTCATGTCGCAAATTGAGAATGAGTGTATATTTACAAAAAATAAAGTTTCAGTTTGCACATTAAATGCATTGTGACTGTACTATATTCAATTGAATATGGGAAAGGATTTGTAACATTGTGGTTGTACCATACATAAGGGTGATGCTTAAACCAGGAAAACATACATATACATTTATTATAAATTAAACATTTAATTTGATCTCCAAAGCAACATTTATATTTCCAAGCCCATCTCTTCACAGGGTTTTCCTTTTCTTCCACTACCACCATTTGGTATTTGGTAAGAGAAAACAGGTGAATCAATAAAATACAGATATTCTCTTTGCATTGGAAATGCCTTAGTGTCATTATGACTGGTACAATGAAGCAGGTGCAACTGGTTCTCCAACAACTTAACAGCTTTTTCTTAGTGTTGACCTTTGTTGTGGACGACAGTTCAGAGTTGAGCTGATCTGACAGAGTGAAACAGAGGACCCAACAGTGGGATAGACCACTAAACTGCTCTTCATCAGAGATGACTCCCATTTGAAAAACTCACATCCTTTCTGGACCCTGCCTCCATTGCCTGACCGGCGGACTGGACAGCAGAAAAACCCTCGGCCGTGGTTTGGACCACCGTTTGACACAACCTGTCGCTTCGCACGACGGCCGCATGCACACAGGGGGGATGTGATCTTCTGTCCTTTTGTTGTCAGAGAAGTGAAGGAACGGTTTGTTAATGATGAGAGTGTCCTGGCTGACAAAGAGCCAAGGACACTCTTTGGGTTGTGCAGAGAGCTACGGGACGGAGCTGCTGTGCGTTTTGCTGGCTCAGTGTAAATGGTAAAGGAAGACTTTGGGACCTCCTGGTGCTTTTTATTTTGTGTGATGACTGGTTTGGGTTTGGAAAACGTGGTATTAGGTGTGGAGGTCTTTTCTGGGACGAAAGGTTTGTGCCTGAGAGAAAGTGTGTTTGTTTTCAAGTTTTGCAGGGCTCTATCTGACTTCTCTCTGAGCCGTAGAGAGGCTTCAAGTCCTATTTCATGCCGATTTGTTCTGGAGCCCCAAGTAACAGCCTTCGGCACAGCAAAATATGCATCTGGCTCTGAGATCACCGAGTGTTGCTTCATCCTATTTAACTGATCCATTCTTTTCTCCTTTGTAGATACAGAAGCTCTGGATAAGTCACTGGTTGTAGAATTGTTTTCTGCACTTATATTGTCCCGTAATGGGACCCGACCCTCTTTCAAACGTGAATAGTCAGGGTCTTCCCACACATAACATCCACTGTCAAAATCTGATATGTACTCAGTGTCATGATCAGCTTCATTAATAACATCATCACCCTCCAACACCACATCATCATATGAACCACACCTCTCCTCTTCTTCCACTAGAAGTTCTTCACCTTGTTCATCCTCCACAACTGCCACTGTTGCTCTGCTTTTTGAGAGTAGGTTTGGATGAGGTAGATGAGAAAGGCAGCCCAGAGTAGTAGAACACAGAACAAGGCTTTTGTTATTGTGTGGTGAAGTATTGTTTAGCATAACTGCAGAGGACAGGTTAGCGATAGCTTCTGAGGTAACTGGCCCCCTGCTACGTCCCCACAGTGGTGTATTTGTCCCATTCAGAAGTGTTTTGGGTGTGATCAAGCTTTTACATATCTGAACAGATTCCTGAATTGAATGCGAGTTCTCCTTTGTGTCTAAATTCAATGTATTGTTCTCTGAACACAACTTTATTTGACATGATTTAAGATTTTTAGATGATGAGGGTTTGTTTGTGGTGAGCATATTTTCCTCTTTTTTGGTATTAGGTTTTTCTTTCCTCTTGTCTGCAGTTGCGTTTCCAAAGATGGGTTTGATCACTGCTGGGGTCTATGAGAAGAAGATGAAAGATATAAAATCAGCAACCCATTCCTGATTTTCCTTGAAACTACAACGTCAAATAATTTGTTTAGTTATCTACATTTTACAGTGCTTTGAGCTGCATATTTATGTGTTTAAAATTTCTTTGAGAAACAAAATTCTAAGAAGTATGGAGCATCATGGTTTATTATTTACAACAGTCAACTTTTATATTTGTTTATTTAGATAAAAAAAATGTAAAAAATCTACGTGTAAAATCTCAGGCTTTATCCACGAAGAATGATGATCTCCATGGATTGGAGTCATTGTCCATAATAGGTTTTGCTGTTGGAGACAGAAGGGGCCCAGGTATTTAGGAGCTGTGATGCATTGTTGGACGATGGCCACTCACCCTCTCGAGGCTTCTAGTGATCTTCATCACACATCCATCCCTCATCATCCTCACCGCCAGTTGAGCAGTATTTCGAGCATCATCCAAGCCTGAGGAAAAGAGGAAAAAACAATACGCACAGGCTTAGATTAAGTCTTTTTTATGTAGAATTATTTGGGCAAAAGAAGCTTTGCTCTTTCTATGTACCTGAATGTTCTCTCCCTGAGAACTGTATTCCTAGATCTTGTAGTGCCCCATTCAGACCTTTGGGTTTCCTGCTGTAAAACAGCTGGAAAATATAGAAAAAGGATCTATTACAACATCATAGCCAAAATGATCAGGCCTTGTCAAAGGGTCATCTTACTTATAAAATGTATTGTTAGGTCAGATTCATAAGTGAGATAGTATAAAAGAGAACAGATATTAAAGGAGAAAGCAAGAGTTTCTACTTACTCTGTATGTGCTTCTCAGGTCTATCCAGCTGTTGAGAACATCAGGTTTATGGAGCTGCTTGCGCTTACACTCGTACTGTAAACAGACTCCAAGATCCCAGTCTGATATGCAACGCAAATGTTGGTACATTACGTTTGTATCAACAGATGAGGGGAGTTCAGAGTTCTTGTTAACAACATAACAGTTTTTATGTCTGAAGGTATAAATGCCATTGTCATTGATATTTTGAGTGATTTTTTTCAGTGCGAGAAAAAAAAAATCTCTCGATACGACTGAGGACCATGTGAGGAACCTTACTAGGTTCATTAAAACAATTTATGAGAAGTCAAGGCCAATACAAAAGAATTTTACCTGACCATGTGAGGAAAGTACACAGCTTTTGGGAAGGTAAAGGTACAGGTGCAGGTGCAGAACATCTCTGTTTGTTGGGAAAGACCACACCTTTCTCAAGCTGCAGGTTTTGCAGCCAGCGACAGAACCGAGAAAGACAGATCTGGAGGGGGATCCCTGCCTCCACCTGCAGCTGCGATACAGAGAAGTGATGCTGTTAGATTCAACATAAAACTACACACAAGTAAAAAAAAAAAAAAAATGGCAAAAAGGCAACATAAAATGCCTTGGTCTTTGTAGTTGTACACTTTTTCCTGAGCAAACGCTACCTGTGTGATCCCTGTCAGCTCTGTGCAGAACCTGGACAGAATGGGGTGCTCCTGAGGTTGAACATATGTGTGAAACTCAGACTCGACTTCCCCTGAGGAGGTGTTCAGCAGAACAGCAGGAAACTCAACTACAGGAAGGTGGTAAGAATAGAAGAACAGTTACTGGCTATAAAGATGGAAAAGATAAGTATTAAATACACATTTGGTAAAATCAGTTCCACTTACTAATTTCCTGAGTGTGGTTGTTTTTCTCTCTCCAGCAAGTGGACTCAAAGTCAATCACAATCAGGTAAGAAAATGTTTGATCTAAAAGAAAGCAGGCAGTGGCTCCGGAGGTAAATTTACACCTTAACCTTCTGTGCACATGTTATCAATTCAGACGGTCATACTCACTTGATAACAAAGATTTCTTTGACCCAGAAGAAGAAGAGTTACTCCGCTGCCTCAACAGCCCGAGCTCTCTGTGTGGGGAGGGAGGGTTAAAGGGGACAAACTAAAACTTTAATCCGAGCCAATAGAACCGACTTGACTCATGTGAAGTTACTTTGTCAGGACCACTGTCACCTTTGGATGAATTAAATGTATAGCACTGATTGTTTAAAGTCTTCAAAGACTTCATACACTCAACTTTACCCAAATGTTTGATTTTGATATGTCAATCTCGATTGATCCCAGTTTGTTAGTTGTGTTAGCTGTTTAGCTAGTGAACCGGCTAATGGCTGGTGGTTTATCAGTTACTTACTTTGCCAGTTTCTTTGTGGACATGATTCTCTCTTGAACCCGGGGACCAATGAGATTTTTGTAAATAGTCTTAGGTTAGAAATTAAAACAGAGTCTTCGCGATAGCTACCTCAGAAAACGCAGCAAAAAAAAAAAAAAAATCGCGCTGGTTTTTAAAACGCATCCATCATTCTGAGATCGACTCGTCGGGTCTTTAAGGCACAACCATTCGCAGGGAGAAGTAGTCGATCGAAGAAAAGTAAAGTAAAGTTTGTCGAAACCGAGCGGCCTGCACTTCCGGTTTTACCGCCTCCTGTCAACACTAAAGCATGAAGACGAGTGAAAGTCGAGTGAAAAAAAATATATATAATAAGAGAGAGGTATAAAATTTATTGTCGGGTTTTTTTTCCCCCTAACGCGAGATTTTACCAGACCAAATTTTATTACATCTACTCGATTTTACCCGGATATACCGACTAAAATGCGCCACTACAGTCAATACAGGAGTTTATTTTTAATGTTATAAACCGGAAGTAGCGTTAGTGTGTTTGGTGTTATCACACAACGTAACGTGCAGCAGTTTCTGTCTATTAGCCATGTGTTTTATTAAACAGTGGCGAAAAACAGTGAATTTGGAACCAGCTGGACCAATAACATCTGGTATAGACACATTTTACCTTCGTGTTTTATTCATCACACATAGAGCGACTTTATACGCACTTTACTCCCGGGTCGTAAATGTATTAGTGTAAATAGTTTTTAACGTGCCTGCTAGTGAGGTGTGTAGTATTATTCTAATAATGAACAATTAAACTGTCCCGAGAGAGAAGTGAAACCACGGACCCAGCAAAACTGGGAGCCCTTCAAAACTGTTAACACTGCTCTGCTAACTAACACTGTGGTTTGACACATTTAAGGTTTATACTCCCTGTTTTAATGGGGAATACGTCGTAAACATTGTACTGACGAGACACTGAAGCAGAACAACTAGTGTGAATAACAAGGGACTCGTGCGGCTACAGAGAAAGCTTCAACATACTGTATTTACAGGAAAGGCATGAATACAAAGTTACTAGATGTGTCTCTAATGCACACACACCCAAAAGCAAGACTGCCCAGTTTAAGTCAATCTGCTTGTTTCCATTATTGTTCTGCAGACATGTTTCTACACGAGAGAAGCCTCAGTTTTTGTTTGATGTAGTTTAGCTTAAATTTATTTCAACTATGTTAAAACTTTCCTGAAATGCTGGATAGGGCTGGGGATGTATATTTTGTCATTGTTGTTATTATGATGATGATAATGAAAGATTTGAAAAAAGTAAATAGAGGACTAAAGTATAAGTAAACAATTCTTAATATTTTATGAAGCATTCATTGCAGAGTTCAAGCGGCTGATTGATTAATGAATCAGTCTAAAGGCAGAAAATGAATCATAAGTGACTGATCATGTCAAGACAACAACCGATTTCTAAGCTCAAGCTTCTAACATCAAGTCCAAATCTTTGCATGATACAGCCTCTGAAGTGTGAGAATCTAATGCTTTGCTGTGTAGACTGAATACCTATGAGTTTTTGACTGTTGAAACGAAACAAAACGTCAAACAAAAGAAGACATTAGAAGATATTATCTAACATATTAGACAAAATGATTCTGTTGCTTACTGTCAATTATGAAGGTAATCATTTCTAATTCAGTGCCAGCTTTTGATACTTGAAAGTGTGATGGAGAGAAAGTGTTGAGGTTAGATGTAGAGCCTCAGCTGCAGGCAAAAAGAAGCATGTGGAAAACTTAGATGTACAAATACCTCTGTTAAAATTATACACTTAAATACTTGTTCTTTTATATTTTCCTTTTGAAACATCAGCTTGAACATGGAGCCTTCATCATCATCATCATCATCATCAGTAGCAGCAACAAGCAAGAGAGAGAAAAGAAAGAGTTCTGCCCCAACAGCACAGGAGGAGGCCAAAAGATTAAAAACTGAGCAGGAAGGTGAGGGGGTGGTGGAGTGTCCACCTCGCTTACCATGGATCTCTGTGCCGCTCGAGCGCCTTCAGCAACCAATTACACTGAATGAGCTGGCAGAGCTGCTGCATTATGCTGCTCTGGGGAAAGCAGGTGGCACCAAACAGCCCAGGTAATGACTTTTGTTGCAAGATCTGATCTATTTCATCAGCTCTCACCAAATAACTCTCTGTAATTTACTTATACTGTGTCTTTTTTACTTCAACACTCATAAAGACATCTAATTAAAGTCCTTTATCCTGCAGACTAGACCCCATTATATTTTTTGAATCTCATTTTTCTTCCATCATCATCCTCCTGTCTCTCTGCTAGTTGGTGTCGTCTCCACCTCCAGAAGAAGGTTGTGGGTGTGAATGTTGTAATTGTGGAGGGTTTGACTGAGTGTCACTTTTACAAACACTACCTCAGCCTGCGACACCTCAGGACCAACTACAGCACTGTAAGTGTCTAAAGGAGTAAATATAAATGTAGCAATACAGATTATTGAATGAGCCAAATTCTGTGTCAGCGCTTGATTTTTATGTCTGTTTTCATTGGGCTGTTACAGCGGGTCACCTTCACTCCATCATCTAACAACGTAGCATCTGAAATCTTCAGTAGTGAGGTTCTTAAATCAGAGGACTCATCACTTCACCACATACACAAGGAAAACAGGGAATTACACAAAGGTGAGAATCATTTTTATCAGCTTCTGATATGAATATTATCATTATATCATTAACAAACATTGACTGATTGTCTAAGAAACAGTTAAATAATAAAACCGACACAACTTTGCCTTTCTCCTGGTACCATTTCATAAGTATTGAAATAAGCTTCACATGACATTAAAATGCTTCCTACACATTCAAGTGTCTGTACTAATGATTAAATAATAACATATGTAATAATTTGATACTCACAGGGACCATTATTCTGCACTGTAGTTTTAATACTTTGCTGATACTTTTCTACTTTTACAATTTGAATTCAGAACTTTTTTTTGCAACAAAGTATTAGTGGTGGTATTGCAGCTTTTCAGAATATCATCAGATCATCAGGCATTTTGTCAAAGCCTTCCAGCCTTAGTCGCTTGTTTGTTTGTCTCTCAGTGTTTTTGATCTTGTTTTCAGCTGTGAATGTCTGTGTTAATGTGCGTTCTGCTGCAGCTCTGAAGAATCACCCTGTAATCACCAAGTTTGGGACACGGAGGAGAGGACTGACAGCGTATGTCCTCACCCAGGAGGAGATGATCAAGAAACACTACCCTGTCAAAGGTGAAATGCTTTCTGCTTTCAGAGCCTCAGTAACAGCTCAGTCTGAAAAGGCAATTTACATGTGAGAAATTATTATTTATTTTTTTTATAATTATTTATTTTGACACAGGGATGCCAGGTTTTGAGGAATTTGTGTGCACAGACAGTGCTGACTGTGTGACTGACAGCAGCCCCCTCTATGGACTTGACTGTGAAATGGTGAATTCCTCCTAATTATTCTTAATGCAAACGTGCTAACTGTATTGGATATGTTGCATTCTCAATGCATGTGTTGCATTCTCAATGCAACATATCCATATTTCATGCATTATTGACAGACAGACACTATTATCATATGTTTTTCTAGCAGCACATTCTTTATATACTAATGTCACAGGAGTGTCTCAGGTGATATGTTATGAATACACGGGTATAACTTCAATTATGAAGTTTTAAGTTTTGCTATAGCTAATGTTAGCTAACATTAGCAGTGACAGTTGTTTACTTAACAGTCTGGAAGAAATGTCAGTTCAGCATCAGACTTAATTCATTTACTTGCCGAGTGTGGTCTCCAACCATGTAAAGCTATGCCAGTGTTACCCCTTGTCTATTTTCATCTACTGAAGTTAGCATGCTAACCAGCTAGCCCTAACTCTTTTAGTCATTTTCTGATAGCGACTCACTGTAGCCTCTACTCTGCCCTGAAGACGTAGCACTGCTCAGAGGGTGTATTATAACCTCTTGTCTTGTAGACGCATCAAAAGTTCAACTTTAAATTCATAGCTGGACTGAAGTAAGTGTTTGAAAAAAGTGTTTGACAGAAATGTTCTTTAAATATAAGCATGTTTATGTTACTGGTAGTTTATAGTGATAGATATTTACCACCTCACAGAATGAGCAAGATTCCTTTTATTCCACTCGTAGTTCATCTGAGAAGCAGCTCCATTTGTCAGACACCTCCTCTGGCTCCAGCTGTCACCCTGCAGAGTCTGAACATAACTCTAATCTGCTTCACTTCTCTTCTTTGCTTTAAAACCAAACTAAACTGTGGATCAATCTCCCTGTTCGAAACATTTTCTTCACTTGCTGCTTCTTTTGTTGCTTTGTCTCCATTTCTTCTCTCATCTTTTCCTAGTATCCTGTATACAGTGATATTAACACTTTTTCACAAGATCTTGCGAAAGACAGTGTCTTAACTCGCTCCATTATTTCCATTGCAGTTCCAAACAGTTTTTTTTTTTTTTATTGTTTTGTTGTTTTGCATCAGTGTCTAACAGAAAACGGGAATGAGCTGGCTCGTGTTTCTCTGGTGGATAGTGATGGGAACTGTGTGATGGATGAGCTGGTGAAACCTCAGAACCGCATCCTCAACTACCTCACCAGGTACACTCGTACACTGCTGTATTATTGGTAACCAACATCACACACTATGTTGAAAGGTTAAAGGTAATTTTTGTCTGATAGGTTCTCTGGTATCACCGCAGCGATGTTGCACCCAATCACAACCAACCTGCGGGACGTTCAGGCGAAGCTCAAAGCTGTGTTGCCGCGGGACGCTGTCCTGGTGGGACATTCACTCAACAACGACCTCATGGCTCTGAAAGTGAGTGAACTACTGATGCTTTAATTTTTGTTTGAAGCATCTATGAAATGATCTTGACAAGCTTGAGGTTGAGCGTGGTCTCATCTTCCTGTGTTTTGGGGTTGTTTGAATCTTTTATGAAGGTGAAGCAGGTGAAGCTTTGCAAACATAACCGCAGAGAAATCAGAGGGATGTGTGCGTTAAGTGAGGAAATGCCAGAACCATTTTTCTCTCTGGAGTCTGTTAACACTGCTTTTTTCAAATACTGCAGGGTACAAAACTGAACCCTAATACCATACGTACAACCCAGGTATTTTATTCTGCAGGGATTTAAAAAAAATAAAAAATAAAAGCAGTATTGACATTTGTTGTCTCTGTGCTCCCTGCAGCTGATCCACCCGCATGTAATCGACACCTCACTGCTGTACAGGAGAGAGTTCGGACAGAGGTTTAAGCTCAAGGTCTTGGCGGAGATAGTGCTGAAGTAAGGCCTCTCTTCCTTTGTCTATGTCTTTGTGTCTCTCGCTCTGTCTCTCGCTCAGACACCGTGACTAATAATTCAATTGTCCACTAATGTCCCAGGAGGCAAATACAAACTGAAGAGAAGAAGGGTCATAATCCCATTGAGGATGCAGTGGCTGCCCTGGAGCTGGCCCAGTATTTTATCAAAATGGGTCCTTGTCAGGTAACCCATCGCTCTGTAACACACACACACACACACACACACACACACACACACACACACACACAGACATGCACATGCACACACCAAAGGTGATGCAGCATTTTTCTGTGTATGCTCTCTGTCAGGTTGTGGAGCATCATCTGGAGGAGCTGTGGGGATACACAATAGAGGAGAAGTTCACTGACTGTACATCTGCACCCACACCAAGTCAGAGGTACAGCCCCCTCTTTGTTTTCTTTACACTATGACCAAGTCCACATGAATTTTTTGTCACCCAAAATTGAGCTTTTTAAAAAATGCTCTCCATGATGTTTGAGGTAGAAAGAACACAGAACACAAAAGTTTCAGAAATGACTTTAAAAACATTGTGGATACACACTGATTTCAGACATTTCTAGTGTGCACCTTGGGTTAGTCAAACGTTGTCTAACTCTCACATGTCTACAATCAATCATTTCAACTACAACCACAGGGTTTTTGAGGTTTAACCTCATCCTGAAAACTTAAGAGTTATGGGAAAAATGCATCATTCATCACAAATGAAGGCATTAAAATCCCATCAGAAAATTATTGCGCATCTTTCACAGTGTGAAATCCATCTCATCACAGATCCTGGTGTATTTGACAACCTCTCTCTTTGTCCTTCTTCCTTGTCCAGGTTTGCTGACATATTGCAGACACTTGGCCAGTCCGTAGCCTTTTTTGGGAAGCGTTCTGACGTAGATCTGGACCTGTCCAATCAGCGGTGGCACAACTCAGATAAAGAGGTTAGAAGTTCAGAGGTTTTGACTGAGGACTGTTTGCTGGAAGATGAAATAAGCCAGATTTTGTTCATCTAAAGCGAGTCTGAGATAAATATCTTCACTATATATAAGTGATACTGTATTATAAGTTTCTTATCAATGTTATTTACCATTACCACCCCCCCAAACTCTGCCTCCTTCTTTCTACCTCTGCAACTGTATCCTCTCCCTCAGTTGTTGGCATCTTTCAGGCAGACCAAGTGTCACTTCCTCTCTGTGCTCCAGTTCTCCTCCCTCTCAGACCACCTGAAGGGGTGTGAGCAGCAGTACCAGAGGGTGATTAACTAATTCAAAACGTCATACATTTAAAATGGCAGAATGTTAGTTTGTTGCATCATTGACTCTGTGTGTATTTATTCCACAGGTGTGTGCAAACCTTCGCAATATGTGTGTAGTATTTGCTGGGCCGTTCCCTGCAGGTTTCTCTGAGAGGGAAGTGAAGCGGCTTTTTTGTTGCTGTGGACCGGTTCGGAAAATCAAAATGCTGCGCACACCTGTCAGGGTATGTCTCACCTCCATTAGCATCCTTCACCTGTTGTGATTTTTCCTTTTGATAAGCTGTTGTCTGTTTTACCACCACTTGACCAATGAACAAATGAATACCTCTGAAGACATGGTGACAATCCAGTAGCTGTTCATTTGTATGGAAATGAACTTCCTGTCTCTGGGTGTGTCTGTCTCTATGTGCTTTGGTCTCCAGGTCCATGCCAAGGTGGAGTTTGAGCTGCTGGAGGGAGCTGTGTTGGCTTTAAAAACTTTGAATGGACTTAATTTGCAGGGACAGTCCATCAAGGTAACGCTCTACTTGCCTTTACATTGTAGTTAAAATTATTCCTGAACATTAGTAAACCACTCTATCTCCAACATATGTGTATTGTCTAGGTCCAGAGGCCTGTTGATGAGTCAATGTTGGACCTGGATCTGACTCTCGATGCTTTGATGGATGACGTTCTCAACACCAGAAACATCTACACTGTTAAATTAAAGCCCAGTCTGACTAAGTGCATAAACAAATCTGTAAAGATCAATGGACACACAGGAAATGCAGAAAGTCCAGTTATTCCCCCTATTAAAACAGCAAATGGGTTGTGGCCAACTAAAATAAATGGTAAACGGCTGCAGCTCAAAACTTCAAAGTCTGAGTTGTCTGAGGAAACAGTCAGAGAGAGGTTTGGTCACTTTGGGACAGTGGAGAGAATCGTCCTGCCTGCCAACCCTGGAAAACGTGCAAGACACGCGTACATAAGTGAGCAAAAAGCTACAGTATCCCCTAGTCACCTCCATTCACTATTGTGTTTGTGGGTGCACAGGTTGTGATATTCTCCATTTTGTTTGTGTCTGGTTGACAGAGTTTGAGAGCTCAGAGGGTAAACACGCAGCCCTCAGCTCCTCTGAGGACCTCTGGAAGGAAGAGTATGTCATCTGTCCGTCCCTGACTTCGCCCCATCTGCGTTCATGGGTTGCAATGACGACAGTGCCCAGTGTGGATGTTGAGGGGGGAGACGAGGAGAGGACCCGCACACACACCAGTTCTCAGGTAAGAAACTGGTTGTATTGACTCTAGATGGGTTTGACATTTCAGTGTAGTTTCCTGAGCGATCAAAGGAAATAAATTGCAGACTTCCCGTTGACACTCCGAGAAACCAAATTGTGCAAGGCTGTGGGTGAAGGATGTAGATGGGCTGAGATTGGGGAACGGCTAAGTGTGTTTCGCTGTGTTACATAAATCCTAAAGGCTGGTTTTAAGAGTTTGCTGAATATAGGCTGTGTGAGTTTCTCTGTGGTCTCAGTGCTTTGATACTTTCACAGTATTAATGCAGAACCTAGACCTGCTTTAGAAATGGAAATCTCACTTTATACAATATAGGACCTAAAACAACAGTAGATAAATGTTATATCGTTCACAATAATCTTTACAAAATGAGTTGGTTCTGGTCCAAAGTGGTGGCAGTGGATTGATCAAATCTGAAAGAAGCCTGGTGAACACCAGGGCTTTCTTTCTGCTGTCATCCCTTGACCAAAGTGAAAATATTTGCCCGACTATTGGTAATTATCATGCATCGTATGTGACTATTAGCCCAGAAGAATAATTGTGTCAGTTTGTTTTCTGGTGTGTGACAACAGAAAGAGCCACACAGGGCTTCTGGTGTCATAATTTGTCTGGTATACTCTGTTGCTTTCTGTCCTGCTGTTATTAAGGGACAGCTGTTTGGGAGATGTTTGAACATCATAGTTGAGTGATTGTGCTGGTTTTCAGCTGCCAGCCTGAGTCCATTCTCACTACATCTGTTCTAGACAAAAATCTCACTTTAAAACCTGAGCTCTCCGACAGTAGGATTGTGCTTTGTGTCTTCTCTGGCATTTCTTAATTCAGACATGTGATTATTGAAGCTTCTTAAAGCTGGCGGATTGGAAGAGATTGCAATTAAGGCAGAGTTCCAAGTGTCATTTGTGATTTGGTTTTTCACTTATTATGTCCAGCATTTATGTAATGAACACACCAATATGTGTTCTTAATATCTGCAGGACCAGAAAATGGAGCTCATGATGGGAAAAGTGGACCGTCGCCTGGGGAAGGTCTTCAGATCTCTCCCAGACTGCACCTTGTCTGTGGTTGTGTTGCTTGGACATACCAGGTGAGGTGTTAGGGGGAAAACAACTGTTACCAAGTTCAATTCAATAAATAATAAATTTATCCATCTCCTCTTCCCTAGTGCTCATGGCCACCTTCCTGGTTTGTGCTTTATGGAGGTCAAGTGTGGGTCTTAAGCAGAACAGTGATCCCATTCAAGGAATAAACATCACGGCCTGTTCTGTGGATCACCTGACATGGCTGAATGGACAAGGATAATTAAATAAACTACCAGAGACTGTTTTTTTTAGTGAATTTTCCCTGTATTTTCCTGAAAGAGCTCAGAGTAGCACCTCTGCATGGTGACACTTGCAGTACAGAAATATATTTCGTGGCCTAGTAATAAGCAACGCCACAAAGTAGCTCTTGGCTTTGGTACAAAATAATTTTCATAACAATAAAAACCACCATGGTTTAAAGATCGTCTCTTAATTGGAAACTAACAGTTTGTTATGAAAACAATTATGCAAGTTGGATGAAGCACAGAACTGAGCAACACATGCTGGAGTAAAGTTTTCCATAAGCCGTAACATTTGTTCTGCTGAAAGAAAATAAACATGGATGCCTCAATAGATTAATTCAAAACATACACCAGCAGTATCACAACTACTATTAAGACTAATTCCAAAAGGAAATTAAGTGTCAGGTTATTCTGTTTTCAATGTACTTTTACTATGGAGCTGTATTTATTATATAGTATCTCTGGTTTTTGATGTTATACAGTTACAACCGTTCCATATCAAATTTTGTCTTTTCGTTGTTGATCATCAGTAAAATTCAGCAAGCACAGACTATAAACCATGGACTGTAACTAATCATGGTATGACCCTGGTGTGGCAGTGTGATTCAAATCAGGTTTAATGTTTAATGACATTTATTCAAAATTTTTTTTTTTTTTTTTAGTAAGAAACCACAAGTAGTCACAATAGATAATTTAAAAAGTGCCTAATAAATTATCCTAAAGTTGCTTCGTTGAATGAGGAAAATGTTTGATCGACAACATCATCTTGTTTTACCAGAATCTTAAGAGGCTCTATTTAACATCATTTTACACGAGAAACACAGACTTCCGTAGGTCCAACTGAGGAGTTGAAGAACAGACGATACAGGAACAGAGATACTAAGAAACAGTCTTTAATTTTTTCCCCTTTTCAAGGAAATATTTCAGGATTTTTAAACTTTATCTTATACAAAAATGTACACGTCTTAACGTTTACACCGTTTGCATTAGAACATACTATGACATTGTTGCAGGTTCGACACAGTTACAAAACATTCAACACAGAGATTAAAGAAAAACTGTACAAAAAACCGAAGCACCTCATGAAGGGTCAAAATGCCACCAATCATAAATATCACATTATCATTGATAAGCTTACATGATAAAACTGGAGGAGTTGATAGAACGTACACTTTTTTTTTTTAAAATGGAAAAAATATCTGACTGCATTAAAATACTAAATAACCCTGACATTGTAAACTACAGGACCTGTCAAGTGGCATTTTATCTCTCACAATTTATGAAAACGGATTCACAGGGATACAAAGACTAGAGGGGAGAGGGGGAAAAAAAAAAAAAAAAGACATCTCTCTCACATGCACAAACTCACACTCACAAAATTTAAGACTGATTTGAGGTGACGTGTCATTAAAATTGATGAATGATGAGAGCATGGCTGTGGTGGCAGATTCCAGTCTGGACACAGAGGATAAAGGAACATTTCTGTACTTTTCGATATCTCGTGGTATATTTGTGTGTGTCTGTGTTTACCCAGAAGAGTTTCCCGCTCCTCTGTGGTACAAGATCAAAATATGGCAGCTGTCGTTATGGCTTGTGTTCTCTCTTTCAATAGTCCAGTCAAGTAGTTTGGCTGGTAGCTCTGGACACGGTATCCACAGCTGTTGAGTGAACGAATGAATTTAGGGCATGCACCACTCCCAGTGATGTACGACCTTGCAGGAAGTGCCCCAAGTGCTTAAGAAGAGACTCTGAGCAGGAGCCCAGTGTGGGACAGTGGCCTCTCCAGTCCTCACCTCTTGCTACCAGACTTCTGGGACTTCAAACAGTGATGTTGTAGATTCAGCTGCTGTACAAAGGGAGAGGCATATTAAGATAAGAACAAGAAGAACACTTCAAGTACCTTGGTTTGCAAGTGATCATACATAAATGCAAATAATAGGAACATTTAACCCTTTGAATCACAAGCTTCTCAGCTAGTGGCACTGTGGTATGTATGACAATCTGGTTGGCTGATGGTGGTTTAATGGGCATTTATCCATACTGGACATCAGACTGAAAGGCTTAATGAACCCTGACACACACCTTCAGACTTCTTTTTCTTGTTCTTTTGACCTTTCCTCCCGTGGACCGCCGGGGCTTGTTGCCAGGTGATAGTCCCATTAGCATCATCCACTGGATCTGTGCCCTCAGGACTTTCCTCCTCATCGGGTACTGGACTTAGCCCCGCTGAATCTGAGGCATCTCTGCAGGGCACAGCAGCCATTAAGAGGGTTAAATCACATCAAACTGTATTAATAGTAAGACGAATGATCACCTCAATTTCACTTACGTTGTCTTCAGCCATCCTTCTGATGTCTTGCTCTCGACAGCGTCAGCATTTGCCTGTCCACTTATATCTAGGGAACACAATGACAACTGGAGCATAAGAGACAAGATTGGCCTCCTTATATGACAAGTGTTTCACTAAGTAATTCACAGGACTAAGAACAAGCAGAAACTACAGAGAAATGAGGCTTAGACACCCTTGAAAATGAGGAGGGACACACCATGCATCACAAAACTTGTGCTGGCCAAGCAAATTGAAAACCAAATCACAGCTGCAGACACAAGGACCAATGGCCAAGTATTGTTCAAGGAATCTTTGAATGTAAACTGACTGATGATTCATGCCTCAACAGCAACATCAGAATGGAACAACAAAGTCCAAACTCCATGTTGCAAAACCCCCAAAAAGTTAAGTGAATGCTGCAATATTAAGCAAATGCATGTCAATGTCAATCCAGAATGCATCTGACCTGTCTATCCGGGATCAGGTGGCCATAAATAATACATAAAATCTAATTTTAAACCAGTTACGCTGCCTTGGCTGTAAAGATTATTCAAAATGCCACCTGCCCCATTCCTCAGGGAATCTGTGAAGTACTTTCCTACAGGAAAATTGCCTGTTAACCATGCTGCTGCAAGAAAAGTATGTATGCATGCATACGTTCACACACCATCAGTTTTCATCTTCTTGCTGCCTGTGCTGTCCGGGTACGAGTAGTGACTCCAGCCGTCTGCAATTAGAGGTTCTCCGCTCCCCTGGTCTACCTGAACTGGACTGATGCTGCGTTTCCTCAAACCCCTGGAAAAGAGGAGGCCACACACTCAGTATTATAAAAAGAAATTATGCAGAAAATCCTTGGCAACAGGCACATATGTTATACTAAAAAAAAAAAAAAAAAGTAGTGTACAATGGCAGACATACCTGGAATATCCAAAACCACTACAAGTGGTGGAGGAGGCGTAGTGAGGTTTCACCCAGCTGTCCTCTCCCCAGCTTTTGGCGGGCTGCCCGAGCTTCTCCTGCTGCTGCTGCTTTCCCTGGATGTACTCTGCATACGTCTGGATCCTGTAACTTTCTGCATAGCGGCTGGTGTTCATAGCTGTGGGATGAAAGGAACATGTTAAAAAATGGCGTCAATGTTGTTAACCCAGATGACAAGAGTCCAGTCCAGTGTGAGGAAGGAGGTCACACTCACCGATCTGCACCTGGTCTGTTTGACTTAGGGACACAAATGCTGATGTGTCATCTATCCATGAAACCTGGATGTTCCCTGCATAGAATACAAAAGTAGAAAGTGAGTGATAAATAATGAGGTCATACCCGTTTGAACGGAGCACACAAAAGCTCGTCTTACCAAAGGCACTAAAGAGCTGGTAGAGGTCACTTGTCTTCCACTCTTTTGGGAAGGTGACGTACAGGACGTGGTCTCTTTTGGGTTGCACTGCAGAAGAAGAGATCAGCAGAAAAAACAGTGTTTGAAGGGTGAGGTGGAGATGTGGGAACAGTGGTTTTAGAAAAAAGCTTCTGTAAGTGATTTGAGTCATTGCTCAGTCCTAACGTATAATAATTAAAAGCTACAGCCATTAGTATTTTAAAAAAAAAAACAATTCAATGTATCATTAAACTGGTAGAGTGGACTTATCGACTGAAACCTGACAAATCATATTAAATGCAGTAAATCCTTCTTCATAGAAGATTGATTTTAAATACATTTTGAAAATGTGCATGGTTGACATGCATGTGTTTGAAAACACTCCCACTTCACTGCCTTTGCACCCAGTCATTGTGCAGAACAGTGTAAATCTGACAAATGCAAACAAAACGGAGAGACCCAACACTCCACAAGGTACTTTTAACTATGACAAAACTTCAAAGCAGTAGTTAATGCAACAATTCTGACATACAGCTGTGCTACAATATTTTACTCACAATCTGGTCCCGTGATGTTGAGGTAGGGAATATCTATTATCCTCATCAGGAAAAGCCTTGACAACAGGAAGAA
Organism: Rachycentron canadum; assembly: GCA_038496675.1. Lineage (NCBI taxonomy): Eukaryota > Metazoa > Chordata > Actinopteri > Carangiformes > Rachycentridae > Rachycentron > Rachycentron canadum. The sequence continues at coordinate 5,168,340 of CM076650.1, forward strand.
GAAAATTTAAAAAAAAAAACAAAAAAAAACAAATAACCCAAATGTTAATTAAAGGGCAGCAAATGAATTTAAGTATGTTTCTTACTTGTTGAAGAAAGGCTCGATGAGTTTGGATCGAGCTGAGATATAAGCTTTGGGTGGAGTCAAGAAAGAGCCTGAAAAGAGATCGTCGAGGACACCAACTTAGACAATATGTATTTAGATGCATTTTTAAATTTGCAAACAGGACCAGTGGGATTGTGTGTGCGTTACCCAGGTAGTTAGCCATGGAGATGAAACAGAGGCCAGTGATGTAGGCATCATACCCAGCCTCATGGAGTTGCTCCTGGGCTGTATCATAACTGGGGAACTCCTCGGCTGTTTCTGGAACAGCAAAGAGAAGAAAAGTTGTAAGAAAGAATTAAAAAAAAAAAGTGAATGAAATAATATTTCTGGAAAATGTTTTGATTAACTCACCAACTAGTGGTGACTTGAATGGGCTCTCCTTCAGCTGTTTCTCCAGCTCTGCCAGAGAGGTGTTAGTGATCAGCTCCTATCACACAAAGTAAAAGGTAAAAATAAATTGTTATAATTTAGACATCTTAAATCATGACTTCGCTTGAAAAGCATAATTTACTTGATTTGTATTGTCAAGCCACAATCATAACTAAATAAAAGGCTTTCAATAAGCAAAACTTAAAAATCATAGTCACCTTCACGGGTTAGTTATGTTGACAAGAGAAATTTGACAGTACAGTTTCACATTAGTTCTCAATACAGAGTAATTGTACCATGCAGAGAACAAATTTATCAGATGACAGACTTAAACAAAGATAAGATGCATAAAAAATGTTAAAATGTTTACCTTGAATGGCTGAGTGGAGGCCATCAACTTTGTGTCCAGAAGTCTGTAAAAATCAGGTGAAAGATGACTAACAAACTGAACAACAAAAATCAAAAAATAAAAAGGGCGATATATTACCTTGGGAAGACACACATTGTGACCTCTTTGAAGTCTTGAAGATCCTGGGGAAAAGAGCATTTGCATCAATTATCGAGGACATTACTTAGCTTTAAACTGCTACTTTGTGTAGCAAAAGACTGACTGTACCTCTGGAAGAGAGCAGTAGAACTGGTGGATGGTGTGCATCACATCCAACAGCATGTTGTGGCCAACAACAAGTTTGCCCTGTGTGTCAGATGACATGAGTTAGGGGTAAAAATCTAATGACCCAAAGCAAAAGATATTTCAACACAACAATAATACTATGAATTGGCTATTAAGAGGAGTCACACTCATTGTGATTTTTGACAGTCTGTACTTTAAAGTATCACCGTTTTGTGTGTGTAATGTAAAACTTGTAACTAAGAGGCACTTAAAAAACAGAAGTAGAGGTTGACTCACAGATTTAGAGATGGCGTGGATGACCCTGGAGAAGCCAACAGCATCATTCAACTCCTCCTGTTGGGAGAGGAGATGTGTGGGGTAAAAATATTCAGTAGCACAGTCTCCTCTTCAATGTCACGTGGAAAAAAATGGATGTCTTTCAATATTTAATATGCTATTGTGATGAACAGAACAAGATTGGAATGTGACAGATATTTGATTTTTGTCTGAAGCTCACACTCACCTGCTCTCTCTCTAGCTTCTGTTGCTCCCTCCTCTTCCTCTCCTCTTCATCCACTTTGCTGACCTGGATGTATCGCTCCTTCTGCAAACAAATTAAAATCAGTGATGCAACACAGACACACAAAGATAAAGTTAAATAAAGATAAAGTTAAATAAAACATGCCAACCTTCTCTGTTTCCATAGTTTCCACATGAAGCCCCTTAGGAAACCTGGGAGGGAAGAAAAAAAAAAAAAAAAAAAAAAGTTAAGTCTTCAACAAAACCAAACCACACTAATAATAATAAACAACAACAACAACATCATTCAAGTGGCAAGTGACACTCACTTCCAGTTCAGGGTCTGGTATATCAGCTTTCTCTGAAACCTGTTAGAAAATATGAATATTTACACAAGCTGAAATACAAAAATCAGCATGGAAAATACAAACAGTGTAGATGTGGCTATTTGTGCTAGATTACCCAGTACATGGCTCCAAGTCCAAAGTCTTCTCTGAGTTAGTGAAGAGGGCCTCAACTTTCTCTCTGTGAAGAGAAACAGAAGTGAGAAGTGGTTGTGGAGGTTTGGGGATAGTAAATCTTATCTTTCCATTAATTTGTAATCATGCAAGTCAGAGTCAGAGAGGCCAGCAGCCTGGATGTTTTTTCTGTGATTTCCCCCACATCCTCCTGAACACCCTCAGCTGCTCCCCAGTCGGTTTAGAGAAGTAGTAAAACTCAAGGTCTATTCATTTATTCATATCCAAAAATTCTGGGCAATGTTTGGAATGGATTTCCTGTTGGCTGGCAATGCACAGTTTACCCTTGAGGAAAGGTAACCAGGTCTCCTAATCTTGTCCTACTAGTGTGAAAGAACTCAGGTACCACAACTATGAACAACTTCCCCCAATCCTCACCTCAACTACCCTGCCACAAACCACAGCTCTTTTCTGAAACAAGAGCCACAACACTGCCTTTAGTTTACATGCTTTAACTCACATCTGGAATTAAAGATTCTTCACACTTACACCACCCTATTGATGAAGTCTTTATGTTCCTCAGGTACATTTACAGGACTTTTGGAGGACGATGGAGAGATGTAGGATGGTGTCCCTACACCATTAGCATGTTGATTCCTCCTCTCCTCCGTCTGCTCTCTCAGCTGGGCTTCCTCATCTTGATTTAGGTATGGGATTCCTTTGGAGGGAGGAGAAAACAAATAATCTTGATTTCACATTTGGCTGCTCTAGCCACTGTCTGAGAGCAGCTGCAAAACTAAACAGTTTACTGCATTCCATCAGATTAAACTTTGTGAATTCATGCTCCAGAGAGTCCACTGCCAGATGAAAAAGGAAGTTTCTGGGTATTAGTTTCAGAAAGATGTCATCCATTTTTTAAGCTACCCAATGTTGTCAACAACATCAGCAGCACTGGTGAAACAGGAACATGCAAGTATTGCTTTTGCAGGTTTTGCTAAACCTCTAGTGCTTATGTGAATTTACATTTTTGAAGCTGTGGTAGAATAACCCTCTACCTACACTGGCAACATGGACACTGCAGTCTTAAAAATTCAGACTTTCCCTATTGACTGTAAAAGTCAACTTTACATAGGTTAACTTTATTTTCTTAGGTCTGGATTCAGGTTAACAAGTCTAATTAAAGAGCAGAAGGACATGAACCAGCTGGTCAAGTACTAATCTTCTTAAAAGTTTAAATAATAGTGCAATAAAAACCCAAAAGCCAACTTGTACTGATTTCAAAAGGATTCCTTTTTTAGAACAAGGCATTTTTCAACAGAAACCTTTTTTATATTTAACAAAATTAGTCAAAAAAAAAAAAGCAGATAACTAATCTAAAACTAAACTGTTCATTAACTAACAGCTTACATAGTTATGGAAAAGTCTGACATGTGTTGCTGGAATCACTTTTCAGCCGAATATAGAGGTCAATACCCATCACTACACATCATGAGAAAAAAAAAAAAAAAAAAAAAAAAAAGAAAGACATTTCAGTGTCATTTCGTGTCACACTCACCGTGACAGAAAACCTTGTTGAAGTCAAATCCCTGACTAGCCAGAAAGTCAATACTGGAACTCTGAAATGAAAAAAATAAAAAAACAAACAAACTAAAACAAAAACAACAACAAACTACCATCAAAATAATCTTACTGCTGAACAAATTCTTCAAAATCACCATCTCTGAAACTCTTGTTTTCATTTAAAAGTAACAATTACCCTGAAGAATAGCACAGACTTACTTGGCAGATGAACTTAATGTCAGGGGACGTCCTGTTGAACGGTTTCGGGAATATATAAAAATTAAAAGGCTTTGTGACATACCTAGATAGGCATAAAAGGAAACAGACAAAAATAAGGGAGATAGTTTGATCACTTCCATTATTAGTTATTAGTAATTAGTTGCGAAATATTTTTGCATGAAACTTTATACAAGTCAGTACACAGTAAATGTTCTGGAAGTTGGCCACTTGGTAATCCAACCTTGCTTTAATTAAGAAAAATCTTAAAATATCTCAGTGAAAGACATTTAAATATGAGCAGATGACAATGTTGGGAGTCCTTTGGGTGCTAATAGATGCACATTGTCACAGAAATGTATGGTCAGATTAGATATTCTGTACTGTTCTTCACTGCAGTTATCACTCACTTTGACTTTGTCTGGTCATACTTGAATGTACATAATCCAAACTGGAACAGCAGAAAGTCCATTGAATGCTGGTGAACAGAAAGAAAAGAGGTTCAGTAGGATAAAACAAACCGACTTCTGCAGAACCTTGCCTTTTTCTGCGTTTGCTTATTTCAAGCAGATGAGTGGGGTGCCCAAGTTTTGCCTTGTGTGTCCGTGTACTCTGTACTCTCTTCAGGTCTTTGTGTTAGAGAGGTCACATCTATACGTCTGGACCTGGGAGTTCCTTGTTGAAATGTGTCTACAATCTAAAATGTCATCCTGACGGTCTGTACTGTAAATCTACTTTTTTGTTGCTCAATTTTTGCGCGCCCGTCTGACTAGAGAGTCCTCCTCTGTTGCACTTCCTGGGGTTTCTTCTATATTTTCCCCATTAAAGCACTTTCTTTTCAGGGGAGTTATTCCTAACCTGACTCAGGACTTCAAGCACAGAGGGTGTTGTATTCTACGCAGGTTATAAAGCACTTTGATTTGTGATACTGGGCTTTTCTAAATACAACAGACTTGACTGTAGGTGTGCAGTAATGAATAAACTTCAGACTTTTTTCAGCTTTGTGTATCGCTCCTCAGGTGTGTCCAACCCGTTGGTTAGTGCACTGACATTAGGACCGTCGCTTATCCCTATTTAAAAGAAAAAAGAAAGAAAGATTAAATTTTGCAAACACAACGTTGATTCCCCCCAGTTCCCACTTCTGCTAAAAAAAAAACAAACAAAAAAAAAAACTCTTTCACGGTTACCTGAAAATTCCCCATCGATGGCGAGGAAGTCAGCCTCCTCTATGGCGCTGTACACTGTGTTTAAGCAATCTTTATAATCTGGAAAAAGCAAAGGTGCATGAACAACAGTGTGTTAGCGCGATGCGGAAAACGTGCTAACGAGAAGAGGAGCACGCGCACACACACACATACACACACACACGCACGCACACACACACACACACGCACGCACGCACGCACGCACGCACACACACACAAACCCGCAGCCGTGCTCGTTTCCTCGCAGCTACCTAGCTAGGCAGTTAGCTAGCTAGCAGCACAAACACAAGGATCAAAAAAAGCCCCAAACCTTATAAATACATCTCATGTCACTCCCCGGTTGTACAATTCCGTGAAGTGGGAGGAAAACTAGAAAAAAATCAAGTGTGCAGATTGTGGCCAGCTACTCACTTTTTCGTGTCACCTCCATCCCTGCACAATGACTGAACCCGGCTGACAGCTAACGCCAACTAGCCTCCGTCAACTGGCTTTTAACCGTTTTACAAACACTTCCGGGCCGCAGCCGCGAGACAAAGCGCCGCTGAGAGGCTGCGGTGAAGCATTTCAACCTATTACTTCGGTGTCTTAGTGAATTTATAGCTCACATTTTATTCGTGACGATTAACATATCAGGTTTTTTTTTTTTATTATCACAATTTTTTTTATTTGCAATTTGATAGCTGTGTGAGAGATGTTTTAATTTCCTTTACTCAATTACAAATTTAAGGTATTTGTAATAATTTGACTCCAACTTTATAATATCACTCCACTACATTTGAGAAATATTGTATTTTTTTTTACTTTACTACATTTATCTGACAGCTTCTGTCTATCTATCTATCTATCTATCTATCTATCTATCTATCTATCTATCTATCTATCTATCTATTGTTTTTACTGTATGTACCTATAGCTACATAACAGGCATATGTTTATGTTTATTTGTTATTAGTACTGTGTCTAATTATAATGAGATTCTGTAGAAACTGGGGTAAAATCCCTTGTATGTACAAACATACCCAGCCAATACAAGTGACTCTTATTCTGAAATCAGGATTTTTAAAATGCAAACCATGAGCTGATAAAATAAGATGCCCTGTTAAAGAGTGAGCTGTTTTGACTGGTAATTATATACTTTGTTACAAGTAAAAGACCTGCATTGAAAATCTTACTGGGGTGTGTAGATATGTAGATATGATCAATTATCAATTAGTAACAGTAAAGCTGTGTCCTGTGAGAGTTATACTGTATTATATTACATTATTATTGTGATGATTATCTATGAGCATAAAACAACCAAAAATCTGTGACTTTTTCATATTTCAGGATGACAGTTGAAGGTCATAAGGTCACAGTTGCTGACATGTAACATTTTAGTGGTTGAAAGTTCTCCAACAGGTTGCAAACAGATTACAACAGTGCATCCAAACAATGCCGTATCTAAAAAAAAATGTTAAATTTATGTACTTCATTTATATGCAATTCTTATCCATGGTGATGTATTATTTCTGCCTCCACACCTGGATGTGTTGTTGCTTTGTGTTTCCCTCAATATGTATATTTTCGTCAATCATTTTATCACAGTTTGCACCTGTGGTACATGTATGTTTATAGGATTATAACTATCTAAACAGCCTCTCCCCAGCTCACTATGTCTCTTTTTGTATTAGCGTGTGTCCTTTGTGCAAAATGTAAGGGTAGGGTCTATCAAATTTAAGAAGAAAGATGATCCCAAAATGCAGCTCTAATGTGAAATCATCAGCAACTATGATTATAGTTAGTAACTATATAAGTTCATTACAATACTAACACATTCGCCTTGCATATTCCTACCAACAGCCACAAAAGCTGCCTTTCACAAGAGCTGGTTTTTGGGTCTTACTATGGTTCATGATTATATCTGTTGCATTTATGATGGTAAGTTCCTGGTGTGGTATAAGGTGGTGCTTCTCAATCTCATAGAGACAGAAAGGTTCCTGCAATTATTATCTTCACTTTGTATTTTATGATGAATATAAAAATGTCTCTTTCAGGTGTTAATGTCTTAACAGTAAAAGCAGGGTTGCGTTTTTCATTTCTACAGTGAAATACAAATGCAATTCAAAAAGTATAGGCAGGATTTTTTTTTCTTTAATAAAAGGAAGCAGCTGCAAAAAGGCATCAACTTTTATGAGTATTGTTTTCTTCTGGGGGGAGTAAAACGGTAGGATGACAGAATCATACCAATATGGAAATCAAAGTCTTTGCTAGTCTTCAGCTTTAAGGTTTTTAAACACACAACAGAAATCTTTATTATCTTACTGTGAGGAAAATATAGTTATTTATGTATGCAATGAGCTGAAATTTCTATGCCTTTGTTTGTGGAGTTTTATTACCTTGAAAGTAGATGAGCTATATACATAGCCTTTAGATTTTTATTATGATATATTTTTCAAGATGACAACAAGCACAGGAGAGCATCCGACTTCAGAACAAACAAAAGAAAAAAGCAAGATGGAGGGCACTAACAAACACCAGGATAACAAGCAAATTGATGTACAGGTTGTTCCTGAATTTTGGCATTGATGTCTGCAGCACACCCAGCAGTGCCTTAGGAGAAAAAAACAAACAAGCAACTGGTCATTGATGTTTCTGGTGAACTGCATGAGGTGAATGAGGTAGGCCAGCTGCCTGGACGTCTCAATCAGTTTTGTCAGCACAGGTTCACGCCGCCATCTGCAGCTTCCCTCCTTTCTTTTGTGGTGGCCTTCGAACTGAGGAGGGGTACCTCACCCCAACCCAGGAGTGCTTGGTCCACCTGGGCTTTGCAGACACCCTTGCCATCCTTCAGCCTGCTCATTGCCTCGTTGACCTCTTTTTGGCCTTTCCACTTCCTTCCCTCAGCTTGTAACCTTCATCAGTATCGTCACAAAACATATTACAAGCAACATTTACAAGCAATTGGGAATAGTGAGACACAAAAAAATTAAACATCCAATCAAATGAATCCACATACATATCAGCAAGTGAGACTTGTACAAAATGGTCCCACCCCAAAACTTCACTTCATGAAACTCTATAAAGTGCTAAATATAGAAACGTTAACAAGATGCCAGATAAAAAGTACCTCATAAAAAAGTTAGCATAAAAGTTCACTAATACATCCAAACAACTGCTAAACCAAGTAATTGAGCAATACCTTGGACCACTTCAGAGACATTACCAATGGTACAGGGTGAATTGGTATCATCAAACTTTGTACTTGCCAAGGAACTGGTGCTGGTCAGTCCTAGCCAGGCCATCTGAGAGCTGTCCCTGAGCTACTCTCGCCATCTGCCTGTCCGAGAGCTCTGCTGTGTAGGCTGTGGACAAGTCTGGACAGCAGTAGAATCTCTTCCCCGCCTACGACAAAGATGGTGTTGTCACTTCTTATCCCTCTCCACAGAGACAGACTTTGGGAGTTGGAGGGCTTGATCTTCATTCTAGCCCATGTTCATAAGCTCATTAAGCCCCTTCAGCAGTCTTGATGCGCATACTGCTGTCTGGACTTTTCATGTTCCCTGTCAGCGGTGGTAGTCTTTATCCCAATGGTAGTTTCACTCCTCCAAGTATCGTCTCACCCTGGTCTCACCCCGGTCTCACCCTGGTCTCACCCCTGTTCTGAACATGACGACACCTGCTGCCAGTTGTTGACAGATTGTGGTGAAACCTCGGTAGGTACAGCACATTTCAAGGTCCTTGAAGTATTTTGCTGCCAAGTGTCTGGTGCAATTAGGGATGTAAAAACAGTTTAGTCAATGAGATGATGGGGGACAGACCCATATGCACTTGCGACATCCAGCCACATAGGCCTTTTGCTCTTGAGGCTCTCAATCTGTTCCCAAATCGCTGTTGATTGTTGATTGTTCGACAGCCTGGTACCCCAGCTTCCGGCAGCTGGTCTCAATGTAGAAGAAGTTTGTCATCCTCTTGGCCATGGCAGAGAAGATGAAGAAGATTTCTGCTCCTTCAGAATGAAGACTGCAAGAGCTGTCTTCCCCGTGGATGGGATGAGTTGACTTTTTCATGCAGCTCTAATGAGGTTCCACAGGATTTTCAGGCTGCCAGGGAAGTTCTTGTGGAGCTTGTTTGCTATACCACTGCTGCTTAGAGTTGATGCTGCTCTTGCCTTTCTAACGACCTCTGTCACCTCCCAAGCAAAGATTTAAGTGAGGTGGAAAAATAGATTACAGCAGAGCACATCATGGTGACAAATGCTTACGTAAGTCATAAATGGCAGGGCAAATTAAACAAATGTAATTAAATAAGGTTGATGAGTGGAAGTGAGAATGTGTGTTTATGTGTGTGTGTTGAACCTCAACAGAGGGCATCTGAATCACAATTGAGCTATGGGATCACTTTATTTTTGAATAACCTCCAAGGTGTTATATTAAATTTACTGCTGTTATGGCTTTTTAGTCTGAAGCAGAAAGGTGAAAAACCTGATGTATCACTGAAAAAATGCAAACACTCAGATTAGTCATACTTTACTTTGATCAGTCATAATGTGGTTTTAAGGTCCATCACACATGTGAACAGAAATCTGTAACAGCTGAACCAAACGTTCATTTCCCTGAAATGTTTTCCTATTCTTTTCACCCTCAGACATCAGTGAGCTGTTCTGGTCAGCGAGTAAGTGATAACACACTTGCTTTAGCTTGACTCAGACTCTGTTCCCTATCAGCTTGAGGAAATCAGTTTCTCCAAATGACTTTTGGTCCTTGGTGAGCAAGGTGCAGTAAAGTAATTTGTAAGATTGAGAAAATATGAAGCTTAAACAAAAAACAACTTTACATGCTTGCAAATAAGTTTCCCTTAAATAACAGTACATCCATACTCTATATACACTGCTGTAATAGTTTTTGGTTGTTGTAACTGCTATTCTGTCTCATGTAAATGTTTGTTATTGAGGACAAAATCTACAGTCACTATTTTTTCAAAAAATACTAAAATTCAGCTGATGCAATTATGACATTTCAGCAATATGACACAAATACCGGGGTTTTGAAATAGTTTTTTGGTCTAAGTTTTAGTCTTTGTGTTACAATCCTTCTGCTGCAGCTTGGCAGAAAACCTTGGCTGTAGAAATACAGAGTGAATTTCATAGTAAAAACGCCTTAATGGAAGATACCCGATCTATTTGGCTGAAGTTTAGTTTTTTGTCAGGAGTGAGTGGTGGTGTTTGTCATTTGAGAAAAGCTTCTGTCGTCAATGCATTTACAAGACAAGACACTACAAACTTCAGTAGAGGAAAAAACATTCGTTTTGCTTTCCACTTTTGGAGACAGCTCTTGTTGAATAAAGGAATGAATTTTGATGCTGAACTCCCAATGTTTACACCAAACAGCTGCTTCATGCTAATGTTGGCTATGTAGCAATAGCAAAGCTTAGTATTTCTTACACAGGAAACAGTGGATTTTCTCCCACATCACGTAAACTGAAATTGCTTTAAGAATCGAGATGGAAACCAAATCAAATCCTGAGCTCAACAGTCGCTCTTGAGAAGACGCTCAATATATACAGTTTAGTAGTATCTACGTTTTGTTCAGTTCAGTATAAAGCTGGCTGCTGACTGCAAATAAGGTCAAGTGCTAGTTGTCAGACTATGATTGTCTTAATATGTTTTAACTAGGAACTAAAGCACTGAAAATGGTGTTGCCTCACTTCTAACAGCTGCTGAATTGAAAGCTATTTCAATGAACAAATGAACACGTCAGTTTTGGTTTAAAACAGGCAAAAAAACCCCCCCCACAAACCCGTGCTTTAATGGACAGTGACAGTAGAGCGATGACAGGAAATGAGAGGAGAGAGAGAGTGATGGGGAGTGACATGAAACAAAGGTTTCCTGACACACTTGAACTGTTGTCGTTTCATGTCAGCATCCAAACCTTGACCTTTCAGAATTAAGGTCAGTCGTAGTAATTACAGTGTTAGGAGATATGATGTGTGTTTTACAGTTACTAATATTAATCATTCAAACTCAAAGCCAGCATTTAACCCATTATGGGGCCTTGGGGCAAAAATAAGATGTATGCAGAATGTAAGTTGCCAGACACCCAAAACATTACATTTTACCTGGAGTCCCATATCCAACCACTGAAAAATAAAATAGCTGTGGACTAGATTAGGTGAATTAGATTTACAGGTTTAGTTTTATAATTGATCTTTAATACGCTGGTTTGTGAATCTGTAGCAAGTTTATATTCTGCTAATAATTTTAAATTTGGCTTTCCCAGATGAATTATTTCATGTTGAGTCAGCTGGTGAAGGTGCAGATAGGGCTCTTCAGAACAAGGTGGGTTGGATCTTGACAAAGTGATAATGAAACAGCAATCTCTGGGAGTTATCAGGGAGAGAACATCAGCAGAGGCCTGTGCACTTGGTAAAGGTGAGACAATACAATGTAATCTTGGCTGAGCATTCATCCCTGAACAGCACAGGCAGTTTAGAAATTGGATAGATTAAAAGATTTAAGTTGTAGGTGGATTTTGGGAGGTGAACAACACTTTTTATATGAACTAAGGTGGTGACTGTGGTGGTGATATCAGTTAAAATATTCCTTTTAGTTTGTGGTGTGTACAAACCTCTATAACACCTACAACTAGATCTGTCACTTAAGTTTGGGATTCACTCAAATCCACATGCTAGTCTGAGCATCCTACTGCTATCCTTACACTACTCCAAATTTATTTGACACTTCTACATTCATTTGACAACTGTAGTCATTTTTACGATTTAAGGTTTATAAAACACAAGATTAAATCTGTATTTGCAACCTCCCCTTTGTAACCCAGATGTCTAAATGTTGTGTAAACCTCTTAGATGGCCTGATCCAAACTGCTCTTTTGTGGCTGTAACATCCACACAAAAATTTTCACAAAAAATTCAAAAGATTAGAGTAAAGTCTGAAAAATGAGAACAGATGTGTGTATCAGAACTTGGCTGTTTCCTCATTCCTGCTCCACTGATCATCTCACAACCCTTCAGATTTATCTGAGGATGGAGGAGCCCGACCCCTTGTTTGGGAATAAACACCAGACTGAACTAGCTAACAACTAGCTAATATTCAGAAGTTCAGCTGCTTATACATAGTGTGCATGGTGTAATAAAAAACTAATAATGATATTATAGGGTTCTACCTGCAAAACCTGCACTTTTACATTTGGTACTTTAAGTAAATTTTATACTTTATACTTATTCCTTTAGTAGGATATTGAATCGTGGACTTTTACATTGTTATATTAGTACTTGAATAAAAAAATGTAATAGTCTTCCTCCGCAACTGGATGTTACACTGTAACCTACATATCAACATAACATATTTATCTCACTCACCCCACTTTCACACCTGCATTTTTCTTTGAGAACACGTACATCTATCTGTGGAATAAATCCATCTGAAGGTGGCCACCACAGGGAGGCGCTATACTCCACAATTTCAGATGAGTTGTTATCTTGTTATCTGGCTTTTAGAGACTCCTTCCCCCGCTTCCCTTTCACACACACACACCCACACACCCACACACAAACCACATGTGGATGCTCGAGCTCACTATAAAAGCCATCTACTCCATTTTTTCTTTTTTCATCAAAGAACATCATACATTTTACAGTCAAAATGAGCACAATGGAAAGGCAACAGACTGGGTATAGCCAGGAAGTGAATGAAAGAAAGGGAGAGAGGCAGGAGAGGTGGGAGAGAGGGTTTATGGAAAAAGCAGGCCGAGGGGAGACCATTAGCATCTGTCAAGTGAACGTGTCTAAGTGTGTGTGTTGTTTGTGTGGACATCTCCACAATCAACCTTTTTTGGAGCAGACAAAGAAATTGAAGAAATGCCGCCGGAGATGGAAGAGGTAAAAAAGGAAAATATATTAGTTAAAGAAGCAATCAGGAGAGGCTGGACGAAGGTCAAGGAGGACAAAAGGCCAGAGGCTTGTATACAGCAGGTGTATGAAAGAAAGGACACTTAAGACTGAAGGAGCACAGGTTGACAAAAGAAACAAAAGAAAGAGAGGTTCTGGTTGTAATGTGACAGTTAGTGGTTCAATAAACATTTTTGGGGCTGTCACACACATATGACACACACACACACGCACACACACGTACACAGAGGGGCTCCCATTTTTATAACCTGCTCAGACAGTCGTGTTATTGCTCTCCTAATCATGCGTGAGATTAGGTGGAAACACACAAGCAAAAACTTGATGTTGACACATCCTATGCCATTTCATCTTGCACACACACACACACACACACACACACACACACACACACACACACACTCTGTTTTAACTGGTCCTCCGGTGAATAGAAACTAATTTGCTTTCGGGCCAAACAGAGGAATGAATAAGTATGGTTTATCACTGTATAACTGTAGGGGTGGGGAAAGGAACAGAAACGTAGCCATGAAAGGGATAAAAGTTTTTCAGAGTTGCGGAAGTGAAACAGATAAGTAAGAACAAAGAATAAATTGATGGCAATTTAGGAAGAGGAGCTTTGCTGGCTGCCTCTTTCTGGTCTGGTTCTTTGTTTAAAAAGAACTTCTGGGAGGATGAGGGGTTTGACTCGGATGAAAAGAAGAGCTGGAGTGAATCTCAGCTGTGGAGACGAGGAGGAGGAGGAAGAGGAGGAGGAGGAAGTCTCACTCTCAGAGGTGAGACTCATAGAATTTGTACCAACCATCTCCCATCAGCAGTGAACAGAAACAGCTTTGTTTATCTCATTTTGGACTCAAAATATATCACACACGATCAGACAAGTGCTGCTACCTCTGAAACCTGCTGGATTTCTGGGTTCACATTTGTTTGCTGTCGACGTGACTGAAATCTCAAACCAAACACATACTGTATGAACGTTATCAGAATCCAAATTTATCTTGGTGACTTTGGAGCAGAAAAATTCAATAGCTCGTGGATGCACAATGATAATGAACTCAACACTTAGTACAAACACAAAAGACAACAGCCAATACAAATCACTTCATATACACCTTATTGAAGTTTTTGCTACTGACTGAAAAAAAAATGTGTGTGGATGCTAAGCCATAGATGACAGAAAATTATAAAAGAATATAAATATTAAAGCTGCACTGATCAATAATTTAATTTTAACAGTGGGTCAAATTTCTATGTGTAATGTGAAAGAGTTCCACGTAGTGATGAACGTCCAGAGCATTGCAGTCTTCATTTAGCATTTTAGCTCATTGTTTTCATTTTACAGTCCACAACTTTGCTGTTTTGATTTGGTTTCATTAATCTCCTCAGCGTTGTTTCCAGACACAGGATGCAGCTGTTTGATAAAGCTTTGATAATCTATCAACTACTGGCCCGGCACCTAAGGGCAGACAGAAAAAGACATATTTTCCTCAGGTGTTAGTGGAAAGCAAAACACGGCTAAAAGGAAGGTGACGTTGACCTTGCATTCATCAGGTGAATACAAACATGACTGAAAATGAATGGTAATGTCTGCTAGATGTGTACATAAACAACTTTTGCCAACACAATATCACTACATCTGCTATGTAAGGTGGTCTTACTATATTATGTTTACAGCTTGTTACGCTAACCTCTGCTGGTGAAAAACTAAATGATTGTAGGTTTAATCTGCCAAACACTTGCACATTTTTAGATGAAGATACCTTAAACATAAAAGTAATGTAATGTAACGTAACATAAAAGTTATGGGAAAATAACCAAACTGATTCAAATATTTTCAATACCCTATCTGATTGGTAGCAATGTGACTTCAGTCAATGTGAGGTACAATGAGTTGTTTAACTTGCAAGGTTTGGCTTCGTCACTCAAAGTGACACAACAGGACGACAGCAGAATGAAGCTGCAGCGTCAAGGCCAAAATGCAGTAAGAGCCTTAAACTATCGTCACAGTCTAAAGATGCAGCTGGATAATATTTTATGCTGAGTAGTTTTATGTAACAAACTCAGCTGTGAACCACTGAAGATGTGTGATGACACTTTGCTATTGTTTCTTTTTTTTTAATCAACACATACAGATCGGTTCAGGAGGGAAAAGAGATAAACTGACAAATTTATTGGCCTTGTATTTACACGTAGGTGTTAGCAGTTGTTCTCACTGTGTTACATATGAAACACAGTCATCAACATGGGGATGTTATTGACTATAACTCATAATAGAGCCCACACATAGACAGACCTTAACACACACGCAGAGCTGAGCATTGGATGATGATAATCTCAGCCTGTGATGGCACTCGCTGCCACAGTAATTTTATGAATCACTTCCAATTTCCCAGGCCTCTGACTCTGCAAGATAGGAGGAAGTTACCAAAACTGTTAGAGTTTTTCAAAAAACTGCCCCCATTATCCCCATTTTAATGTTCAATACTATTTCTAGCTGCAATATAGATAGATAGATAGATAGATAGATAGATAGATAGATAGATAGATAGATAGATAGATAGATGTTGCACTGTCTTTCATCATTCAGTTGTGTGACAGACATACAGAAGCTAACACTCCTACCTGCTTTCTCTCTTTCAGTCTCTGCATCTTTCACACGTAGGTATGAACACTGAAGTATGATCCTTGTCAGTGCTCACAACATATTTACCATTGTGTAGTAGTTTTCTGCCATTTGGTGCTGAGCAACTGGTTTGTACTGTACCAGAAATAAACAACAACAGCTGCCTGTTGTGGCAAGAAACTGGAATGATAACGGCTGTGAGAGTGAAAACAGTCACTTAACAGTCAATTTGTGAGTCAGAAAATCTATAGAATGAGCTGAAAGTTCAGGGAAAGTGAAGAATTTGAAGATAGTTCTCAGTAGGTTCATCACTAAAAGATCAACCTGCCTAAACCTTTAACTTTAAATACAGTCATTTGATCCACTACTACAAAAATTATTCACTATAATTCACTGTCAACCATATTAATTGTGACCTGACATCCAGCCTGATCAACATTATCTCCATTCAAGTATTGATCTCTTTCTGCAGCTGTACACGTCTCAGCTTCAGAGACTCAGCAGTTTTCAAAGGAGTTTGTGGTTTAAGATTATAGATTTGTTTATTAAATACTATGGGCTATTTCACACCCTGACTCTGCAGCCATGATTCAAAGTTTAAATTGAGTGTTTTTAGAAAAATATTTCCACAGAGATTAAAAAATTGTTTCTGTGTTGCCACTTCATTTCACTGAAAAATGGCTTTCAGCAGTGCCTGAAAGCCATTTTTCAGTTAACTAGATTTCCTGCTTGTTCTGACTGGATAGATTTGATGAATTAATCAATTTTTCATCCAAATACATTTGAGATAAATTGTTAAAAGAAGGCTGGGAATAAAATGGATATTTTTCACACAGGTCGAGCATTCATTTGTTAAACCACTTTTTCACCAATAATCCATGTTTGTTTACATGATTCCCATTTTTTATGCTTCTGAATGATCATATGTGCAATAAAAAATTGCAAATTTTGTTTAAATTCATTCATCCATCACTGTTGTCGTGATGGGTGCATGGTCTCAGTCCTGCATTGGAAATTATAAACAGGCCTCATGCCACAACTACAGCCACAAAAAAACCCCAACTGAATCAGCAACTCTCTGACAGCTTGTGAACAAAAGAATGAATTAAAGCTTGGTCACAGCAGACAGTAGTCTGGCAAAGTTAATCTGCTCATCCTCGGGAAATAAGTGGATCTTGGCGCTTGTTGACATCAGGCCAATTTGCAGGGTTAGATTACTGACTACTGTAACTGGAGAGCCAATGACTGACATGCTAACAAGTCACAGAACTTCTATAAGATAGCTGATACAGGTAACAAACTAGTCAGACAATAAGTTACCACAATTTATTAAAGAGACATAGTTATACCATCACCTCCTTTTTCATAACTGTTCCTTTATGTGTGGCAGTTCATCCGACAGCGCAGCGAAGTTCACTGAGGTTGAACTCGACACAAAAGATTTGACAGATTTACTTTGCCCCTGCCGGCGGAGCCACTGATCACTGAGTAATAGTCCTTTTTCAACAAAGGCTTTTTGACATTTCACTGTAGGAAAAGCTCAGGTGTAAAAGACTAAAGTAAGCGGTGGCTGAAAACCATTCAGCTGCTTAAGTTTCAGGGTCTTGAATTATTGTGCATGCTGGCTCACTTGTCACAGTGTCATGGCTCACTGGGACACTTGAATAGCCATTGGTAATTTTATTAGTAACACCTACTCTTTTCCTGCAATGACAAAAGTCAAAATACTGACTGCGAAGAGACTTAGTCCACTTAAATCAGCTGATTTCACACCAAAATTTCACATTTTAAATGCTTGTGTGGCTGAGCCTTAATATTTTATTCACGTCATGCAGTAGTTTCCTAAATTCCTGTTTTGTGACAGAATCAAACATGAAATTTTGAGTAAGAAGCTCTGTTAAATTTGACTTGATATATGAAGATCTCACTCAAAGTCTGTTGTTCATGTAATAAAACTCAATTGAACGGATGTTTTTCCACTGTTGATTAAAGCTTCTTCTCTGGACAGTCTGTTGCAACTCTCCTGCAACTGTTTGGACGGGGGAACTTTCACCTTTTTCATTTGAATCAATGCAGAGTTTGGGGACCTGATGAACAGTAATGCCTCGCATAGCTTCGCCCACACAGACCAGACTTCAGGTCTCATCAGGGTGATGTGAAACAGCGGTGCAGGTTTGCAGGTCTGTAATGTATCTGATGGTATATTGTCAATGCACATTATTTTTAACCCTCACATGACCAACTCCTTACACACACACATCTTAATCCATCCAGTGACATGAACACATATAATGTGTAAACGCTGAAACCTCATCTCCAGTCCATCATTTATGATTTGAAGCTCAAACCATGTCTCCTAAAATTCACATTTCTCTCCAACTAAACTGCAACAGCAACTATTTATGATAAGTTTCCTATAAACATAATGAAGACATGTTGTTAAATTCCACATTTGAAAAGTCGAGAATACATTGAAACCAAATGAAGACGATGCATTTCTCTCTCGCCAAAACATCCAAACTAGCTGCACAATATCCATTCATAGTGACTACAGCTTTTTTAATGTTTATGATTAGGCACTCATAGTGCTTGGTTAATATTAGAGAACGACTGAAGTCGAATTAAATGCAGAAAAAATTTTCAACGACTTCCTGTTTATTTAGAGATATCATCATCATTAATCCCTGTCGTGACAAGTGTGTGCTTTATCCATCCCAACCACCTCCTGGTGACTCCACTGCAGTTAAAAAATGCAGGGCTTCATTTATTCGAAAAAATACATTGCCTCTGAACATAATCCATCCACTTACGTTTCAAACAAAATGGATTTGCTGCTGCGGTTTAGTTGTATATGAAGGTAATTTCTGGGAGACAGGGTTGGGAAGTCACAGAGAAACTGATTAGAAACTTGTAGAAAACTACCCTTGACTTTTTTTTTTTTTTTTTTGCAGAAGAAGGTGTTGCAATGCATTACACGGGTGCACCCAATTAAAGGGTAAGAGGTTTTTCCTGCACTTGTGTGATTCATTCTGGATCAATAACCACCTCCATCCATTTACTATCTAAAGTCTGGCTCCAAATTCACGAGAATGTCAGCTTGGACAAATCCCACCATCCAGGATCTCAAATGAGCCAGTGGAAACTCACAGACACTGACTGTGTTTACATGGCCTGCAACAGTCTTTCTGTCCTGTCACTGCTTTGTGCAAATTTCACTTTGATCTCTTCTTTCTATGGCCATAGGCTATTTGAGAGTTGATTCATGCACAGTAATAACTCATGCATTATCAAGTAGCTGGATTTCTGTATGTGACTCAAAATGGCATGAAAACTCTATGAGTCATAGATTGATGAAGGCACATACGTGTATGAAATGCCCAGACATGAGATTGTCTTTAATTCAAAGCTGTGATATGTTTGGGTTAAATAAATTAGAAACTGCTGTTTAAAAGGGCAATTTCTTACTGAGACTATTGTTTGAATTAGATTAATGTCAGAATATGGCTTTCCAGTCAAACGTTGTCACTTTGTGCATTATACCGTCACACTGTGGGGGTGGATTGTCACCAAACAAACTTTAATGAACACACAAGTTGTGTGTTGTAACGATGGTTTAATGAAGCCTGTGTGTACTGATGGTCAAAGTGAGACATGTTTTTATTAAAGTGAGACATGTTTTTATGATGGTGCCCATGTTTTTATGATGGTGCCCAGTTACCATCAGCTAGTGCGTGGGCAAACCATGAGAGTGACACTAACATGAAAACACTGTGCATTATTTATAAAGGACCAGTTGTTACCGTGCGGGGTATATGAATGCACACACAAATACGAACAAGCGCCTTCCCACACAGTGCATTAGTTGGCCATTCAGTCTGGAGTCAGTCAGTACATTAGTCAGTCTCCTGAGGTAGTTGAAGACCCAGTCACTTCAATGTCAGTCACTTCATCTGTTAGTTAATCAATCTTGCTCACTTCTTAAGCCGCGTTAGGGACGGTAATGTCAGTCTGTCGGTAGTTTTTGTTCACCACTTTGGTCCAGACTGAAATATCTCAACAGCTCGATTTACAGACATTCATGACTCCCAGAGGATGAATCTTACTCGCTCTGGTGATCCTCTGACTTTTCTTCTATTAACACCATGAGTCTGGCATTTATGATAAATGAATAATAGCCAAGAGATTCTGTACAGCCATTCAATGTCCCAGGAAGATAAATTGTCTTGACTTAGGTGATTCCTCTGACATTTTCTTTAGCACCAACTTTCAAGTCTCATCCCTTATCAAATCAAATCAATTTTATTTATTTTTATTATAAATCATAACAAAGTTACCTCAAGACACTTTATATACAGAGCAGGTCTAGACCAAACTCTTATATATAGAATTATTTAAATGGATCCAACAAATCCCAACATGGGCAGCCATCTGCCTCGACTGACTGGGTTGAGAGAGAGACAGAGAGAGACAGAGAGAGACAGAGAGAAAGACAGAGAGAGAGACAGAGAGAGGATGGAATACATACAGATGTAAAGAGTATTAATGATAATTGGGGATGATTTTTACTAGAAATAATAGTACATTAATAGATAACAGCAGTAACTTAAAAGTAAGTTAAGGGAGCAATAATAGTAGTAATAGTAATGACAGTAAAAATAATAATAACTAATAATAATTATTGCAGCAGCAGGTGCTGAGCAGGAACATGGGAGTAGCGGTGATTCAGTACCTGCAGAGTGAGGACAGGGAGAGAGAGGACAGAGGGAAGGCACAAAGTTAATGACATGTATAATTGCGATGTAAATGCATCAGGGGACAGACACGGGGGAGACAGACAGAGAGAGAGAGACACAGAGAGAGAGACACACACACAGAGAGAGAGAGAGAGAGAGAGAGAGAGAGACAGAGACAGAGACAGAGACAGAGACGTGCTCAGTGCATCCCCAAGCAGTCTAGGCCTACAGCAGCATAACTAAGGGATGGTTCAGGCTCACCTGAGTCAGCTCTAACTATCAGCTTTGACAAAGAGGAAAGTTTTAAGCCTAATCTTAAGTGTAGAGAGGATGTCTGCCTCCCGGACCGACACTGGGAGCTGGTTCCACAGAAGAGGAACCTGGTAGCTGAAGGCTCTGCCTCCTGTTCTACTCTCGGAGACTCACAGGAACAACAAGTAAACCTACATTTAGAGAGTGAAGTGATCCACTGGGATCTTAACTTGCGAGATATCTCATCATCTGTAATCATGGAGTGAGATACAATTATGCATAAACATTCACAGTGCCCAGAGGGTGAATCTTAGTGATAGTGCTGATTCCTTGACTTAATCCCTCTAGGGCCACCTTGGGGCTCACGTTAGTGGTTTTGAGTAAAACGTCTCATCAACTATTGGATGGACTGCATTTTGGGTGGTTGCTTCCACTTCCTGTTGTGTAATCATCTTGTTCAAAGTTTCAAATATCTTGGTGCATGACCAAATTCCTGCAAAACCGACATTAACATTCCCATCGTCCTCAGCTGTAGCCGATGTTCAGTTCTATTGGGAAAATGTTGCCGTGCATCAACTAACGCCATGAATCTGTCTGATGTGAATCCTGATGAAAATATCTGTCTTTGCTGAGAGTTTTATGGTCAGTGGGAGGGAACAAAAGCTGAAACAGAAGCTCAAACTTTATCATCAGAAATCTCATAGCACTTAGTTCACTGTTTGACTGCCAAATCATTGGTGGAAAGGGAAAAAACACCAAAGCAATAACTGCTTATCATCACAGAGGTGATATAAGGCACTAAAATAGGAATAAGAAAAATATGTGCAAGGTTATCAGATCACAGACAGCTCATGAATTTTTCAACCACTGCATGAAATGTATTGATTAACAAAAAAAAAATAAAAATAAAATCTGAAGTCTTATTACATCACATGTTGTGTGTGTTTGGTGTCCTTTCTTCACCTCCTTTGTCTTTCCCAGCTAACCCCATCTCCGTCTCTGTCCTCACTCTGTCTATCAGCCTAGCATTTATTTATTATGATCCTACTTTTCTCTTTGAACTCCAGTCTGTCTGTCTCACTCTGTGTCCTCAAATGTCACTGCCCAACCAGCTTCTCAGTTCGAGCCAGAATAATATGTCTGCCTCCTGGTGAATGGTGGTGGGCGCCTCTGGGAAACAAATTAATTCACAGTTAGTAATGTTGCTGTAGTGTTTTGAGAACTACAACAACACCAGACAGATGTGTTGTTCTTGCATGAGTTTGTGATAGATGGTGACCATAGAAGTTTTGCCTTGTCTAACTAGCTACTGAAAACTGTTCTGCAGTCTTTAATAGCTGAAGTTTTCTTATTTACATTCTGCCAATTACTTTAGGTGCTTTGCAAGTTTTCTGAGTGAAAAGACTCAGAAGTATCTACAATTTAGCCACAATAAGAGCTGGTTTAATTATGCAAATGCTGAGGAGAGGAGCATCAGTGCTTTCTATCTTAGCATAGGATTCACTGAACCTTATTTTATTAAAGGAAAGGAGATAAAGCCATCCCACAATTCCTTATGGCAGCAACATTTATAATGACACATCATTGCAGCTTAACACTGACAGACCCACACAACTGTAGAAATAACAGAGCATCTAATTCATACTTGAGATATCTATATATTAAAATGGATTAAAATGGCTCCTGATCTGAAAAGTGAAGCCAATAAGGAAGAGCATTAAACCTGCATTCAGGCTCATGACCATCACAGAGCAGCTTCACTGGTTGTAAACAAAATGGATTGTATTAAAGTCTATAGGAAAATAGCCCCACTTCTCACTTGATTTATTCCCTCAGTAAGCAGGTTTATGGTCTCACAAGTTTCAAGTCTTCTTAAATACAACATGAGAGTCATTTTTTAAAACGATGGTCCCATTTAGAGCAAAATAGATGATAAAACAGGGTTTTGGCTGTCGCTATCTCAGCCAAGCCGTTGTGTGACACGATGCAAAACTTATACTTAAATGTCTTAATAAAACAAATCATCACCCCTTTCTCATTTTCTATTTATTTATTATTATGATAACTTTCCCCTCATTTATATTCCTTTCTTTTTTGTCTTCAGTTTTTCTGTTTTCTTTTTGAGGTTAGGAAAGGAATATTCATCACCCATGTCTTATAAATAAAGTTGGTTTTTAAAACAAACTCCTACTGTTAGTACAGTTGAATACTCTCCAGTTGTCTTTGCCTAAGTCCTTATGAATTTTCCTTCACATCTTTCACCATATAAATGATTATAGGAGAGAAAAAAATCTTTTACGGTCGTAGCCATTGGCACACATGAGACAAATAGGAAACACAAAGAAGTGTAAGACAGGAGGAGGCAAAGCTGATACCTAACACATTCAGTGCACTATAAATCAGAACAAATATTTCTGAAGTGTCTTAAGTTAAGTGAAGTGCTTTGTTACATCCTGTAGGATAATTGTAAAAAACAGGACAATTGCCTCTGCAGCTCTGTACGTCCATAATTCACCTTCCTCCGTGACACTGTGCACTGAGTTGAGACAAGTGTTCAATACAAACAATACAGTGCTGTTTAATAGTGGCAGTCAAGAACATGGGAACAAGAATCCCAGCAAGGAAAAGAGATAAATAAATAAAATGAAACACATACAGGGGACAAAAGCAAATAATTCAGGGTATTTTTTCCCCCCTCACCTGTTTTATTATTTTCACACAAAGCAGATAAAAGCACTTTGTCAGTATAGACTACATACAAATAGGCTCATCTATCTATCTGTGTGTGTGATGAAAACTGAGAGACAGAGGAGAGCAGAGAATTTATGGGAAATCACTCACAAACACACACACACACACACACACACACACACACACACACACACACACGCACGCACACACAAAGTTAATCTAACACAGCCTTGTGTTGAGGGAGGATTCTGAGGCTTGAGTTCAGCCTTGCAGGAAAACAGAAGCAACGATGGAGGAATAACGATAGGAAAAAACAGGGAGAGAAAAGAAACTAAAGAACTAATGAGAGGGGGATCATGTAGGGGTTTGGGGCTATTCTCATTTTATAACTTGGCAATACCAGACGGACACACACTCCAACCCACATATCATCAGCACACTCATCTGATGCACAAACAAGACCTAAACTAATTTTTCTGTGATTGCTGTTGTTGTTGTTATTTGGTTTACTCTGTGTGTGAGTGTGAGTGTGTGTTGTTGCGTGCATTTAAATGATTGGTGTCTAAATGTCTGATCATGCATGTAAAGAGTTTATTACACATGTTCAAAAGAAGGATTGATTATGTGCTGTAAACTGACACCCAACACATCGTGGCCTTGACTTGCAGCACCAGACATGAGCAGGAAATTAGATTGTGTTTTACTAGTGTGCCACACACATCCACACACACACACACACACACACACACACACACACACACACACACACATTTTCACACATAGGAGAGGAAAAAGTCATACTCTCATTTATATCTGAGAGACGAAATTCAACATTCGCTCATTAAAATCACTGTCAGAAATGTAATACGATATATAGTGCAGAAATTTGTCATTTCATACAGCGTGTAAAAGGGAGAAAATTATCTTGTGCTGACAAATGTGTTTGTGTGTGTGTGTGGGCATGTATTTCAACCTCTATAACCAAAGCTTGTCTTATTTGTCTGCTCCCTTTCACTTTTTTTTTTTTCATTTTTCGTAATTGCAAAACATTTTCGTGAGTTTAATTTGAGCTTTGCAATCTGCTTTAAAGCTAATCTTTTCACCCTCTCCCAGTGAATTTAATACATTTTGTCTCCTGCTGCTTTCAACAATGTTTTACACCCATTTTGCTCAAGTGAAGGTCTATAAAAATGAATCTTTTCACAGCCAAGCAGTTTAGAAGGAATTGAAATGAAATCTATTTAAAATAAACAGCAGCTTTAGTGAGGATTTCTCTTGGCTCAGGAGGTTTACAGACTGATTCAGGGCCAATCAAGATGATGCTCAGTTTAAGAGTAAAGTGAAAGCAAAGGATACCATTTGCATTTTCAAAGACTAACTACGGACATCCTCTTCAAAAACAAAGATGATTCAGCATTTGAACATTTTCCATTTAATTTAAGATTGTAGCTTCAATGTTCTGTTTCAATTTCAATATTTGGCAGCGAGATCCAGGTAAATGAAGTTTAAATAAATCTGCCCACCATGAACAGCGTAATGTGACTCACAGTGATGATAGATGTAACTTATTTTTCCACACTATGATTCTTCTTTTTATGAATGAGTCTAAATATGATATATTTGTAAGGCTCCTGTCACAGATTTATGAGCAAACATCTACCATCAATTTCAACAAACTGGTTTCCATTGTGTTCCTGTGCTCCATGTATTGTGCATCTCAATCAGCTGTAAATGATAAGATTAATAATAACATCATAATGTTTAAGTCGCACTCGACAGAAGAGGTTTACACCGGGTGCTTAATTAATGAAAGTGGTAGTATTGATAAAGTGCCACAAATCAGACACAATGGGTGTGAAGGGGGCAAAAAACACTAATCAAGCTAAGAAAGGCCACCCCTTACAGAAGTGTAAGATATGACATATATGTGCCTACATCAGGAATGATGTTGCTATAAATGTCACCTATACGTGGATAAATTATTATCACATACATAAATCCCCTGGCTGTATAGGTTATACATATAATTTTACAAATTTATATGGAAATTCAAAATATGTACTTAAATTACATGCATATGGGACAGTACATGTAAGATTTTAAACAGTGGACAGAGCTGGACATGAGCAGAATAACTCCCCTCTTATGTTAACTTTCTGCTAAGTGAAATTTAAACAGTATGTCCCATAGTTCCCTCAAAAATCTGTCATCCAAACAACGGCATCAGTTGTTACAGTGCCCAAAATGACATCCTGTTTACAGTCGAGTCACAAAGCCCTCCAGTAGCAATTCAGCTGACGTTGTTATAGATCGACAAAGTCTGCACAGGGAGGGGGTCCCGGTGGATGGGTGTGCCAACAAAACATCATACTTTAACACAAGAGGCTGGTGTTCTTTGTTTCAAACTGACAGCTGAAGTAACGGCGATGATGAAGCTTCCCTAACTTTAACAAAGTACTTCCCTCAACCTAACCAAGGGGTCTTTGTGTCTAAACCTATCAAAATCTTAACCAGAGTGTCATCTCAGACAAATGATGTTGTCCTGCCAGTGTTATCAGATCAGAAAACCAATCTATGAGTCACTCGAGGAGACATTGGCAGATGATGTATTTTGTCGTTAAATCTGGACTTGACTTGTTGAAAGCCCCGCATGAATGATGAACAACGAAAAAAAAAAAAATTACTACTCACTGAGCAAGTTTTTCTTGTGAGACAAATGAGTAAAAGAGTAAAAGAAGGACAGGGTGTATTTTATGAAGGACAGCTTGTATTTGATTGACATCTCTCTCTGAGAAACATGACACCTTTATAATTTTTATTGTTGGGCTTCGTCTGGTGACCTCAAGGTAGCTCCACCCAACTTTAGCCAAGAAGGAGAGGATCTACTCAGCTGGTGCACACGGCCTTTTTTCAGGACTAAAAAAGTCTGGTCTCTTTAGACTTTAGTTTGACCGCAGACTTTGTTAAAAGCTTCATTGCTAAACAAAATATTTTTTGCGTCAAGAGTCTTAACTCAAGGTCTGACTTTTACCCAGAGCTTTTAACCACATTACAGTTCTTCTTCAGAGGATGGAGTCAACTCCGTCAGCTGAGGCATCTCCAATGCAACTGAAAAAACGTCCCCTAATGAAGACTAAGATGCAGCCGAAAAGCTTGTTAACAGACGTTGAGTCAAGTTTTTTTTAACTCAAAATTTAAAACTGATTCTGAAATGAACTGGTGGTTAGTGTAATGAGGCCACACTCAAGAAATGTTAAAGTTTTGTAAGAAGACTCGTGGCAGAGTTTTGAATAAGCTTGCAAACTGCAAAAAGTGCAGTAGAGTCATTTCAGTGAACATCATGATTGTGTATTGCATACTAACCAAATGGATGAACATTATGAGGCCAGTAAAAGAACAGCCGTCAAAGGACCTGTTGAAACCAAAGGACACTTAGGGCATTAAAGAAAATGTCCGAGTGATGGAGGAGCTTAGATACTTACAAACTTAGTGCTGTGCAAAAAAACCAAGCAGTTTTCAGGAGAAGCATTTTATCGTCAGATTATAAATAGGAGATCACAAGGCAGGCGGCTGCCATTACAACCTTGCACAGAATAGTGCAGGAATTTAAGAGATGGTTTTATTCAAAACCAGACTAAAATCATGTTCAAGGCCAGATGAGAAGCTGGGGAACCGATGATATGTGTGAAACTAGACTTCTAAAGACTTTCTTAAATCCTAATTTTGCAAACATCGGTATGACTTAATGAATCACAAAAAAGTAAAATTCTTAATTGTCTCCCAGTTGATTGAATCAGTTTATATTCCTTTCCACTGGCAGAGACATAACTCACAGCTTGAACCAATAATAGACGCACTGACTGGGGCTGGAGGCCTAGGCCTCTCTTAATTATTACACTGCTCATGCCTCGTAGAGCAGGCTGAACTGTAGCCTGTGAACAAACACACAAACACACTCAGAGAGCAGTTTAATTCCCCAAACACAGTGCACTTCGTGTTCATAAGGGTGGAAGGTGAGCTACACTGTTCACATGTCCCAGAGCGAGCTGTTTTTCATCCCAGATGAGATTCTCCATCCTGGGCATCCCTTCTCCCAGCAGCACCTCTTCCCTATAAAGTAGCCCATATATCCTGCCCTCGACATTTATAGCATGAGCTGTTGCACTGCTGTATACTCTCTGCACATACATGCTCTTTCTGTTTTTCTTTCACACACATGCAACATACTGCACCTGCACTGAATCATGTTTATGCAATAACAAGAGCTGTAAATGAGCTCAGCAGGAGCTGGGGCGAAGAGTCTTTAGTGATTTTCTTAGATTATTCCTATCGGCAAAGTTAATGCATTCATGACTTCCACGTGGTATTATTATGTTACTTTTTATGACCTCTTAATTAGCTATTGTAGCCTTGACAGTTATCCCTCTTAAGATTCAGATGAGACTTTCACAAAAATTAACAGGCTGATACAAGAGGAACTTCATCAAGGTACAACAGTGTATAAATCCACTGTATAATATCAGTAACATTTAGTTGCCTGGAATATAAGGGAAACAATGACTGTTAGACTTACTATAGATTTTTGTCAGTTTATTCAAATCTCACATTTTCCTCCACATGCTATTTTGATTTTCTTTTGCCCACAGATGAGCCCCAGTAGCTGCTGCCCACCCTCAGAGCAGCCGTCATAGCAGCTTGTGAACTGGAGCGTGTGCAGTACCACATGTGAGGTTGAATTGCAGGGGATGAATCTAATAAAAACTTGAATTTTTGTAAATTTTCATGCATAGAGTGAGAGAGAGACAGAGAGAAAGAGAGAGAGAGGTGAGAGCTACTTCATGAGCAGATATGCAAATCAGCTGCTTTTGAGTGTCAACGTGTCAAAGGAAGTCCCAGTCAAAAAAATAAAAAAGTAATAGGAATGAAATTGTTGGAGGTCTTTCAGGCAGGCTGGGCGGCAGAAACTGGCAGTGCAGCTGCTCAGGCTCTTAGAGGAAACACACCAGTCGTTGCTCAGTGAAGCTAAAGAGAAATCCTTCAGCGAGTTACCAGGAAAATGAAATTACCATTTTCTGACGATGAGTGCAGGTAATGATATCTCTTCCTGCATTTTATGAAACCCATTTGAACCGGTGCTAATGTAACATCATTATGGTACAATGTGAATAGGATGTAGTACATATATTATATAACATGATGCGTGTGCAAAAATGAAAGGCTCAATCTATCCAAACCATAAAAAAAACATTTTCTCCTTAACCTCACTGGTTATGCAGTTCATCTGTTATTGGATGAGCAACATTCGATTCAAGTGCAATGTCCTTCAAGTAGCAAGGCGACATATAATGCGGAGGGTGGTGGGTGGGTAGCATCGTGTTGCAGACCAACCAACCCTGTTGTGTACTACTACAACAGCAAATACACCCTGAAAGGAATATCAGGTTTTGACAATATAATCAACAACAACATTTTTAATGAATATGTCTGCAAATGGAACATGTTCTTACTGAATGTATCTGCATAATGTTTGCAAACTTATTAAATATTTTTCAATTGTTTTCCTGACATACAGTGGCAACTTAAGCATGATGAACATATTGTAGCACTAGTAATCTTGATATTGGTCAAACATCAAATATGTGGACACTGCTACGAGGCAGAGTTCACTTTTCACACTTCCTTTTAGCCACCAACAAGCTACGAATTCAACACTGACATATCATCACCCTTTAAGTCGATATGGCTAATGTGCTAGGAAACTGTTCGCTATACATCCAACAGATACAGTGAGAGATTTACAGAGATTTGGACTCATTTTTCTGGCCATTTGATGAATACCACTCTAATATTCTCCTTTGTTTTATCTGTGTTTTCTAATTTGTGAGGATGGATGGATCTTTAGCTGCTATATACATTCTCTAGCAAGTCCCTAACTCTCTGACATTGGGCAGGTAGCACACTGGAGTTGTGTTGACATCTGTCGTGTATAATATGGGATTGTTTGGCAATAATATGCTATGGGACACAATGTGTCATGTATTGTGCTGTTAGAAAATACAGGTGACATGACAGAGGTTGCCCTCAACAGTTGCTGTTGTTAATGATGTCTGAAAGTCCATAAGTGAAACATAAGAGGCCTTTGAGAGATAAGGCTGAATGGGAGATTGATTATCAGTGGATCAGTCCGTCCGTGGTTATGAACAATGTAAATTGTACAGTTGTACAATTGCCTACTCAGGGATGTCTGATCTTCAACAGCAGGCTGCAGGTGCTCCCCATTTCTGAGACACATAATACCTCAATACTTCAATCTATTTTTCTACGTCGTCTGGGAGTATCCCAACAGAGCTGCTGAGTAGTTCAGTGTGCCAACACACAATGGAGGTGAATGCAATATTGTGTGCTGTGTTTTTTTTTCAACAAACACTGTTCACAGTGGTTTCTTTGGAGTAACTGGGATATTGTTTCCGTTAAAAGATGTTTCTGTAGAGTTTTTCCAATACTTTGAGTGTCACAGATAAAATCTCTCTTACCTCCATTGTATTGAGGTGTAGGTTGGCATCTCAAGGACTGATGTTGTGCGGGTTGAGGAAATCAAACAAAACTGATCCACATGAGCCAGAGTCATACGCAGGAAAACCTGTTTTTTTTTTTTGTTTTGGACGAGTCAGTTTTTGTAAGTTAAAAGTTACTGTTCACTGCTTCTCTTTAAAGAGCTGAAATGATCAGATGACTTATTTTGTGAATTGTAGGCACGTGGGATTTCTTCACCATGGCAGCAAGGCAAAGATCACTGATATCTCTGAAAGATTCTTGGATATTACAATCACAGGACATCTGCTGCTACTAATGCTCTCCCTGAGGACTTACAAAGACTGAATATTAAGGAATGTGTGGTGACGGTGCAGACTATGAAAACAGTGAGTGATTACATTTAATCATGTCTGAGCAAATACTTTGAAGCTTGTGGTGGGAGAGAGACGCACAGCATGTATTTCAAATGCTCATAAACAATCTCATAAAAATGACCTTCAACCAAACACATTCACAAGATCACACAGTCGATATGATCTTATGGTTGACAGATGACCTTTAACCTGTGGGCCCTCTGTCTGAAACCCTGCAATCTCAGATAGAGCTTCGATTTACTGCTATATTTCTGCATCTGTGGCACCAACATAAATACCAATATATGTATATGTTTGTTCACAGTTAAAATTTGAATAAAACAGCCAACAGCTGAGCATTTCACAACGGCTGCCAGTTCACTGAAGCCACAACTCAATCTATCTTCATATTCAGTGTTAGTGTGTGTGTGGGTTTGAGCGCTGGAGTGTGCTGCAATTAGCCAAGGAAAAAGTGGTTACTCTGGCTTCCAAACTGAAATTCATGCAGCTAATTATTTTCTCACAACTCCTGCTGGTCAAAGATTCCTTGGTGCCGCTGTGCGTGTTTTTGCAGATACAGTACAATGTGTGTGTGTGTATTGTAAAGCACAAATCAATAGACAGACATTAATCAATAGCTCTGTTGAAGTCTAATTTGCTAACAATGCATCACCCAGGACACGTAAACAATGCTTCAGAGGAACGCACATTAGAGACCAAAATCATTGACTTTTGTCTATAGATTTGTACTTCAAAATGCACAGATGCAATACCTGCAGACACACACACACACACACACACACACACACACACACACACACACACACACACACACACACACACACACACACACACACACACAGGGTGTTGGTGCTCTGCATCCCTGTGAGTTCATGTAATTTCAGTAAAAATACATGCAGAACCATA
Source organism: Rachycentron canadum (assembly GCA_038496675.1). Lineage (NCBI taxonomy): Eukaryota > Metazoa > Chordata > Actinopteri > Carangiformes > Rachycentridae > Rachycentron > Rachycentron canadum. The sequence continues at coordinate 5,199,394 of CM076650.1, forward strand.
GAGCATAAGCTTCTTACAATATAATTAACAACGCTCTAGAATAGAGGCTGATACGGCAGATTTCTTGAATGTTCCTTCCAAACACGAAGCAACCGTACACCATTTGTTGAATAAGCCTAATAAAATAAATAAACAGAGTGCTGATGAACAGAAATACTGTGAATTTTTAAGGGAATGCGAAACAATTCCTGTGATCATTGCTGAACTCTGCTGTAAAGAAAATAACACAATCTGCGAAGGAGCTTTTGTAGCTGCAGGCCACAAAGTGTATGCTCTATGTTCACAGGGTGAGTAAACTAATACAAAAGACTGAGGTGAAAAGGTGGTTTATATGGCTTTCTGCCTGATTTCTTATTACATTTCTTCCCCTTTTATTGTCTGCAATGTATTGTCCTGATCACTTTGCTGCACTGAAATGTGCTTTCTCTCTGGATATCCATTCACAGCTTTCTGAGCTGAAAGCTGTTTTGTAGCCTGAGCTCTATTCCAGTCGAACTAAAGGTTCCTGCCAAGGTCCTTTCACAGGCCATGGAAAAAAAAAAGAACCTGTGTGACCACTGCTACGGCAACTTCAATTTCTGCAGTGTCACCCGTCATGGTAATTTCAGGGGAAACGGAAGGATGTTTCACATTAATACATTGGTGCTTGGTCCTATCACAGCTTGTATTCAATAAAGCAGTTTAAATGACAGTTCACATGAGGAATAATACTTTACATATAAATTATTCAAAAAATTATATAATGACACCCTAAAGCAATATTGGGTTATATAATAGAAAGATTTAAAGATATAATAGAAAGAAACACGACATAGATACAGATACTTAACTGATTCTTAAGTATCTCACCTTCACATTCCAATGAAAAGTGAATCTACACAAAACTATTGATTTGAAGATCAGGCTGTCACTTTTATATATATTCCTGTATTTCTCAAATTTAAAGAGTGGGTGACATTCAGCCTGTCTAACAAATACAAAGTATCTGCCACTGAAGGTCATTGATAATGCAGAATTAAATAATGTCCATTTCTAAAAATGCCTTCGACTGGACAGTTAAAATCACAGTGGATTTTTTTTTCTTTAATTTAATCCTGACATTTTCAATATGAATAAGAACATGATCCTTTTGCATGCAAAATCACAGTCACTGTAACCTATGTCCCAGAATTACTGCATATTTAAACAAGCCTCAATAATATATACTTTTGGCAGTTAGAGTAAAAAAGACAGGCAGTGACTTTGGAAAGCTTCACTGCCAGTTTCAAAGTTTTTGATTTTTTCTGGAACTGACTCCTGAGTGTCCACAATTTATTTTGACAGTATCTGACACTAATGTCAGAAAACAAGTTTAAAATTATCCCACATTAACTTAAGTTGGGTGGAAGGAAGCTGGAGAACCCGGAGGGAACCCACACAGGCACAGGGAGAACATACAAGCTCCACACAGAAAGGGAATTGGACATTTTTGATGTGAGGTGACAGTGCAAACCATTGTCCTGCCCAACTATTAATACAGGCCACAGAGGTAAAACTATGACAATGAACAGCAATGTATAGCACATAAAAGCATTTAAAATATACAGTGCATTGAAAATAAATTAAGAATTTTTCAAAAAGGTAGTAAAATCAACTAAAATAATACCTTTAAGAAATTTAAAGAGATCGTACTGGATAAGAGCAACAGCAATTATATAATTAGCAAATGTACACTTGATTGGAACAGTTAACGATCAGTTAAGCCTTTATTGAGATGTCTTGAAGCTGGATACCAGTTTCCTGGTAATAAGGGGCGACAGGGTCTCCACCTCAATCGCACAATCAGCTTCTTTGCCCCTAAAGCCACGAGGATACCTGGAAGTGGGCTATAGCTTTGGTTAAACTGAACCTCAGTGCACAAGCTCCCTCTTCCTGTAAAAAATGAAATATTTCCTGTATTTTTGGTGGCAGATTGATGGATATTAATGGCTGTGGTAGTTCTTACAAATGCAACCTTTAGCTTAGTTTAGTTCTTCTTGAGACTTGGGCAGATCATACTGCATGTGTACATTTTTTGATTTTCACTATTTAAATCCATAAAGAAAAAGGTGGGTGTCCGGTCTTCCCTAATATTCCTTAATGAGATTCTGTGTTTTTCTGTGTGTGCGGGTGTTTGAGGGTAGCTGCAGGTAAACCTCAGGGGGCGTTGGCATAACTGAAAAGCCAGTGTAAGCTGAAAGAAAAAAAGTTTCGATACATGCTTGTTAAAATGCTTAGCCAGGAGTTTAACTGGGGAAAATTACTCAAGAATTCAGGCCAGTAAGGGAAAACCAGAGATACTGGGAGAGAACAATTAAAACAACAAGTTTTAATTCAGACCTACTGAGAAGCACAAAAGCTGAAACAGCATTACACATTCATGTTTATTTCCTTTATGCTACAGTTCAAAGTTCACTCTTATCTCACAAAGTCCATTTAGTAGCTGTTCTGACACACTGATTATATCATATCGCAGTTCATGTACAGAGCACAGGAAGGATCCACAGGTAGAGTTTAATAAAATGAAAGGTGATAGAGTTTAATAAAATGAAAAAAGGATAAGCAGGCAGGTCCATGAAACAGGTTTATAGAGCAGGTAAACGTGACAGCGATTCAATCTGAAGATTAAATGATAGTCAAGCAGCATGGCACATGAAATAAAATAAAAAATAAAATAAAAAAAAAAAAGCAAAGAAATAAGCTGGTGATTTTTCCTTTTCAAAATTTTTCCCATTGCAACGTAGCTAATGGTTAGAATTAACAGCCGTTTACTTGATATGCTAAGAGAAATGTTGCAAATTAGGCAGCAAACTTTATGCCTTTACTTGCCAAGAGCTGTGTCCAGGAAAGCAATCCTCTTGTTTTGCTTCTATTTACATCACTTCTTTTCTTGCCTCTCTGAAGTTAGCATCCTAACCAGCTAGCCCCTGTCCGGTCACATTCAGATATCAAGTCCTGAAGAAGCAGCACTGCACACGTGGCATCTTATAACCTCTTGTACTTGCAATCACAACAATGAAGCTGAAGCTCTCACCGAGACTGGTGAAGTGAAAAACTGTAAGTGTTATTGCTGGCTATGTAGTAATAGTAAAATGTATTAATAGCTCCTTTAAAGCCAAATGCTGGTAATTTATCTTGTCATGCTCAAACTTCCCAAAGCTTTATCCCAGTTCAGTCTGGTGGAAGAGATCATAATCTCCAATGAGATGGAGGACACAAAATGCAGACACACACCAAGGCAAGTAGTTGCAAAGATGATAATTCAATGATGAAAACAGACAGATGAGTTGACAGGCTGGCGAAAAAGGCTGCAGCACACACCAGAACCTCACACAGGTTGCATGCACAAAGGGAAACACCTGGGAATGAACACAGGAAACATAACAGACGCACTGACAAAGAGCGAGAGAATAAGAGACTTATTCACAAGGGACGTCGGGGTAATTGGGAACAGGTGATACACATCAGGGCAGAGCGGTCAATTATAGGAGCAGGGAAAACAAAGACAGGAAGTACAACACCCAACAGACACACTTGAAGGTCCTTTCAAAGTAAAATGGGAAATAAGAGTCTGGGGGGGGGGGGTTGTACCAACTGTGGCTAATAGCAAAAAATAACAAACTTTCTTTAGGTGTGTCGTATGTGTACAGCTTGTTAGTTTAGTATTTTAAATAAGAAAATGGAAACTTTAATATCAGACTGTTTCTTTGCTCTGACATAAACCTATTTGGCTGCGTTTTCAGGTCATGTTGTCACTTTAGCCAAGAAAATACTTTTCAGATGAAGAGTGTGTTTGGAAATGTATGGTTGTAATGGTTGTTGCGGTTATTCACTAAATCCAATAATAACAGGACAGTCATGAGTGTCCGCCTAACCTCTGTTAGCTTCCAGGACCAGACCATACAAGTGATAGTTAGTGATGTACTAAAACTTGGTTTTGGAGGTAATACCTGATATGTTGATGATTATAGCTCATGTAACAGTATACAAACACACTCACTAACATTTTTTTTCTCCTGTGGTTTTGATTTCATACAGGCTAAAAGAAAAAAAGACTCAACTCTTAAAATGTCAAGTATCCCTCACTCACTGCTTCAACATGTGGAGAAATCACAAGCTTGACAGGCCTGCCAAGCCTTGTTAAAGTTACAAAGCTATGATACGATAATTGCTGCTTGGGGAAGAGGTTTAGTGAACATTCAATTGTGTCAATTGCAGTTTGAGCACAAGACAATACTATTGGTTTTAATGGGTTGAAATGCCTTATAATTTAAATTGTTCATAGTCATCTGCTGCTTTCTCCTCCCACACAACCACCCACAATCCATCTTGGTTGTCTCTGTTCTTCCATTCTTGCATTTTATTTGCTTCAGGGATGGATTATAAAGTTCCAAGGTAAGGGATGATAATTGATAAAGCTTGGTATACACACAACTACTATGCCCTGATTTTACTAAGTGCAGTAACACAGACTTGATCAACACAGACCCATGTACTACATTATGTGCAGTGTGACGTCTGAGAGGTGCAGGGAAAATTTTATTTTATATTCATCTTCTCCAGCGGACAAATCCAAGGCTACCAGCGCTGACATTAAACAAACAGAAATTTTTGAGCAGTGGCGGTTTCTGATTGTGCTGATTGCCGTTGGGAAGGATTTATTAAGGACAGAGAACGGTGACAATCTATCGCTGTCCCCTGAAGAAAGGAGCATGTGGACACGCTGGATGGGGATTCGCCTGAAGCCCTACTAAGAAACAGAAGGAACAGCTGTCCTTGACACATACACTGCACACAAATATCCGTGCAGGCACGCAGACAAAGACATGTACATGTACACGTTCATGCAGAGCGCATATCATTCCCCGAGGCCACGTTTCTGCAGGGAGGGAAGTGAATCCACGGGATGGGCACAGGAACCTAACCTTCCTCATAACCTCATACCTCCAGTGCTGTCTGACAGGTGGAAAAGATTTCAGATGTGAGTTTCAAATTATGTATGCTTTTCATGTATGCCTTTGTTCAAACACAACACTGTAATACTGTAAAATTATGAAAATACAACCGTCTGGTTGTAGCTCTCACTATTATTCTCTGTCTGTCTCTTGACCTCTCTCTGTTTTTCTCTCTTCTCCATTTAAATATCTCCTGAAGTCCTGCAGCACTTGTTAACGTAGTAGGCCACTGAATGGGCCCATTTAAAAGAGACACTGCTTAAATCGTCTGAAAACGGATAAATCAATGTCATACACACATGCATAAACAGATATGGGGTCTTAAGGGAAGGGTTAAAGTGCAGTGAGTAATGGCAGCCATTAGGTTTTCCCATGAAGCCTTTCTTGCTTATTGGTTTCTGTTGCTTTTAAAGAAACTGCTAATTGTCCCCCTCAATCAGTCTTTACATGTACAGTAGACGCTTTAAAAACAATAAACACTTTGCTTTGAGTTGCTTGCAACCACTTGCAAGTAGGTTTAAAAATCAAGGACCATATAAAGACAGTAATATAGAGTAAATCTTTAAATAACAAGGAGAATGGGACAGGATTTTGTCATCTCCTATACTATAAAAGATAATCATCTCCATTAGATGTTACATCCCACACATTCTGGTTCAATCAGCTTTCACCAAAACCATTTAAGTTTGTGAGCTCAAATCTTCAAAATGCATTAAAGATTTTATGGAGATGTTTACCAGCTTGGAATGTAGAAATTTATCAGGCGTTGCAATATTTTTCAGCATCTGTGTGCAGATAATTAGAGGCTTCCACAGACATAATGGATCCTACATGATGAAGGAATAAAATCCTTTTGGTAATTGTGGAATATTTCAACTAATGAATTGAATTTAACAGATACAGTTGCTTGTGTTTCCTAGCTGGGATCTGAGAGGAGCCCTCAGGCTGATACTTAGACAGCTTCCACAAACACAAACTATGGACAGCACCAAACACACCAAAGTGAAACATCCACAGACATTCATATGACTGAAAGAGGGAAATGTACTTTAAAATGCAGCCCACACCAGTAGCACCAGAGCAGCCTGTCCACTTGTAGGCTTTAGGTTTCTCACACTTAATATCTGCTCATCAAGCAAGTCAGCAACAGAAGGAGAAATCATGTTTTTAGCAGTGTAGTTATAACACAACACCACCATAAAACTTTGAATAACCTACCACATTTATTTAGAAAACCAACCAGAAGGTCCTAAAAACATCAGCCAGCCAAATAATAGGCTACAATATAATGTACTATCCTATACTACATTGAGCATCCCAGAGAAATGTGTAGTAAATATCAGCATTAAGCAGGAAACAGATGCTCTCATTTAGCTAAATAAACAAACAAAATCATAAATAAATTTATGCAGAGTGTGTACAGGACTATGGCTGCTGCCACCACTGGCTTGTGATATATATATATATACCACGTACTAAGTCAAAGGCTGATGGGTTAAAAACATTTTTTTTTCTACAAGCACCTGAACATCTAGGTCCCTTCGACTGAGAACCTCTAGAGCATTATCTCTCCAGCTGAGAAATGACCCAAACAAACGGTTCTAAGACAAGTAGGAAAGATCACAGGTTCATCACCATGACTCCACATATACAAGGAAAATCGATGAGTGGGAAAAGTCAATCTTTGATTAATTCAGTTCATAGATGTGCAGTGTTTTGTTTAAACTGATCACAAGCAAGAAAGGTTTGGATCTGCACAGTCACTTGTGTGGATAGAAATAATTGTAAATTGAAATTAAATATCACCCAGAGTTCAGGTGTGCCTTAAACTCTGCTGTTCAAGAAACTGCCTGGAGGATTATAAATTGGCAGGGAGATGGACAGTCCAATGGACATAGACTTGGAAACATTTACCTCCAGATGGACCCGCTTATGATACTGTTTACAATTAAAACAGCCTGAAGCTTATGCAGATGTTCCTTGGACAACTGGAGAATTATAATAAATCCAGACTTGGCAATACTGTAGTTTCAAGAAAGTTTTGTTAGGCATTAGGGTGGTAACCACAGACCATGTGTTCAACATTCATATGGAGCAGTTGTCACGGTTGGAACTGCAATGAGATTGCAATCTGCAGTGCAATTTTATACATACAATCAACTGTTACCAAATAAATGTTTGAAACTTGTGAAATGTTTGAAACTTGTGAAACTTTTAGTTTCACCTGGTATTTTCATGTATATGCACAGGGTAGTAGTAGTACCCACAGATGGGTACTTACCCTATGGTTAGTAGGAATTTGCAAAGCTGTTCTTGAAGGTACTGCAAAACTCTGAGCATGTTTACAATCTCAAACCCTACTGCTGAAGACATGCAGTATAAAACTCCTAAATGTCATTTAGTTTTAGATAATGATCAAAAAGAGCACAGCACTCAACAAAGTGTGTTCATGTCAAGTGTGGAGGATCTGTAAAAAACAAACAAACAAACAAACAAAAAATCTAGATTAGCCCTTTAAATCCTGGAGAGGGAGGAGTTAAATGAGTGACACCTGTGATTGTTGGAGGGGCAAGAACATACAAACAAACCAAAATGGAGGGGGACAGAAAGGAGAGAAGAGAGAGGTCTCAAGAAAGGATCTATTTCATCTGCTGAAAGGAAAGCAGGTAAAAAACCCACAAAATTGTGACTAAGGGGAAGAACGGTCTGAGTGTCAGTTTGCATGCAGAACCAGCTGGATTTCCTGCTTGGGCAACCATGTGCTGCTAGACAGAGTGCTGATCCCTGGAGTCGCTGTGATTGATTTAAAAAAGAAAAAAAATCTTCACCTTTTTCTGCTTGGATTTAACCCGCAACTTTTTTCTTTGCCTTATTGGATATTTTCGTCTGCCCAAAGGAACCATCTACAGTAAGTCTTTTGCTTTATTGGATTCTGTGTTGGCTTCTCATAGACCTTTGACACTGTTTGGCCTTTAATTTACTATCCTAACAGTTTCTGCTGTTTTTGTACTGAGCCAAAGCCTTTGCAGATTTGAATTACTTGATTACTTGATTGACAAAGTTTCTTATTATATAATTACATTATGGTTTGCTTACTATTAGATTAATCGTGTGTCTGTAATTGGATCATTTGTATATTTAGTTTGTTAGCATGAATCTGGTTTATTGTCAGAACAGTAATCAACTTTTATTTTGAATGCTTGTTCCATCTATGAGCATAATGCCTACAAACTACAGATATACACATCTTTTCTGCCCCTGACGGGATATAAAGGTGTGCAATATTTATATACAGACATATTTAATGGTTAGCTGGGGAACATGGTGGAGCATTTAGCAGCTGAAGAGGCTGATATTTCTCTCAGGATTTGATAAAGCCCTAAAACAGAGCTAAAATAGAATAAATACTAAACATACAGAAATCACAGGGAAACAAAAAACTATAAATGGATGGCAAAGTTGCTGTGTATCTGCTGGATGTATAGTGGCTGGTAACAAACTCACCACTTCATTGTGAACTCTGCGAATATGTCAGAATTTTGTGGTTTCAGATGGGTTTCAGGTTTCATGGTTTCAGGTTTCTTCTGTCCCCAAGCAGCAAAAAAATAAAAAATAAGAAATGCAGGTGTATGTTGCTGTGACCATTTTAAAGGGATTGTCTGATATTTGAAAAATAGGCTTATCGGATTTCTTGCAGAGAGATAGATGAGATCAATAGTCTGTACAGTAAACATGTGGCCGGAGCCAGCAGTCGGTTAATCCATTCAGATACCGGACCAATCCCAGAGGACATAACATGATGTCTAGATCTATGATTACTGTCACACTGACTGACTCCATCTAAATGCACAAACTTACTTGACTGGATGTCTGTAAGCCAATCATACTGTTCCACATCATCTAAAACATGGACCATGAAGGATCAATGTGTGTCCATGATGGTCGATGATGATAATGATGATGATGATGGCTCTGATTGGGTTACCCCCACCTCTGAAGCACACTGAGCAACACATGATAAATTAACTGTTTAATCTGCACAAAAACCAAAGTGTAAAAATGTCTATTCATTATTTTGTGAGATCTATGTGTCGGACTATTTCTTGGCAGCGAGAAACAACTTCCTGGAGTCTCTGTTAGTTGCCTGCCAACTGTCCAGGAATAGTCCAGTTATCTTATGCTAGCTACCCCGCTCCATTTCTAGTCTTTATGTTTTAAGATAATCTCAAACACTGCTGGCTTCAGACCCATATTTAGGAAACAGATGTGAGTGGTATCAATCCTTTCATTTCCTAAATGTCAAAATGCTCCTTTAACTAAGCAAGTTACATGATTTGTAGCAAATAATGTAGACTACACTACAAAAGACGAGTGGGCTTCATTCAAACACACATGCACACACACACAAACACACATGCACACGCACACATCCTCTGGTGAATATTTATGAGAGTTGATGCTTCCTAGTGGGATGACAGACTGTTTTCAACCCCCTTTGATCTGTATGCCCGCTCCCATACCCCCCCCCCCCCCCCCATACACACACAACACACATATGCGCACACACACACACACACACACACACACTAACAAACACACTGTCCCTTTGAACCCTGGCCAAGATGGTGGGTCAGGAGCACACAGTGTCCACACAGGACAGGAAATGGAACTGGTCCATACAGAATTCAGCGTCAACAAACTCCTGTGCACATGTTAGAGAGAGAGAGAGAGAAAAGATGGACATAGAGAGACAGAGACATGGATGAGAGGACAATGAAGAAAAATAACAGCCGAGGAGAGTGTGATATCTGTCAAGCCTTTCTAGTACTGTTACAGAGATTCTTGAGGGTTGACAGTAAATGCAGCTAAGTATATTTTGCGTGTATGCTCAGCTTGTGCGCGTGTGGAAGTGTGTGTTTGAGCTGCTCTCGTGTGCACACCACTGCGAGTGTTTGAGTACTTTTTACTTGTGCGTCTGCATGTGTCTGTCTGTTGAATAGGCTTCTTGTCATTGACCTAAAAACAGTGTGAGAGCCTGCCAGTGTCGCTTAAATCCTCTTTTCTTCTCCATTCCCCCGGTCTCTGTCTTCTAGTCGGCGCACACACTCATCAATGTGCTCATGTGAGTGTTTCTCAGAGTGTGTGTGCGCACGCGTCAGTTGCTGTCTCTATTTAAACATCATACAGACTCACAAATGGCGTTCCTGCCAACAGAGATGAGAGCATACTGTTCACAAAGACTCTTACTCTCCCACTCTTTCTCTCTCCCACTCTCTGTCTTCAGTCCCTCCTTTATACTTTGTAGGTACCCATGGGATATCATTAGTGTTATTACTGTATTGAGATAAATGAGTGCATGTACGTCTCAATGTGTGTCTGCGGTTACACATATATGTGGTGTGCGTGTGCGTGTGTGTGTGTGTGTGTGTGTGTGTGTGTGTGTGTGTGTGTGTGTGTGTGTGTGTGTGTGTGTGTGTGTGTGTGTGTGTGAACAGCATGATAGAGGTGGTGAGATGCTACATGTCCAAACCCACCCTGAAGGGTTGGGGATAATTACAGTGTAAGACAGATTACAGTTGCTGCCTTCAAGATTTCAAGTGTTATTTTTCCTGCATCCTCTGACTCCTTCATTCGCTCCTCAAGAATGAATCCATCTACAGTTAATGTTCTGTACATGTCTGTATGCGTTTGCTTTTGACCTGACGAAAGGTAGACTGAGGTGCTGGTGTTGTTTAGCCTCATAAAGGCAGAGTGATGTTGCATCACCAAATCTTTCCTCAAGGGGTGAGGGTTAAGCATAATTACAGATGCTGCTTTCATGTTTTCTCTCGCTTCGGCTAGTCTTCGCTGCCACTGCTGGCCTTTCGCTCCGTATCAAAGGAGACTTTGGTCGTCTGGGGCTGCAGACACACATTGACACAGATTAACACACACACACAGAGCTCACACATGCACACACATACACATTCATTTCCGTCACATACGTCAGAATCCCATTTTCCTTGTCATACTGTGTTATCAACTTTGAGCTACAATCTCTTCAGCTCTAGGTAGAATCAGAGGAGGTTTCCCACTGAGTTCTGCAGTTTTCCCAACTCTGGTTTCAGTGTAATTGTGAGTCTTCAAACTGTATATCATGAAGCAACTGTAATGACTGGAGTGAATATAGGACATTAATCTTTTGCCCTGAGACAGTACACATGCAGTTCATATTTTTAGACAAAAGTAGACTTCTTGTCTTGTTCTTGTTTTTTTAATTTGTCAATTTTGGAAAAAATTACAACTTTCTTAAGCATATTTCATCAGCTGTGATTGCGGAGCTGATTAAGTGGATGGTTTCTATTAGTTGGTTGTTAACTCCATCTCCAGCTGACTTTTAATTGTCTCTAACTTATTCTAAAATGAGAATCATGTTCTAGGCCTGAAATATGCTGAATGTATGAGGTCAAAGCTGCATGTTCCAGGAAAAACAGTTAGTACTTGCTGATGACTCATGTTGAAAACAATGGAAATAAAGAAACATCATTGTTCTTGTATTACAGTCTAGAGCTGGTTTGTCTGAGTATTATTATTATAATTAGGTTGCTATTCAGCGTCTTAACTTAAATAATTATTTGTATTTTCAAATCTTTTGACCTTTATTGAAAAGGAAAATGCTTTGTGGATAAAGAAAATTTAGTTTATTTATTTTGATTCATTTAAGAATATATTTAAAATCAAGGCAATTTTTATTTGTGTAGCAACAAATCACAAGAGAAGTTAGCTCAAAGCAATTCTATCTATCTATCTATCTATCTATCTATCTATCTATCTATCTATCTATCTATCTATCTATCTTAAAAAATGAGGAATTTCAAAACCATATTTTTCAATACATGTCTTGTGTTGCACTACAAACACAGAGATACAGATGCTAAGTCAGCCACACGCTTCATTTCTGGTTGAATGGGAGTATTGATGTTTTTTATGGTCAGATAGGTCCAGTATATTATTTACCTGTGCTATTATTTGTTAAAAGCTCATTAGGCAAGAAGATGGCACAAAATTTATTGGTATTTATATGACCTTTGCATTTGTGTTGTTATCAGTAGATCTCTGAAAGAAGGATGCAAAGGAGGTAAAGTATGAATAAGAATGTAATGTCCCTTAAAAAAATGTTACTTGAAGACTTTGGAGGTAACACTGGCTTCCTGCTGTAGATGGTAGAAGCTGGACATACTACTGATTTGATCACATCAGAGCAGATAAACACACTGATCAATGCATTCCTCACACCTTTGCTCTTATGTTTTGGAGTTTGTAAAAGAACTATAAATCAAACTATAAGTATGATTTAATTTCACGTTGTTCTACTTTGGCTTTACAACATAATTAAACATAATGTACACATACAACATGCAGTCTACACAAGTGAAGGTGACCTTCCCAACAATATTGGGACAGTAGTCCCAGTAACCCCATCCTCCTCTTTTGCTGTTCATCATCTCAAACCTGCATTTCTCTCTCCCTGTCTGCCTGTTTGTCTGCTTGTTCCTTTGTTGAAGGAACAATTTGACATGACTTTGCTGACTACAGGGTTGTGATTGTGTGAAGTGTTTTCTTTATCTTACCAACACAAGCATCTTGACTGTTAAGATCATATTATCAGTGTTGATATGGGGATGTTTTGGGGCTTTTAGTTTTAGTATATTTTCATATATATATACACATCATAAAAAAACTTTTTACATTCAGCAACATTCATGGCCTTCAATAGTGGGACAAATACAAATACTTCATATTTTATATACATTTTTTTTTATGAAGACAAATTTGAGCTAAGTTATATTATCATTCATATTATCTGTTGATATATCAGTTATAGATGCCACACAGGATCTGTTACTAAAGCTCATTCTAGGGTGTCATTTACTGTCTGAACACATGCTACTAATAGATGCTTAATATGGGGGTTAAAGTAAAGTGTTATCTAGACTACTTTCATTGCATAAACATGTCCATAAATGTTAGTGTGCAGCACAGCGGCAAAGTAAAAAATATATGTACAGTGGTACAAACAATTTATCTAATTTGCATTGATGTGAATAAATAATACAAATGTGCACATGTAGTTATTTTATGTAAAGGTCCACACAGATTTGAGACATAAGTATTATGTATAATACATTCAGTAACATAATTTTCAACTATGTTGCATTAAAGTCTGTATGATTTGTGATGCGTGTGTGTGTGTGTGTGCGTGCGCGTGTGTGTATATATATTTAGTTGTTTGTTTTCAGAAAACTGGTAGGTTTACTGATAGTAAAGTGTGAATGAGATGTGACATTACATCAATGTATTTCCTGTGTAGCAACAGAAGAGTCTGAAAGCTTATGATTTTTTTTTTTTTTTTTAAGCAATCTGAGCCCTCAACAGTTACCATCAGGTCATAGTGCCCATCACCCAGCATCAAAGAGCGAAAACTTCTCTCCAGAATCAACACTTTGCAATAATGCTTAACAATCACACAGTCAGAGACACAATTTACAGCCACAATAAATCACAGTGCATGACACATTTTCAGTTATGGGTTCTTGCTCCTACTTTTGACATCTGTTGTAGTCCTGTCAACATGTATGACTCCCTGCTTATTTTTCAGGTACTGTTACAATTTGCTCTGCAAAATGTAAAAATCCTCTAAACACCAGAGGTGTGAATCATTGGTTTAACAGTGAATAGATATAATCACGTGTCTTTATTTTGATTCAGGAAATAATGGTTCAATAACAATTTGCTATATTATCAAAAAACTAAAAGTGTTTAATTATGTGAGACTATCCCTATTGTGCTGCAAGGCAAAATAGTAGATAGTGAATTTTATACATTTAAATAAGAGTTCAACACCATGTTTCACCATTTCTGGAGCTTTTCACCAATTATCTCATTCTTCCAAGATGGGTAGTGTTTGGTCACTTGCAATGGTGGTTAATAATAGCTGGTCATGTGAATATTTTCATTATTTAAATATATATGAAAGTAGCTGTGAATGACTATCCTACAATCCTACATTTCAATATTTTGATTATTTAATGTTATTATATCACATGTACAGTGTTGACCACATAGTTTTACTGTCAGCAGCTGTTAATGGTTATAGTGGTGAAAGTTCAAGTTTGAGATTTCCAGTGTGCACTGGGGAGAGGTTTGCTTGGGTTCAATTGATTTTTTTTTTTTTTTTTTTTTTTTTAAATTAGTGTTTATATTGACTATTGCTGAAAAAAGAGCGTAATTGGTTGTCTGTCTGCAGTTGTACATATTGAGTAGTGGTAATGAATAATCAATACATTGATGCAGTAAATTAATCATTAGATCTCTCATTAACACACTTCAATGTTTTAGTGTATGAGTAACCAAGAGGATTATACGTTAGTCAGTCAGTACTTGATTTTGACCAGAAACTATGAAGAGGGCCTCTTCATAGTGGGATATTTATTTGGATATTTCATTATCGTATTTTATTTAACTGACCAAGCTATATGACAGCGTGAAAACAATATGCCAGTGTAAAAGACACTGTTTGTTTCACCTTCACTTGCAGAGCTTAGCGTTACAGCCCATTGTTTAACTTTCCACACCACAATTTTATGCCGCAATTTTGATACGCTCTCACTGCTCTGATTACGTTGCTTTTGGCCCCAGCTGAACTCAGCACTGTACAGCCATATTTTCATCAGGAGTTGGTAGAGACCAAAAACAGAACAAAAAGAGTAGTAAATGTTGTAAGTGCCAGGTGGATAGAAACACAACTCAAATTAAATTTAACATGTTCTGTAAATAAATTCTGTTTAAAAACCTTCTCTATACTGGCAATATGGAAAAATTTACATACAACCTGGAAGTGACATGTTGAGACTTAATTATGGTATAATTCATTGCACAAATAGTCAAATTTAAACCTGCATTGATTGATTTGACTTTGATTGATTGACTTTTTTTATCCACTTGGGGGAAAAAAAGGTGTTAACACAACATTCACACATAATCAACTTTTAAAGGTAAATTGGTGAACAGTTGTCAGTTTATGCAATAAGCAGAAACAGAGTAACATTGTCTTTTATTTGAAGCTGTGTTATTGGCCACCTGAAGAAACTAAGTGCAATATTCATTTTTAGCTCTGTTTTTGGTCTCTCTAGATGTTAAATGCTCCAACAGCTATTTGTGAATTGTGTCAGTTTAGTGCTTAGCAGCTTGTGTGCAGTGTGTTTCTAGAGTTTTGTTCCTGAAAACCACTTCCTGTTGGAAAAAGTTAAGGGCTGTGAAACCAAAAAATAAGCTAAAACGCACTAAAATGCTGTGTCGAGTCAGGTTAAATGTATTTTGGCGTAATCAAATAATAAAATAATGAACTAAAAAAAATATATAAAATGCGTCACTGTTGAATGAGAGTAGCTACGTCCCTGGCTGTTGTGACCAACTACCACCAGTAACGGCATAATGGCACCACAGCAAATTAGAAAATGGACTTTCATCTAACTGACCTTTTAATTCTGTCAATAATTATATGATTATTCGTTATATATTCATCCCCTGTGGAGAAATTATCCAACAGGTCGGATGTCAGGTTTAAGGTCAGCCACTAACGGCACCCCTGGAGCAGATGCAAATTATGTACTATTATTCATGGACACTTGAGCGTGGTGTGTCTAACTCTGTTCTGTTGTGTTCACAGACACAGAGACAGACGGGAGATGGGATCTCTGTGAATGTACATTGTCTCTGATATGTTTCTTTCTTTTGTCCTTCTCTTACCTCATCTGGCTCTTATCCTCCTAATTCCTAATTACTCAGCCGTGCATTACGAGGGTCACCAGGGTATGGTTCACTCCAATGTCAGCCATCACCTACAGCCATATAGCAGCAGATTACTAGGTTTATATATAGTCTATCCACTAATACGACATATGATGTAAGCCAGAGAACATACAACTGTGGATTTATGCGATCTCTGAAAAAGGGGGAGTTAAAGTGCAAGACTTTGAACAGGAGCCATTTTTTTTCTTACTAAAGAAATGTATTTATATCCTGCTGTTATGGTTTGTGTGTTCATCCATTATTTTCTCTTGCAAGTTTTTTATTTTTTTTTAATTTTATTTATCATATTCCATGTCTGTGTGTGTGTTCCTGTCTGTGCCTTTACTAAAGAGGCAGTTAATCTGACCATGTCTGCTGGCAGGACATCAGGTTGCCCCATAGTGCATTTAGGCAAACGGCCAAACTCACATAACATTGGACAGTTCATTTTGGTTAGCCCCTGTAGTTTTGCCTCCTGGAGCAGAGACCTGATGCACCCACCAGCACCTGGAGTGCAGAGAAATGTGGGTTCCCCTCACTTCCCCAGTGTTTCTTTAAAGCTGTGGTTGTTTCATTCTCCCAAAGAAATCCAATAGGCTGAATTTCATACAATTTCGTCAAGAACTTTCCCAGTTAGGGTTTGATAGTACAGTACTTATCAGGCTATCTCGCCCTCCCAGTGGGTAAGGATCTAATCTAAATGGCTGTCTGCGGCGCTTGAAGTGCAATGCAACCCTGCCTCCGCCGCCGGAACAGCTGGCTGACGGTCGCCTCAGTTCAGAGGAGAGAGGCGACGGATTGAGGTTGATTGAGGCGCATATAGAAAGAGAGAGAAACTGAATTCCAGCGAATTAATCACCTTCTGTTCCGCTGAGTGTGTATATGTGTGCGTGTGTGTGTGTGTGAGAGAGAGAGAGTCAAAGACAGTAAACTAGAGAGGGGGAGAGAGAGAGAGGGGAGGAGAGGGGAGGGGGGAGTGGAGCCTGACGCAGTGTGAGAGGCAGTAACTGAGAGGGGAGAGACAGAGAGCGAGGGAGACGGAGGCAGAAGGCAGCACATCACATCAGGCGCCGTTTTGCATCCCAAAAAAATCTTGACGCGGGTGAATCGCCACAGTGGCTGAGCTGCCGCTGCCGCTGCTGCCGCTGCTGCTGCCGCCGCCGCCGCTGCCGCTGCTGCTGCTGCCGCCACCGCGACCACCGAGCCCCTTCCCGGCCACTGCTCTTCACTGAGACCGCAGAGGAGACAGGAGCGAGCTGGGAGCAGATCACTGACAGAGAGAGACTAAAAAGAAGAACATATCAACACAGCCACATATACACATATACTGCCAGGGGCAACGAGCGGACCGTTTTGCTGAGGCGAAGCGCCGTCTTCTTCCACGTTGGCATCTGGAGCAGGTAAAGTGAACATGTGTGGATTGCGCACAGAGCTGTAATTTGGCTTCATTTCATGTGCCTGCCGTGTGATGGCTGGACTCGCATTGCGTAGGCAACTTTGAAATACGCCAACAGCTCTGACATTCCTGCGGTTCTGAAATCAAAGACACTCAACACATCCGTGTGTGTGTGTGTGTGTGTGTGTGTGGCCTATATATATATATATATATATACACACACACACACACACACACACACACACACACACACAGTATATATATGTGTGTGTGTGTGTGTGTGTTTGTGTACGGTCGTGATGTATGAGGGCAATTTGCTGGTTGGCTATTCTCAGGCAGCTTTGCTTGTCTTATCTCTCATCCCTATGTGTCCATTGATAATGCGGGCGCGGATACATACATACTGATTTACATTATCTTCCCCTGATGGACGTGTGCGGTGCTTGAACGCACCGTGCTTCAGTCTATGCAGCGTATAGCAGTGCAGCTCCGAGCCTGTACAGTGTTTGAAGACATGTCTGAAATGTGTCATATGTTGTCAGCATTTGAAGTGGTCACTTAGTATTCATGTAGTTTTTGTCCCGGGACGGGCTGCAGCTCCAGAGTGTGGGGCCGGCGTGGTTCAGCCTCATATCCGCATCGCGGTCCAGCGTGTCGGGTATTCAGCACCCTGGACAGCGGCTCTGCACTCTCCGGTTTGCTGGCAGTGAAAAACTAAAATCCAGTGAACTCTTTTTCTTCTACGTGTCTTTTAAATGGCAGTTTCTCCCGTATGTTCTTGTGAGCATTTGTCTTATTTCAGATCTGAAGCGTCTGTGGCATAACATTGCTTCATATTCTAAGGTGCCAGGAGAAATATGTTGATGTGTCTCCTCATAGATTTCAGTGGAGCCAGCTTTTGTAATATGTCTGCTTCATACCATGTCAGGCTCAACATGCAGATTCATACAGTGCAGAATAATCCAACGCTAAGTGCTTGTGCATGCAAGAGATGACCATGTGCAGACAGATGACAAATTAAAGGGGTACTCCAGTGATTTGTAAAAGAATAATGTTCAAAATTTAGGCAGCAGGAGCTCTCAACACTCATTTCTCCGGGTTCCCATAATAGAACTTAAAAGCATCTTTTATTAGACGTCATCAGGATAAATTTTTTAAACTTTGGAAAGTGTCTTGACAGGTAAACTGTGTGAAACTGGTGGCGTGCACCTTTAAATGAAAAATGAATACATGAAAGGAGAGAGATAATAAATGTCGATGCTTCCGTATAGGGCAGAGGGCTCACTAGACGGTTTAATGAGCATGAAAATTATGGCCTTCGCAGTCACCAGTTGAATACCTATGGTAGAATTGGACCGACGTGGTAGACAGTGCTCTTCACCACCACCATTAAAAC
Organism: Rachycentron canadum; assembly: GCA_038496675.1. NCBI lineage: Eukaryota > Metazoa > Chordata > Actinopteri > Carangiformes > Rachycentridae > Rachycentron > Rachycentron canadum. Next base: position 5,217,989 of record CM076650.1, read on the forward strand.
GCCAAATGAGGGAATTTCCTTTGGAGGAGTGGTATCCATCCCTCCAGTGGAGTTCAGAGGCTCAGGACCTTACCAAGAAACTGTTGCCTTTTCACCCATCTATACATTTATCACAATCTAAGGCATAACTTTGGCATAAAAGCAAAAGTGTTACCAGTTAAAATGCAGCTTCGTTGCCAAAGTGCAGGCCTGTTAAAACAGTCTTTTTGTGCAGTTAAAACACAATAGCCCAGCGAGTGCATGTGTGTGACACAAAGTCGCTCAACCAGTTAAATTTTGGCTGCTGTGTCCTGTGCCTCCTGCCTACTGCCCCACTATCTGTTGTAACGGATGTTGTTGCCACTTTGTCCCATAGGGCATGGACTACTAACAGAGTTTTTCCACTGACTGACTCCAATTGTTGGCTGAGTGCCACAGAGGGAGAGAGGGAAAGAAGAGGAAGATGGAAAGACTGATAGAAAAAGAGAGAGAGGAAAAGGATCCCACTCCTAGCACCATGAATAGACATGAGGTAGCGCCAGTAAAACCGAGCAGCTTCAATGACTCATTTTAGGACATAATATGTTTGAGTATGAGAACTGGTTGGCTGGATGTTTTTCAAGGCCAGAGATTGTCAGTTGCTGTGAAGACTTTAGTTGTCCTGGGAATTCATTGATAACTATCTTAGAGGTCGCTCATCTTGCTTTCATCCTGCATTAGTACTGCAGTGCTTGCTGCAGCACACTTCTCCAGTCTCCAGAGTTGTGAGAGCAGGACACTTTAGATCGGGCTGGAACAAAAGAGTCCTTAAACCCGTGGTTACCAAACTGCTCCATTTGATTCTCAGGAGCTAAAAACTCCACTCAACAAAGCTAAACAACCTCTCTCCACAAGCAGCTACACAGTGAAAGCTTTTTGTGCTGCAGCAGCAGAAATGTCAGAAACGGTGGGACTCTAATGGTTACATCTGTAATAAAGCAGGTGCAGGCAACATTGAAAGTCAGCTGTAATGAGAAGTGACAACTTTCCTCAACTTTAAAGAGGACCTGCCAGGATGTCTGCAAGTACAAAATGAATGAACTGTGATGGGTTTAATGTCTGTGCCGCCCTGTCATTGCACCAGGTTGTTGCTCTGAACCTTCACCTTCAGCTGTATGAGGATCTTTCCTTTTCTCTCTGTATCATTTACCGTAGACCCAGGAGTGAGCTATCCATCCATGGTACAATCTCGGTACCTAGAGGCATCACTGTGGGGCAAGTTCTCCAGGAATACTAAAGAAACACTACTGTGTAATGGGAGATCCCTACTCGCTCTCCCATCCATTTACTGCACTTTTCGCCCCCTTTAGCTGCCTCTGTGAGGGAGCAACACGGAGCACGTCTCTGTTGAAATCCCAAGCTAAATTTCAGAATCAACTCTCATCAGTCGTTATTTGTCAAAGCCATCCATATTTCAACAGAACCTAGCTCCCATATTAAGCATGTTGGTGCACAGAGAGCCGGCAGTATGACTTGTCATAATGTTGATCTTTGTTGAGAGGGAATACCCCATGGTGTGGAAGCAAATCTGCATGCATAGTTAACATGACACCTCCCTGCTGACTGGGTCTGAATGTGAGAATGTTTTTTACTGTGCCATTGTGGAGAAATTGTCTACTGTTACATTTATTCATTCCCTGGTTTTCTACTGAAATACAATTATGCTACGAATAAATTCTAAAATCATAGATTAAGCTACTTGTCATGAGAAATAGGCAAACATACACACACAATAATCCCATGTGACAGTTTTATACGCAAATACACCCCATGCTGCTAACATGACACTGTATTATGGCACTAACATACATGTCAGCACATATGCACATATAATCACAGCATCTGTATAACGGGGTAAGTGGGATGTGGATAGACATGCAAACAGACAAGTGCATTCACAAACGCACAAACGTGGATGCACACACATGCGCACTGTAACCATACACTTTCCAACACATGGGATGTGCACGCTCAAGCTAACACATGGATTAATAATGTACCATATTCCCCGTAGGAGGCTAGTTAGCATTTCAGGAAGATTGCACTAGCACTGGGGAACTGTAATTAGGAAGTTATTGTTACAAGTTGCAACTCACACAAACACACACACATGCAGGCACACAGTATGCAAATAGTGAAGCAAGAGGAGTGGTGGTGGGGTTCACTATCTGTTCGTCTTAATTTGTGTTTTATCAGTCTGTCTTATATACTTTGCCTTTGCTTAAATTCTGTTCACTTTATGTGAATGTCTGTACATGGTTTTAAAGGGTCAGTTCACCTAAATTAGAAGCAGGAAATCTTTTGATTTGAGAATCCTCTTTCAAGGTTTTTCTGGCAAAGACAGGCAGAAATGACAATCGCACCCCAGAATTACACAGTAAATCAGGATTGAAACTTGTGATACAATGAGGTAAAAAAAAAAAAAAAAAACAATATAGAAAGAACCCTTATATCACCTTAAGCCTACCCAGGAGTTATCTGAAATGACGCACACTTAAAAATTCTAGATAGATACCCAAAAACATCAGCAGCAAAAAGAGTACTAAAGAATACAACATGGGTGAATAGAATAAAGTTTGTGATGTGCACAGCATAGAAAAATCACATTTAAAAATTCAACAGTAACATCTCTTTTCACAGTCTGCCTGTCAGAAGAAAGTAGTTCCACTGAAGATTGTTCAAAGACGCTCCATTCATCATGTTACAATGGTGGCAGAAATCCTAAACATAGATCTCAAAACCTGGGTAAATAATAAAATCCAAACTGTCTTCACAAATACCGTGAGGTGATTATGAGGAAATGAAAAGATTTTTGGGTGGACTGACCCTTTAAGATGGTCCATAAATTGGCTATATGTGATTTGTGGTCACAGAGCCATGCTCTGACATGGTGCCTAAACTTTCTAGGCTTTGGGCTCATAAATTTTTGATTGGCCTCTTTTTGCCGGGGAATCCTAAAAACTAGAAATGTTTTGGGTCTCGAGCTGTAGTTTAAGAATTCCTGAGAGCTGGAGTCATTAACCAAAGCGTTACATTTTGAAACGATGAGACAACCTAATGGTGACCTCATACCTCATGTTCACAGCGTGAATGATGAATGAGCTGCTTAATGTATGCTGACGCATGTCTTGCTGTTGCCAGAACGCCAGAACTAGAGCTAATCCCAACCTAAACTCTCCAGCAAAGGTCTCACACCTTCTCCTTTTCTCTTTATATCCCCTCCCCAAACACCTTTTCACCTCCTCTCTATTTTGCCTCTCATCTCTTGCCATCTATGCCTCCATCTTTCTAAACTGCTACAATGCACACACCCTATTCATACAGCGTGTGTGTGTGTGTGTGTGTGTGTGTGTGTGTGTGTGTGTGTGTGTGTATTGAGTCAGCTAGTTTGTATGCTGGCTGCTGCTATACCAGCCTCTCTCTGGAAATCAAGGAGAGATCGTGGTGTGTATGCTGAGAGAGCGAGAGGGAGAGGGAAGGCTAAGAGGGCGAGAGGTGGTAGACACTGAAAGAGAGATGGAGAGAGGGATAGGGATGCCACAGGGTGAAATGAAAAGGCAGTGGGGGGAAAAAAAAATAACAAAGAGTGGGGAAAAATGGAGAAAGCGTTCAATAGATGTTTTCTTCCCAGCCTGCTCGTCTCTATTCTGTTTCATTACCTCTGCCCTCTGTTCTGCAGACAGCACTGTCTCTGTGGCAGAGGTAGTTTGGAGACAATGTGGCCTGGCAGAGACTTGAAAAACCCTCTCATGTTCTGTTCTGAGGTGCTCTTCAGGGCTAAGAGGAGAAATCTCTCTGGCTGTCCCATTAACTACTAGAGACTGGACTATTGAAATGGTATTACCTTCCCTGACTGAGCAGCACAACGGCTCTCCCTCCATTTCCCATCAAAGACCTGTCGTTCAGACCCCCTGGGAGATTGTTTTTTGATTGGTCTCTCCTCTCTTATCTTTCAGGCATCTCTCTATTTTTTCTCCTCTTTGGTGACAAATTTCTCTAGGGTTTGGGTGTCATTTGTATCCCCCCCGTCCTGTTGCTTGAAATATACTGAGAGCAGCCCCGACAGAGACGATGATAGAGAAGAAGTGCGAAGATGATTCTCTCTGTTAGCTAACAGATAACTTTCATATTTGAGGGACCGTTTGAATCCTAAAGTGATTTTACTCCCTGCTTGAAAAACCATTAGTATGTCCATTTAATACCCAGAAGCTCCAGCTGACAATCTACGTGCATTGACTGTTGTAAAAAATTGTCTGTGTTCAAAAATGTTGGATGTTTGTAGGGTTTCCAAAGCATTTCATATGTTTTAATACTGTATTGTAGCATTGTCTTTTGCCATAGTAGATAAGATGGATTTTATAATTTAAGATAACTGTCCTGTCTTTTTCTTGGATTTGGGAGTGTTTTTATTCCAATAACCACACCCAAACCTGTTATCATGGACAGTGTTACATTTACTTTACCTGCCTTTCCTCTTGCAATATTAAAAGTGAGACATTACTATTTGAATGCTCAGAGGATAAAGTATAAATCTGCTATAGTACTGTGATCACTGACGTTGAGTGTGACTGTTGCCCCAGTTTGTGGGTCTTGACTTGGCTGAAGATGCCAATGCTAAAACCATAGACCTTATTACAGTGAGGACGTGTGGATGCCTGGTGCTGCTGGTGGTTGAAGGTGGATGGGCCACCAAGACTAACTGTCTCTACACTGAAGTAAGCTGTTTCTGTATTCCAATGTCTTCATGTACATAGATCATGAACTGTTGACGATGCTGTCTTTTTGCTGGGGACGTAAAGCTTTAACCTCCGTATTTTAGCACAATATCATTTATTATAGCTGTAAACTGTGTATTTAAGAACCCTTTACAGGGCCCATCTTAAACATAAAAGTGATAAAGCTGTTCCTGTTATCACTGTAAACCATATACCTGCTGTGTGAGAATAAAAAGTTTGACAAGTGTAGCAACATAAACTAAGGTGGGCGAACAGTCAATAATGGTCAGTTTATAGGAAACCACAATTATTAGGAGAGCATTCAGACCTGAAATATCTTAGTAGGGTTGACAAGTAAGCTCTTTATGTCTTTCTTTTGGTGCTATGATGGAGGATCAAAAGGAATCACAGTGGGACTGAAGACGCTACTTATGTGCATTTGTGATACATGCGTGAACTGGGCATCTACAAAGGGAAAAAATCATATTTTTCGTGGTTTCAGTCTGTCAAGTCACGTCACATCAAGTTTGTTTGTGTAGCCCAGTATCCTATTCAGTGTCTCAATGGGCTTTACAGGCCCACAACAACAACAGCTTTGAGCCCAGGCTTTCTTAGAAGACAAGAAAAAAAAAATACTCCCACATAAAAAATGGAACAAACTTTGAGAGGAAATTTAAAGAGATTCTACGTCTGCTGCCACAGTATGTATGTCAGCAGTGGGAAACTTCAGGTGGATGTGAAAATGTTCCCCGACTTGAATGCGTCTACTTTAAGTTTGTGTGTCTATGTGAAATGGCTCGTGCAATCCAGGGACTCAGGCATGAGACACTGATCATGACATTTTGAATAATCAAGTCAAAAAGTTGAGGCAGGGTCAAATGTGCCACAGCGGTAGTTAAACTGAAATGAATCGATTCATGATGCAGGGCTCTTGTGGGTCTAATTGCGATCTAACTTAAGCAGTGACTTTTCGCTAAACAGTGACATTTACTTACTAACCAGCTGTGATGAAGGGCAGCTCATAATCTTGTTATTGAAAAAGTTGAGTCACAGCTTAATGTTTTTAAGCTAATGGTATCTACTATACACTGCAATCTTCATATTATCAAGTATTTTTTTCTATTACTTAGCCCTAGAGCTCCCTTTTCTGAAAACAACCATAACTGAATTTTGTGCATGAAATTCACTGTAGTCAATCCTATAGTCACAGAGACTTTGAACTTTGATCACCAAAATCTAGTCAGTTCATCCTTGACTCCAAATGGACATTTGTGCTAAATTTGAAGAGATTCCCTGGAGGAGTTCTTGAGATTGTGTATTCACAAAACCGGGACTAATGGACGGACGAACGAACAACTGAAAACATGATGCCTCCGGCCCTGGCTGTTGTTGGCGTGGAGGCAGAAAAATCACAAAATGCAGAAAATTATTTAAACTGTTCAAAATGAGAATCAGCTTTATGGGCCAAATGAGTATACATACAAGGAATTAGACTGTGGTCTCCAGTGGCTGTGTGGTTCCAAGAACAATTTTCTGGAAGATGGAAATAGACATATATACTGTGACTGAGAGAGCTCAACACACTGCAACTTAAGAAAACACATGCAAATGGCAAAATACAAGCAAAAAAAAAAAAACATCTTCATCAATTAAACAACATATGCACTGCAAATACACACAACAGGATCAAACACAGAAATGTGTTGGTCTGGCTAAACACAACAACAAAACAGAGACAGGTAAACAACTATTATCAACATGCATCTAGGCAAAAAAATACACACCTATATAAGGGACATACACTGGCCTCAGATCTCTTCACTTTGTTCACCTTATCGTCTTGTAGATTTCATTTTTAATAGATAATTTTGCCACTTTTCCCGTTAGTCTACACTCAGTGATCTGTAAAAACTGAAAACATGGTTTTCAAAAACTGAAATCTGTCACATATTAGTATTCAGATTCTTTGTTGTGGAGTAAACTGTGGTCAGGCAGATCCGGTTTGACTCAGTTATCCTTGAGATGTGTCTAGAACTTGATCGAAGTCCTCCCGTGGTAAATTAAATTCACTGGATATAGTTTAGAAAAGTACACAACTGTGTATATGAGGTCCCATGATTCACACTGACCAAGCTCTGAAGTCCCAGGAATTCTCTGTTGACCTGATGTGTTAAAATTATGGAGAGGCATAGATCAGGGCAAGGGTATGAAACCATTTCTAAAGTGTCAGGTGTTCTTGGGAACATGGTGGCCTCAATCACTGAGAAATGGCAGGAAGGGTCTTGGTCACGGAGACGCTGGAATGAATGCAGCCAAGAAAATTTGCTCCAGTGCACACGACATGAGACCGGGGCAGTGTTTCACCTTTCAACACGACAATGACCTCAAGCCAATGACCTCAAGCCAAGACAACACTGGACAGTGATTTCAGGACAAAGTCTCTGAGTGGCCCAGCCAAAGGCCAGATTTAAACCCTATAGATCATCTGTGGAGAGAGCGGAGGATGGCAGTTCAGACGCTTGCTATCCAGTCTTCAGTGCTTCAGAGAATCTGCCAGGAAGAATGGGTAGAATAAACAGAATAAACAGCTCAAATCCAGGTGTGCTGTAATTGCTGCCTAAAGGCTTCCACAAAGTACTGTATTAAAGGTTTGAATACTGTTGTAAACAGGAGATTTCAGTGTGTATTTCTTTTTAATAAATTTGCTACATTTTCTAACTATGCTTTCACTTTATTCTTTTTGTCAATAAACCATGTGATTTTTTTTTTTTTTTCCCCCTCAAGGCTTTTATGGCACTGATCGACAGTTATTTGACTTGATAAGATGGACATTTAGTGCAGGAATTTTAATACAAAAAATGGCAACTGCAGTCGATAAACTTAATAGTGTAAGCTGAAGAATGGAGATGCTGACATTTAATGGTAGAGGTGACATTGACCGATTCTTACTGAGCCTGTTTTTATCAGGTTTTCTGACCAAACACTGAAGGTGTTTCCACTCCATTGATGTTCTGTTCTGTGCCGTTTCTGTATCAATGTTTTTTTCTCCCCCAGTTTTTTGTTCAATTTAGCACCCCGGTTATTCACAGGCTTTGTGAAATCAGCCAATTGGCAATCACAACAGGAGCTAAACCATACAAACCTTTTGTCAATTAGCGCTCAGTAACACCAGGGGAAAATACCAGCGCTTGGCAGCCAAGTGTGTATGTGTGTATCTGGGGTGCAGAGTTGTGTGTGTGTGTGTGAACATGTCTTTTTTTTGTGGATTATTGACAAGTAGGTAGTGCATGAGCTGGTGGGCGTCTTCTATCTATGAGTTTGAGGGAGGTCAGAGGTCAAGTGCGTGTGTAAGTATATGTCAATTTGGGTCGATAATCTTTGGGTGTGTGTGTCTGTGTGGAGACCAACTAAGTGTCTCTCCTTGTATAATCCTCTAATTTCCCAGAGTGCCATGCGTTTTATCCAGTTTTTGTAGCCAAGTTACAAAGATACTTCTGTGTGTGTGTGTGTGAGGGAAAGTGTGTGGATACAGTATGAGTATGTATCTGAGAGTAGAACCAAAGAAAAGCAAATGTGAAAGAATGCAAACATCTGACAGCTGTTGGCAGTATGTACTCTAGGTGTTGGGAGTGTGACATGCTCTGTATTTGTGTGTGTTGAGGCATATGTTGGATGCTAAATGTGTGAGTGAAAGCAATATTAGGTGTATATGATTTAATAACGGTTGCCTGTAGTCAGCCTATCATTTACTCCCTTTGTCACTGTCACTTTTCTGTCTCTCAGGCATTGTGTTGTGATGTGACGTGTTGTCTTCAAGTATTTTCAGACTTGTTTTGTTTGGAGAGTTTTACACAAAACCTCGAGCATTTACGCCTTAATTTAGGCTCATCTGAAGAGATAAAAACATGCTGCTCACAGCTGTGAGCGTTAGAACAGCAGCTCTCCAGTCCAGAGCTGCCACAAGTATTTCCTCATCAGTGAATCTGTCAGTTATTTTCTCAATTGATCAAGGAGTTTTGTTTTAAGTGTCACAGTTTTTCTCCAAATTGTTCATTCGGTATAACCAACAGTCCAATAACCAAATATATATAAATATAAATTTACAGTTATGTGAAACTTTGCAAGTTTTTGTTTCCTTTAGACAAAGCCAGGTAAGAATTTTTCTAATGTTTGCAGTCTGCTAACCTGAGAGAACTGGCTGCTGGTAGCAGCTTCTTTTATTCTGCAGAGACAATGGAGTGATATTGTTCTTTTCATCTAAAGTAAATGAATGTACATCACTGAATGTTTACTTCTTTCTTGAAATATACTAAATGAATACCTTTTGAATTAGATTTAATTTTGTTTAAATGTGAATGTTTAACACACTATGCATTTCAGGTACAATAAGGTTTACTATTAAATTGAAAATAGTTTTTGTCAAAACCATTAAAAAAAAAAAAAAAAAAGTCTAATTAATGTGTAATTGATAATTCAGACAGTAGGTATCCGGTGTAGCAGCAGGCTGAAGACTGCAGAGCTGAAACACTCTGCAGGTTCAAAATGAAAAGAACTTAGACAAAGAGTTTCTAAACGCATCACAATAGCTCAATGTTAGATGCTCGAATCCTTATTTCTCTATCCTCCTTAGATCTCCCACAGACATGCATTACCATGACAACCCTGAGAATCCTGGGTAACGACAAACAAGCATCAGTGTCAACCGCTCAGGACTGTTGCAGTAATTCAGAGCTACAACAGGCATTTCTCTGCTGTGTGGTACAGACAAACTTAACCAAGGCCCACACTTTTTTTTTTTTTTTAAACCAAGATAACTTTAGTTTGACTTGTTTAAAAATGACATTTTGTGAACAGCCAGCTACAAAAATTATGCAATTGCTGTATCATGTTGTATCGGATTGAATAATACTGAGACATTTTCCCATTTTCTATGAATTCTTCTTTCTCTGCATCTTTTCTGGGAGCACACAGTGCAAATTAATAGGTGCCAAGACGTTACAAGTCTGACTACTTCTCTGCAACGTCAAACCCATAAGTCATTCAATCTATTAGGACCTGAATGTGAAATTGTATAGAGACTGAAAGTTCCTTCTTGACCTTGGAAAAAGCAGTAGACAAAATAACCAAACACAAAATCCACTCAGTGCCTCTTGTGAAGCTCTTTATGTTCTCCTGAAGAAGTATGTTCAAAATTAAAATTTTTGTTCTTTTGAGGCAACATATAAAGAAATGTGAACGTCTACATCTGCTATGCTAAACATTTGGAGTTATGAAAACATGTCAAATGAAAATATAGTTTGGTCTGTCTTCTCAAACGTCAAGATGAAAGTAGGCAAAGTAATTACATACAGCCCATCTAACTATGGTGGCCCTGAGAGCTCAGCACAACGCTACTTGAGAGAACACATGCAAATAGATAAAACAAAAACAAATTCAAAAAAACATCTTCATCAATTTGACAACATGTGCTGCAAATACTCACAAGACAATAGGCACAAAAAGCTGATGAAGCCGGCTGTGGCGCACTTGCATGGATGTATTATAATAAATGTATTATAACACATCCATGCCAATTTCAATGCTGAACTTCAAAAGTCAAAAATCAGAACAACTGCATCCCAGCTGGGTTCATCACTTTTTTATGTTCCTTGGAAACACTTCTGTTGTGTTGTGAGTGTTTGCAGCACACGTGTTGCCAAATTGAAGATGTTTTCTGAATATTTCTGTGTTTTGTCTATTTGTATGTTTTAAGATGCAGTGCATTGACCTCTCAGGGCCATCGTGTTTAACTGCAAGTAAGCCCAGAGTGCTTTAAACGACGGCGATAAATAAGATTTAAACATAAACACACATACAGCAACAACTGACTAACAAACTGCACATAATCCCAAACAAGTGTCACACAAAAACAGCTGCACACATGAACTTGCTAGGTGACACAACAGTGCACTGCTATGTAGGAATGTTTGAACTAGAGGAACTAAACAACAAGAGCTAGCCGAGTGGAAAGTTGGTGACCTGTTCCTACGTAAAGACAAAAAAGTTTAGGAAACGTAAAGTCTGACTTGACACTTAATTCAGGTTTGGAACATTGCATTTTAAAAACAAAATCTTTTCTGAAGAGCTGAATGTGTAGTTCACATCTCCATGTTCTTCAACCACTGCCTGACCTTTCGTTCTGCTGTCATAGCTCCTTTTTTGACATTACCTTTCTCATGAATATTTCTTACACTAAAAAAAGCGGACCAGGTGTATTTCACAGGCTGTAGAGACCGTTTTGTTTCTAAAAGCCCTCAAATGTACAGATTTAGAAAAGCAAAGAGTAGCTTTAGAGAGCAAAAATAAATACTTTGATTTTTATCTCCCCCATGCACACGGAAATATTGAGATGCAATTTTAGCTGAGCTTCCCGATAAAATCAGAGGAGCATATTATGGAGCACGAAGCACACACACACGCTCTCTCTCACACACAAAGATACACACCAGCATGATGATGTCAGGACCAAAGTCACATCATCTTGGAGAGAAAACAGGCCAAAATCTCATCACAGCATCCTGAAATGAGATTACCACCCAGCCTTGCTTTTATATAGAAGTCAATATATCATTCATCCCTCTCTGCCTCCTTCCCCTACAAATTGTATTAAATCCCAGATATGTCCCTTAGAATCAAGACTGGATTGCTGGGTGGGGTGGTCGGGCGAGAGACAGAGAAAGAAAAGAGAGAGAGAGAGAGAGAGACACGAGTGTTGGGGACTTTACAGTGCGTAGAGCGTCTTTGTGCGTCATTCGGAGCAAGCACAGTCAAGGACACACTGAGACGTGTAAACTCAAAATATCACACGCAGGAGTTTGTATCTGTTGTGTGTCAGTGTCTGTACGCATGTCACACAAAGCCGGGTGCACGATTATGATGTCTCTGTGACACACACATTCACACACAGTGCTGATTCTTTGAACAAAAACAGCTGCTCTCAAATCCCCGCACTCACACACTCACAATGACTGCTAATACACTAACTGGCCAAAAGTATCGGGACAGGGATGTCCACATACTCACAAATAAATGTAGATAGAGGGCCCCTCCTTATCCCCTCCGAGCTGCACCACACTTCTTACTGTGTGTGCATATACAAGTTCACTTATTAACGGTTTAATATAATTTAAGTAAGTCTTCCACTTTGTCCACCACTTTGCTTCCATCCGGACAATGTCAAATGCCAACTTCAGTTTGATAAAGAATTCTGATGACACCTGACTTTGATACTTGGTTGGTTTTAAGTTGTGTTATTGAGTAAAAAAAAAAAAAAAAAAAAAAAATCCAACATTTTCAAAACATCTCATGTCAGCTCCATCTTGACATTTAAAATACTGGCACTCTTTGCAAGCAGAACCCAACTTCTGCTAAATGTCAGAATGTAAATTAGCCAGGGTTGGGTTTTGACGTTGACACGATTTACATTTCCAACCTAAATTTTATGTCTGTCGGACGTTAGAGCTGTTAGAGTCCAACTTCCCTTTGATATGTGACACCTGCTGGGTACAGACCAATTTCAATATTATTCCTTGTTTTCTGGCTGAATCCAAGTAACCAGTAACCAATGTGTTTGAGATGACAAGGTGTTTCTTCTAGTTAACAGTGAGTGGCTTCTTGCCATTATTGCACCTAGTGTCTTACTCTCAACTATAATATACATAAATATACAGTTCCACAGACTTCTTAGTTTTAGTGTTGGGTCTGTTTTTCATTTTTTGAGCTGGAACTGATTATGTTCTCAAAATGATTTTCTCAATGAATCACTTTGTCTAAAAAATATCAAAAAGAAATGTTCTTGCCTCATCCTATGAAAAGACCACAACCTAATTCTTCCTTTTCTTTTTAAAATGAACATAACACAATGATTCAATTGTAAAAATTGTTAAAAATGAATTTCCCTTTGATTAAATAATTAACTAAATGACTAATGGTTGCAGCTTTTGTTTGGTCAAGATTACCTACTTCCAATTACAAGGCATCTTAATGCTACTGAACACAATGATGCTTTAGAAAATAGATGTTTTATTCTGTCCATACTGGCTAAGAAGAGATGCCTGATCTGAGCTGATGTGAGGCTGTAGCCGTGTGAGTTAGAAAAATCAAGCATTAAAAAAAGTTATTATTCCTCCACCAAAGCTCAGCAAACTTGAAGCCTTTTATTTACACAGAAACAGGGGCTCTCAGGATTTTGCCCAGATCAGGTAGAATTGCATTAGGAAGGAGTTTCTTTTTGGTCAGTACGAACAGGAGGAACATGCAATGAGAGATGCTTAAGATAGACTTAAAAAAAATTTGCAAACCTAATCCTGTGCCAACTGTGTGCCAGGCCTTATCAATCCACATCAGTGGCCACACTCACTAATGCTTTTGTGGAAGAATGGGAATAAATCCCTGCAGCCAGGTACCAAAATCATCTTTTGCCTTTACCAGGCGACAGAAGGCTTGTGTGTCCATATAATTGTGACCATCTGGTATGTTTTATTTTATTTAACTTGTATTTTATCAGATTAGTCTCTTGAGATTACATTCTTTCTCCTTGCAAAATGGCACCACAGTTTACAGGCAATAAAACCATCACAACAAGAAATACAGTGTCTGGAGCAGACAAGACAAAGCACCACACCGCAGAGGCACGAAGCTCACTGTTTCCAGCCACAGAGAACATAACCCCACAGGAAGAAACAGAAAAAGTCAACTGTCCTTACACTGTACCTCATCACACAGCAGTGTGACTCACCCACCCTTCTCTTCCCTCTCTGCTCTACAGTTGCTAACTCAGCTATTTAGCTCACGTCTGCCCTCTCTGACCATGCATGGCCCTCACCCCCCTTTCTCTTCCTCCTGTTCTCCTCTGTTCTCCTCTTCTCTTCCCTCTCTCTCTCTATTGGCTTCTGCTGCTCTATAACTCCTCGCAAAGCCTCTCACGCACATGAACACACGTGTCAGCACAGCACACACACATGCATTTAAGGCATCTTATATACTTAAGATGCAAATGTATCATAAAAGAGTGTCCCGATCAGCAAAAGGTCCTGAAGCCAATCACAGTAATGAGATCCTTAGGGATGCATATGATGCTTGCATATGATTGTGCTTTACTATGGGTATGTGTGGTTGTTAGTGTGTGCTCATGTGTCCTATGTGTGTGTGTGTGTGTGTGTGTGTGAATAGAGCTCTCTATGACGGCTGAACAGTTGAGTACTGTCCGTCTGTCCACGTTTTCTACAATTAGAACTGAGTGACTGTCGGAATATTTGGCTCCTCTTCTTCCATCCTCAAAGCCCTTTGATGTGTGCAGCCAGCAGCTGTGTATCAATGGGCCAGGAGCCAATCAGAAGCCAACTAGGGCTCCTTCTACATTGGCCCAATACTGCAAAACACTGGACTCTTTGATTTGCGTGACATGATCCTTTTGCGTTTGGAGGATGATAAAATGGAACAGAAAGTGAGACTTACTGTGGGACTGTCAGGAGTTTTTGATGAGTCTGTGCGCAGTGTATTTATCACGTCTGTTGTCCACGTCTAGCTTCTATTTATAGTGTGGCAGCAGGAACCTTTCTGTGTGCATGTACAGTGGAGGTATGTATGCATATCATTGCACAAAGTTATTATACTTTAATTAGTGGACTTTCTCTGTACTATTCAGACTAAATAAACCACAGTGGTGTTGCAATAACCTGGCAAGGCTCTGAAATCTAAGTCTGGAAATCCACAAGAATCAACTGAACCCAGCTAAATATTGTACGTGCTGGACGAATTAATGAACTATGGTTAACATTGAGGTGAAAGATCTGTCACACAGTCTCTCAAAATTCACAAGAGCTGTTTTAAAACGATTTACCAAATTTCCCCTGGGGATTAATAAAGCATTATGATTTAGGTGATATCAATTTTATTCGTTTTTCTTGCCTTGTTCTTACTGAGAAACTGATTTAGTTGAACATCTTCCAAAACTGAATGCAAAGACCAGTGACAGAGCATAAGTGATTTGTTTGCCCAGAGGAACAAGGGACTGTCACATATGTCTTTTGAAGTTTGCAAAAGCACCAAGGACAGAATTTGGAGAATTTTGGCTTAACTATTGCCATGTCAATAAAGGAATCCTTCCTTCTCATTGACGTTATTATGAAACAAGGGGAACATAGAGGTGATAAAATTTAAGTGCAAAGAGTTCAATACAAACTTAGAGGTCCTGTGTTATATGTTTTATCTCACTGTTTTCTGAGTAATCTTAAAAATAAATAATAAAAATATAGCAGATTTCAGTTAAAATCTGATACCAAATGCTGCAAGGGTGGATAAGGAGTCTGGGTGGGCCGGGCAATTACAGGGTAACTTGTTGTAGTTTGCTAGTTCTGTTGTCAGAAAGGGAACTGTTAATTATTTACTTGACAACTTGTTTGAAATTATGAAATGATTATGTCTCAAAAAGTGTCTGTTACACCCCACCAAGTAAATTGTGAGCTGGCTTTGCTAAGCATTGTAGAACAGCTCATAGTAAAAATAGTAAAATGTACTTTCTTTATTATAATAAATGGATCTGAGAAAAACTTGTGCTTTGTAGTCACACAACAACCTATTTTCTTGTGCCAAGTTTAAATCTCACAGAAATGGTAACTATTTGGACATGTTTTCTGCTTGGCTCCAAGACTTGATGCTCCCAAAACCTGGAAACACACAATAAAATGTGAGTGTTAAACCTGGGGCACTGTGATGAGTAATGATGTTAACAGGGTCCAATAATCAACTGAAGTATTCAGATTTTCTCCATAAGACTTAAAAAAAAAAAAAAAAAAAAAAAAAATAGCTAAAACCTTTTTAGGTTTAGGTTTTTATGTTACCTTGATATATAATGTCACATCTTCTGATCAGGGTCCTCATTGTCCATCCATTTCATTGTGAAAATAATTCTATTCTAATTTAGTAATTATATTCTTGGGACGCTGTTAGAAGATGATTCTTATCTTGCAATATAAAAAATATAGCAGCAAGCAGTGATGTTGGGGCCAAGCAGCCTAGCAGGTTAGAGTTGCAATGGAGACATACTGTATTGTCATTATGTCAAGGACATGGTTGTAAAACATTCACACAGACGATGATGTGACTTGATTTGTTGTCTTGTTGATCTTGTTTTGGCTTTGACAGGTGAGCACTTCAAATCAGAAAGCCAACAAATAAGTTTAAGGCTTGTTGTGAGGCTTGGTATAAAAAGCCACTTTGTCATTGTTGTTAAAGGCCTGACACTAGTTTTGATTTTACTTGGATTTCATGGCAAACACAGGCAAACACTTCTAAGGCAAATTACAAGTTTTCTTACTGCAGCGACCCCTCGTGGTCAAAAGACACCAGATTTCTTGAGATTCCTCTTAATGGGGTCCTAAGGCCATGGATGAGGTTTAGTTTTCATAAAAAAAAAAAAAAATCTATGTGATAACTTTTGTGAGGCATGGGCCGAAGGTTGTCTGTACAAAATTGTTGCATTCATTTTAAAGTAATTAGTGACTAAAGTCTTTAGAAAAGTATTAAGTAAAATGTACAATGCTTGTCATGGAGAGGTACTTACACGCTTATCTCATACCTGTACCTAAATACACTACTTGTGTCCAAATATGTAGTTAATATTCCACCACTGTCTGGGTCTCTGAGTGAGTCTGACAGAAACAAATCTATGACTGCTCATGCTCATCTTTTCCACCTCTGCTTGTATGTGCATTGCTTTGAAAAGGTCAGACATTTCCTGTAAACTGACCTGTTTTCTCAACCTGTTAAGCTCACACTCGATCAGTCTTCTCATGTCTCCCCGTGCGGCTGGCAGACATATCTCCCGAACAGGTCCTCCTAGACCATCTGCCGCTTGTCACCAGTTGATTACTGTGCTTGTCTTCCTGCTTTGTCTGTCACTTGGTTGCTAGAGAAACAGCAGGACTTGATCGGGGGCAGCTAGTCTGCCGAAGCGTCCTTGAGCAAGGAACTGACTTTCTACCGGCTCTAAATGAGGCTACTGCTCTGCAGCTGCAGGGCAACTGAAAAGAGAAACTCCCCAGAGGGATAAACAGAGTATCACATTATTGCTAATTATTATCAGTGGCCCTGATGAGCCGATGATGAACACCTGATTTAATTATCATTGAGGACTCTTTTTCCTATCAGTCTTATCGCAGCACTGAGGTGCTAAAAGAGCAGGGAGATTAGGAAGTAGATTCTGGAAGTGCTATTTCCCTACTTAACAGTCTGGTCTCTCAACCTGAAATGATGGTCTTTACAGGGATCTTGTTACACATTGCATGATGGCCCAGTAAATACAAAATCCTAAATGCACAGATTGAATAAATGCCAAGGCAACACTTCCAATCTTTGTCTGTATGTGTCCATAATTAGTCGAGGTACTCTGAAAGAGGGGACATAGGTCGGGCTTAGAAAGACTGGCATTGCCATAGGAACCAGCTGCACCCACGCTTTCACATGGAGGGAAGGCAGAGAGAGTCACAGAGAGACGAGGAGAACAAGAGAGAGCGAAAAAGAGAAAGAGAGATGTCTTTGATGTGACTAGCAGCCCCAGGTCTCTAATCTCTTCCTTCTAAATATTTTTCTGCTTATGCGATGAGATTTACCCTCTTTTTAAAATTCCCCCATTTACATGTTCTTTGCATCCGTGACAGATGTCCTTGGGCATAGTAAATGTGGAGACGGGAGTTGAGTCAGAGATATAGAACGGTTTAAAACAAGAAATGGTGTCAGTCAGTCCACCTCTGTGTGATGCTATGTGGAGGGGGGGGGGGTTGATAATACCAGCAGGGTGCCCTGAGCTGGAGGAAGCCTTCAGGGAAGCAGAAAAGCACTGTAGGATTTTATATGCATTGGACATGTGGTGGCCCATGTGTCACATCTTATCAGGCTGCCCAGAGTATCTTAGCAGCCGCCCCGAGTCTACTGCGTGATAGCTCTGTCTGTCACATTCTGTAGCCGTACTGAAATACTGCGCTGTCATTTTGTTTGGCTGAACATTGATCTCTCTCATCTCGCTCACAGCAAACCCATCAAAAATTCCTTTTATCAAATCCAAGCTTCCATCAATTACTAACAAGGCCTGGGTGCAAAACTTTGTTTTTCTCTTAGCTTTATCTACTTGTTTCCGTACAGTAGAGAAAAACAGTCACACTTTAGCCGTAACAGGGTGTGTTTGTAAATCCACTTGGGACTATTTAACTCTGTTGCTTGGACAAGTTGCTGTAAAATGAGACTACAGATGATTTTGGAAAAAAAGATTGTGAGCATTAATGCACAATATGTGGCACCAGGAATTGAGTCTATTGAACTTCAGTACTCTTTTGGTAGCAAACTAAATATTGAAAAAAGTCAAGTACTGTAAGGTGACATCAAATGTCTGCATCATGCTTCTTGCATCAAATTTCTTTCATCTGTTCTCTCTCATCATTTTCATCTTATTTCTTCAGTCTCGTATAATTTAACCATCTATTTTCAATCTTACTGAATGTTCTTCCTCTCAAATCATCCATCTATCCTATCTACTAAATCTCAACCTTTCAACCTATTGTGTGTGACAGCTCTTTCTCATGCCACTTTAAACCTCATTTCTCATCTCATCTCATTTCTCTGTCCATTTGTTTCTATCTCATTCAACATCTTTTTTTTTTTAACCCAAATTTTCTAATCCCTTTCATGGAATTTCTCATCTCTTTCATCTCACGAGCTCATTTGTACTTTTCATCTCATTATCTCATCTCATCACCAGAGATCACTGTTATCTAACCGACTCAGAAACACATGGGTGTATGAGCTAAAAGTGGAACTGTTTCTTTAGTCAACGAACATGTTTGAGATGTAACATTTCTATGTGGCACCGTGATGCTGCTGTGTGAGAGAGTAGAAAACAAGTGGTGAATGATAAGGAGGATAAGAGAGGTCAATGGGAATGTTAAAGAGGAAGTTTGATGTCGTTGTGACGCCCGCACTGACGAGACCATCTGTCAAACGCACCTATCACCCGACTCGCCTGCAGCCACCTCACTTATTGTCATCACTACGGCCTGATGGATGGACTTGTGTGGTGTGTGTGTGTGTCAAGACTGAGTCAACACCAGAGTGACAGTGTGATATGCCGGGTGAGACAAGGGACAGAGTGCTATCAGGGGGGTTTGTCATTAGATAATTGTGCGCTTGTTGTTGGCACAGCACAACACACATATGCTTTAGGGCAGAGTTGGCTATCATTCCCCTGCTTCTTTGTTCTCGTGCTCCCTGTCCCTCATGATGAATAGTCCACATCCTTTACTCTCCATTTCTGCTCCCTTTCCTTTCCTTTCCTTTCCTTTCCTTTCCTTTCCTTTCCTTTCCTTTCCTTTCCTTTCCTGCTCCCTTTCCTTTTCTTTTCTTTGTCTTCTCCTCTCTTGAACCTCTTCCTCTTTCTTGTCCTTGTCATGTTTCGTAAATTCAATTAAAATGGATGTCAAAGTTTTTCACTGAAGTTTTATGCACAAGCTTCTCTGCTTAGTGATTAAACTTTTGTCAGACAGTAGCTTTTTGAAATCTCTCCCCCCTGAGGCTCAGAAAATGACAAAAACAAATATTAGGAAAAAGAGGTGGGTCATTTGCTTGTCACAAAAGACAAGGACTTTCATATTGCATTTGTTTGCTTAAAAAAATAATAATATCCTGGTTTAAGATAGCTACGTCATGTGTGCACCTGAGCCAGATGTCCTCTCTGGTGCTGCTATGGCCTCTGCAGTGGATTTAAACAGATTTTTGCTGTAGGTTTTTCTAACAGTCTGACACTGCTGTTTATTTGAATCCCAATGAAACACCACAAGTTAAAATTGTTCTACCTCATTAATGCTCTTTCTTATTCTGTTTGACTCACCCCTCCTTACTCTTTTAGTTTTTACTTTTATCTAAATACATCATTTCTACGACTGCTCTTTTCCCACAGCATCTCTCCATCCCTCTCTCTCTCTCTCTCTCCCTCTCTCCCATTTTCAGTCTCTAAACCTACCTCCTTAAAAGTGATCTATACCACCAGAGGGGTAATTTGCTTTAGCTCAAATCCTAGATGAAAGCCATTTTTCACCCAACAGAGTTAGGACGGCTACATATTCAAGTGCTAAGAGCAATATATTTCTCAGAGGGGAGGTACGAATGGGAGAAATAGTAAAAACCAATGGGGGGAGGGTTCAGAAAAAAACCCACAGTTCATAATGCATTTCATAGTATCGAGGACATTCTGCGCCACTTTCTTTTCTTTCCTAACATCAAACAAAATAGAGGCCAATGTTGTTGTGTGTTTTCCTGGTGATGAGAATGGGTTAATTAATCAAGGAATCCCTTTGCAATCATTTGTGCAGAGAGAATAATGAAGAGGAGAAACACTTACACATGTATTATTCATTAGAGGAACCATTTTATTTTGTGCTCAAATTTGAAGTCCAGAAAAGTAAAGTATTGGTCTGTCGTTTTGCTCCCTGAGCTGGTTAAAGAGTGACTCTCTGTGACTCTGGTGACTAAGGCTACTATAGGTCTTCTGTCTACATACTGGCTTTCATTTCACACGCCACTTTAGTAATGTATGGACGATTGGAGTAAGGTCCAAATCATCCTGTGGCCTGGGGATCAGCCGCCCCACTGCTGTGGTGAAAAAGAGTTATTATAGCCTCTTCTCTTCCTGCTCCAGTATTGGCACTCTAGAGTGATGTTGGGCCAAATGACTTTACATATTTAATGTATTGCCATGGGCTGGAAGGCAACAGGCATCCACTCCTCACATTGTGCACTACTCGTCCCTTACGCCTCCTAACAGCAGACCTTAATGATGCTGCTGGAGGGATTCTCTCAGCTCTGCCCTGGGCTTGTCCACATGCCATTTTAAAGACAGTGCAGTGGTTTTAAGTTTGAATTTGAAATGAAAAGAACATTAACAGATGTGCAGTTTCTCTGGCTGAGTGAAATCAAAGTGTTTTGCCTGTCACCGAGTGTCACGACTGAGCTTTAAGGCGTGTGCTGCTCATTTGGCTTTGTCCTCACTGGAAAATGATTGTAAACTGTCTGTGAGATTTTCACACCACCGTTTGATTAAATCTGCTTTTCTTTTTTTTTTTCCTTCTTTTTTTTGGCCTGTTTTGTTTGTGAAGCTCAGGTAAAATTTTGGTGTATATTGTTTTACTGAAAGATGTGCAGTGTTAGCATATAAAGAGTATCATAAACACAGAGCAGGGCTGAGGTAGGGATGTTATTAGTTTCTGCTTCTCCTATCTCTGTACTGAAGATGAATATTACTTTGCTATCTCTCTGAAGACAGTGTGTGTGTGCACTTATGAATCTATACACAGGGTACAACATGTGTTACTCATCAGACCAGCGGTCCATCACAGTCCGACATCTGACACATCATGCACACACTCATATTTGTATTTCTATATTTTTGAGGATCCTCATGTTTCCTTTGACTCCAATTAAAACATAAACCTTAAAAACAGTGGGGATTAAAAAAAAATTTCAATCTTATTTTCATTCCCTCCTCCCATATCGTACACTGCTAACAGGAACACCTTAAAATACATATTGCATGAGCCCATGAGAATACACTGTGATTTTCAGCAGTGTCGCTTTTCTTACATTTTACCTTTGCAAAACCTCTCTCTGGTCCTTCAGCAAACAAAATAACTTTTTATTGCCTAAACAGCAGTCACACATCTTTTGTAAATATCCCTTTCAGGTGTTCACCTTCATACTAAATAATTCTTTTTATATGTCCAAAAATGATTTCTTATGTTTCCTAAAAAAAAATACACCTACAAGAACACCCACACTTTTGCTTCACTATAACTCAGATGACTGAGTTAACATGCACTTAAGTAAGTAGATTACAGTTGGCTTTCTTCAGTTAGCTAATGTCCTAAATGTCGTGTAAACGAGAAACCTGGCTTCCTTGATCTGTGTAGAAGATTACAGAAACCTGATCTCCCTGGGTAGATTACTCCTGGAGAATGTTGATTTCTTTGTCTTTTATAAAGGCAATCAGGTTTCTAATTAACTTTTTACCAGAGTGCATGTGCATGGCAGAAGACTGCGGGTAAGGAAAAGGAAAGCAGAGCAAAATGGGGAAATGTCTGTTTTTCAAATTAAGTCCTTCAACTAAAACTGACACTTTATGCAATGTGGCCTGTAGAAATCTTAGTTGACGTGTTCTGACTGATCCTGGTCTGGTTACTACCTCCATAACCTGTGTTCTCTTTGTTATTTGGTTTCTTTTGTAAATGCACTGATTGACAATAGCCATTCACTGTTTGTAAAACTCAATTTGGATGCAACCTTTAGAGCTGGATGCCTAAAATGCCTAACCCTATCCTTAACTAAAAGTTATAATAATAAAATCCATGTTACAATCCTTAAAATTTTGGTCATTGCTGAATTGATTCAAGTTGACAATGTTTGGGGCTTTATCTGTGGCAACATTTCAATAATACATGTCCTACAGCTTTGTTCTTAATAAGTAAAAGTAAAGTAAAAAAGTGTTTAGAACAAATACACCATCAGCAGCTTCTCTGTTACAGCTCAACCAAAAAATGATTTTGTGGGCAGGGTTTTACTGAACTCATGAATAGATTTTGTCTTTGGCACTGTGTGAAAAGGGTTCACACAAGGACTTTGGTCAACTCCATCACATCCAGTTGTTGCCAATGAAGCCTTCACACAATGGTTTGTGAGTCCAACCTTCAAAAGAGCAGAGAAAACTACTCTATGAAGAATAAAAAAAAAAAAGTGATTACTGAAAAATGAGACTTTATCTCATTTTTTAGACCAACTCATGATGAGGCTAATAAATCAAGATGATGCGTGTGTCATTGGTAATATGCATTTGCAGGTCTAAAAGACTGAGTGCAGTCTGAACCACAGAAAACAACCAGACAGCAGCTTCAGTTTTGATGGTGCTTTGCACAATAGAAAAGGCAAATGGCATTAAAAAAGAATTCACCCTCTGAGACATGCATTGTTATTTTCAGCCATTAAGCTCTGATGTTCAGCACATTCCAAGAATTATTATGCGATAAAGTGCTGTAATTTACTCTCCCCTGCAAAACCCTCATGTACCTTTAGTTCAGTTTGCAATTTCCTCCAGAGACACCAGTATGAAGTGGTATCATTCAGCCGTGGATTATACAGTGCTATGCATCCCATGAGTGAGATTTTCTGGTCAAGAAAACGTGAGAGCCGTACCGTTCACAGATGAGAGAATGTGCCCTGTGGCTGCATTACATTTTCCTCTGTGGAGGCTGCTCTTGCAAGAGAAGCTGGTTTGATTTCCACTTTTATAGTGGGTTTTGTAAGATCACTCTTTGAGCCTAGAGAGAAAGATGCCTTTGCTCTTAAATTCTGCGTTGCTTTAATTTAAAGCCTCAGATACCTCAGATAGCTGAAATATTTTTTGCTGTTTGTTTGCTGACTATATTGCAATAGAGCGCATGCTGTAAATACAAAATAGTGTCAAATCTGTAACTCAGTCCCACATCTCATTAGTGCTCCCATGCTTCAAAAAAAAAAAAAAAAGGACTCAGAGTTAAATACATGACAAGTGAAATTCTCCTACATATGGATGATTGCATGCATCTATCTGGGATACATTTTGGGTTAAATTTACCCCTGTGTATCACTTCAGCACTAATCTGCTGTAGTTTCCTGTTTGATTGTTTTGCCTGCAGTCTGATTGAATTTTCATCCATTATCTGGAATTTGAGGAGCAATTTAACTTCTCCTCACAGCTCTGAGCAGAGCACTATGGCAGCACATTTGTAAGTGTTGTTGAAATTGGAAGTAACACAGAGTCACTGCTATATATACACAAACAAACATATTGACTCTTTGTCTCAAATGCATCAAACTTGGTTTCAACTGTGATGAGCCATTTGTTGTTCACTCACAGTAAATCTAATAAAGTGCAGAGTATGATAAACTTATTTCATTATAGTCATTTGACCGCAGACTGGCCCTGTTTGAAAATGAAATATAAAATAGTTCACTATAGTGGAAATTTGAAAGTGAACATCTTGGCCAAGCCAATTCATTGAGTTAGGTCACAGTGTGTAAGTACGTGAATGATTTAACCAAATTCTATAAATTTTTAAATTTTACAAAAATGATCCATTTGAAAAGAAAAATCTGAACTTGCTACACACATGTATCTTGCATTTTATCTAAATAATCTCACAATTTCCAGAAATAATCTGCTTTTGAGAAAACTATTGATTCCCAATGTGCATCTTAAAGAATAGCATAGGGCTTAAGGTTGCATTCAAAATGAGTCCAGGTGGCAGTGCATTGTAATATATTCTACAGAACAGAGTGATGTATTTTTATCAAAGTCAGGTCAAACTTTTCTAATCATCCTTTTTGATTCGTTTTTAGATCGCTCCATTGTGAAGTACCACTATGATCACTGCACTCGGCCGGCGGCACAGTACACAGCGGTGTCATCATTCTCCTCAATGTCCCCCTTAGCATGGTTCTCCCTGCACACCTTGCTGTGTGATATGCCAGCAATTAGTTTCTCTGAATTATGTGTTGTGACAAGAGTCTTTCTGCCGCTAATGCAGGTTGCTAAAAAATAAATGATTACTAATGGGAAAAGGATCGCTGCTGAATGCACAATTAGGTGAATATAATAACATTAGACCGTTAGATGGTGTAATGGTTATGCAGCTCAGTTTTCACATTTCACTGCGGTGCCTCAGAGCCACTCAGTTTGAATGTAAAAGCTGACTTGTGTCCCCTAAAGACAAAAATGACAATGAAGAGCTTGTCCTGACTCGCACTCACTGACATCTCTCTGATATTTATCTAAAAGAATCTTTTCATAAGACTGGAAAAGTGATTTTTCACTGTAAAAGGGTTACATGCAAATTTTCATATTCAAATTAAATGACTTGAATATCATGATAATGTAGAAATTATTGAAAAAAATGTCACAAATGAGTCCACTGTATGTCAGAAAATGAATGATGTACACCTGCCAAATTAAAACATTTTCAGCTCATTAAACCAGAAATGTTCAGTTAATTTAACACATGAAACCACATCAGGTTAAGTCAACATGAGGTTTTAGTGAAAAGATCAAATTCAAAATGTGCTTGGACATTTTACTGCATTATTCCTTTAGAAATCGGTTTATTATCTGAATTCAATTGTAGGAAGCTTCTTAACACAAATACACCCCATATGGCCTGAGATCTGACTGTGCTCATTTCAATCCCATAATATTCAGCTCCCAAGTCCTCAAGGAAACCCGGTACAAGGTCCACGACAGTGTGTGCGTGTGTGCATTCATTTCAGCACATATGCTTCTATATATTAGTCTATATAGCATTGAGCAGGTTACCTGAAACTTACTTATCATTGAAGTTGTATTACTTTAAAATTTTTATCATTTAAAATGTATTTCTTTATAAAAGTTTCCATTTTATTATTTAAACATTTCTAAAATTTAAAATAATAATAATAAAAAATTACTGACATTACTTGTTACACCTCCCAGCTTCTGTGTTTCACACTTACAGACATATAACGCTCATATAACCAGTCTGGAGTTATTTATTAAACATCAACTTAGCCTCAGGTACAGTGTACAACACCCCACAATCCCTGTCTTCACACTGTCCACCACACAGTTCACACACCCTATAACTCTGAGCAAACCACAGTGAATCCTCATCGTCTTATTTATCAGACTCTCTTACCAGACTGAATGCCGATGTTGACATTGGCAGACTTTCTAAATATTCAATACCAATATCGTCTGGCTCACCAGTGGTGACAGGGCTACAGTAACCAGCCAAGAAAATGCAACATGTAAATAAATATATGAGACAACTCTGAGGTTGCCAGTGGGCATATTCCTCCCTTTTCACCCGAGGCTAGCCACGTCCTGACCCTTTAACTACAGCAGCATGGTCCTGAATTTGTCTCTGAACTGAATGTTCACAGACAAAATAAACTCATCTGTATTAATGTTGAAGCCAAGGAGCATTTCCTGGATTAGTCACTGTGATGTAATGACTGAAGTTCAAATTGCTATCCCTTACACTGTTACTTTAACATTACTTCCCATTACTGATGCGTCTGACACTGTCTCTCCTTTCTCAGTCACTGTCTTTCCTTAGACTCATACATCTGTCCGTCCTCTCCTCCTCCTCTGTCCTCCTCCTTCTCTCCTCTGCAGCCTCTCATCTCCAGTGGCTCTCATCTCTCATTGTGCTTGAAGTGTCTGGTTAAACAGTGTAGTTTTATGTCCTCCAGGCCTGATAATGCCAGTAATTGGAGGTTAAATATTACACAATCACAAAATCTAAAACACACAATATATTGTATCTTTGTCCTTGTAGTGGTGTGACCTGAGGGAAGAGTTGTCTCGCTCTCTCTCGCTCTCTCTCGCTCTCTCTCTCTCTCTCTCTCTCTCTCTCTCTCTCTCTCTCTCTCTCCCCCTCCCACACACACTTTACACACACTTTTGCAAGAGAAGTCAGTTATGTGCCCCAGTTTCAAAGCAGAGACCAAGAATCTGATGCCCTGATAGCTTCTGATCACCAGTTGTCTCCATCATCTGAGTGCTGACACACTCCTATATGCCCCCCAGACACCACTAACACCAGTCTGGAGTGTGACTGAGAGCAACAGCACAATACACTTCAACCGACTCTGCACTCAAAACACTTTTTCTGTTTTGAACTGATCTCCTCTTCTCCAGCTTGACCCTCCCTTCCTCTTGTCCTCTCTTGTCCTTCCCTGTTCTGTGCTGCCCTCTCCTCTGCTTTCTTCTCCTGTCCTTTTCCTTTCTTTCTTTCTTTTTTTCTTTTTTGCTCGGCATAACAGCTCATCCACCCACAACTCAAGACCCATCGGATGAACTTGTATAGCTTGTCTCCTGCAGAGAGCAAAACAAAGAGAGGTGGAGAGAGAATCAGAAAAGGTTTTTTTTTTTTTTTTTTTTTTCACAATTGCAGGTGGTTTGATTGAAGTGGGCCTTTATTCCTCATACCTTATGGTTTCTATAGTACTAAAGTGCAGACTAGCGATGGATGAGGGAAGGTTAAAAAGGAAGAGGAGGGAGTAGAGTCAAATGGGAAGGTGACAAAAGGAGCACTAACTGTGACCAATAGAGGAGGAGAAGTGAGTCTTTTTCAGTGCAGTGTACTGATGAGGTGGGGAAATGATTGAATTGAGGAAACATATTTATACATAATGTTGTGGCTGCCAGATGTGAGGGTCCGGCTTCTTTTAGGATACCAGGCGGGTCTTTCTCATGAAGCACACCTTGAAGATAAAGAGGATGAACCTTTTAAACCACCACAAACCCAGGGGACTTAACCAACTTTGTGCGACCAGTTCAGGTGGAGTCTCTTTCTTTTACCAAAACCACTATCCTCTCCATCCTTAACCAGGCAGCACCAATTAGACTCCCTCGATACAAGTCATCTCCAGAAAACAGAGGTGTGCTAAGGTAGAATAAAGGACAGGTTCTGAGTGCTGTGAGACTTTTTAATTTTTGTTGGATTTAATGGATCAAATTTTGAAAGTACAGCATCACAGCCTGGACTAATCGCTGGATGTGTGTAGCTCTTTTTTATGGGAGAAGTGAAAGCACTGGTTGTTTGATTAAACACTTAAAATGACTTATCCTCATAAGGATCGCTTGTGGCTATGGCTTGTGAGTATGTATGGTTGGGTCAATTATCAAACAGGCTTACTGGACACAGGCCCAGGGCCCTGAGATAGAGAGGGGGCCCCTGAGCCAGAGCCAGGGACAGAGCGGGAATAAAAATCAGCCCAAGACGTTTGCCTCTGGACCTGCCTGCCAAAACCACTCTGGAGATAAACCAGATGTACATGTAGAGCCGATGTCACACACATAATCATGCAACAGAGATTAAATTAACTGTGATAATTTGTAGAACAACAGGTTACAGGTTACTAGAGAGAGCGAGAGAGAGAGAGAGAGATTAGAGATCACACAGTAAATACTGCAGGAGACATATTTGGATTTCAGTGGCTTTTTCCTCATTCACTGGATCTTTGTGTAATAAAATCCTGTAGATCTGAGCTGATCACAGACTTTGATGACTTTAATCAGTCATTTGCCAAATTTCTCATCCCACCAGATCCAGAAAACAAAGCTACCACGTCACCCCTCTAAGCAAGCTCAAGCTTGCTGATGTCTTTGGCTCAACACACACCACCACACAGCGGGACTTAACTGGACCTGCTGGGGGCTGTACTGGGAGGTGTGGTCTTAAATCCACTCTGCTGCTCTGCTCCTGCAGCCTGTGGTCTGCAGGTGGTTGCACAACAATATGAGGCAATTTAATAAATAAATAGTTTTAATGGCCTTATCCTGATCAAACCGTCTGGTTTTCTTGCGGAGATGTCATCCTGAATCGATGACGGTCAACAGACCTATTTTTTTCAGTAATGTTATGGGACTTGCTGTTTTACATCTGTTTCTTTTGAAGTGGTTGGAAACAGAAAAAGTCTTTTGAGGCCCAAACAGGATGCTCCTCAGAGATGGTAGTGAAGAGACAGCAGGTGGGAGATGGAGCCTCAGTGGTTGTAAATCTTGCTAAGATCTGGTGGTTATTGGGGAGGTAGGGAGATGTGCAAAGGACAGAGTGACAGAATCCAAAATAACTATTAAAGCTGGTCAATGTGGAAGGAAAACTAATTTATTAGATATGACCGGGGGCTGGAAATGTATCAGTGAAAGCCAGGATGTGAAGACAGCAGAAACTCACAAAGACAGAGCATAAGAAACAGAATCAAAATCATCAATATGATGGTTTCAAACAGTGCTTGAAGCCCAGTCTTTATATAAACTGTGATTTAAAACAGTTTAAAAGTGAGTGTGTGCACAGAAGTTGAAAAAACATAAAGGACATAGACAAGAAAAAACAAAAACTATCCAGTTTGTAATCTATTTATCAAATGCACAGACACACGTGTGGGCAGGCACACGGTTATACACACACTCTAACACAGACAGTATAAAGTGCAGAGTTGGCAGAGTGGACTAATTTATACTTGAGTGCGGTTCAATTAAGGCAGATGTAAAGAACAGTTCCCTAGTCTCAGCTTGTGCTAGCCTGCTAAACGCAATGCAGAGCACACACATCCCCTCTGTGTCTCCCTGTCACACACACACACACACACACAACACACAACACAGAGGATGTTAGAAAATTTAATTGACTTACACAATGAAGCTGGAGTTGTTTACTGTGCCATAGGATGTGTAATAACGCCATGGCAACATAGATGACACTGGTTGCCAGAGCGCTTAAATTGAGCTAAAAGACTTTGTGAACTGACAGGAACAAACAAAAATGCAAGCTGTGAATGAAAAGCAGTAGACATCCGGGTCAGCGGCAACGGCATCACAACAGCAAGACTTAAATTCCTGATGAACAGTTGGACAACGTGTCACCTTGTTATCATTGACTGAGCTGCTTGGTTTTCTAGCTGATTATATATGTTAGGGTCCTTTTAGGATCCTGACACTGCCGCTGCCATAATGTCTGCCTCCTGTCGATGCCGAGGAGACACTGAAGGCTCAGTCACGCTAAATCTTTGGGATCTGTTCAGACCAGGAAACAAAGCCGCTCACTCCATTAAGGGACAGAACTGTTGTCTGCTCAATATCACACTTAACTAGCTGAATATCATTTGGCTCTAACAATCTGCATTTGATCTGGACATGACTGACCTGAATCACCATTGTTAGTTGTCGTTAGTGTTGTTGCAACCAAGTCATGTAGAATAGTTTAACTTCGGGAGACCCGACAGCCGAGTCCTTAGGGCCTTGTGCCATGTGGTTGCGTGTGCTCTGAGCAGGCGAATCTCTGGTTTGACCTCTGGCTGGCCAGACTCTTTCCTGCATGTCATTCCCCTTGTCTCTGTCATACTTCCTGTCTCTCTACACTGCCCTATCAAATTGGCAAAAATAATACAACAAAAGCATTTGATGGTGAAGCTGAGTAGAAATCAATAATGGAGGAATGGATATTTGTATGCTGGTTGTATGCAAACATCCCATCCTCGCCTTATTCTGTCTTTTTTTCCTCCATTCTTTTAGCATAAATAAGTGACATACTTAAAGTATGAACACTTCCCTCCTTCAGCCACTTATTCTTCTCATCCATCTGTATCCGCAGACTCGTATGTCCTTGTTATTTTACAATTTTAGTTTTTCTAGGTTGCTTAATTCTCTGCCTCGCGCTCTCGTTCTCTGTCTATCTCTTCCACCGCTCCCTCCCACATCTTATTGCTCAGAGCAAACAATTACTTGCCTTGTTTGAGATATTCTGGACTAAAATAAATCTGAATAAATGTAGGGATCTCAGTCGCTACAGAAATGTAATGCGGGTGAGGGAGGGATGGATGAGGAGAGACAGTAAGAGGTATACAAAGAGGATGTCAACGCTGCTGAGTGTCAGAATAGCCCTCTCTGTCATTTTCTGCCTTGCACACAAACATACAAACACACAATTATATATGTCCACATATTTCGGAAACACAGCTTTGTGTTTTATCCCTACAGGCAGAGAGGAATTTTTTTTTTCTCCTGGATTACTAAAGAAAACATACAATCTTGGCAGACCTGAGGGCTTTTTATTGTTTCTGGGTTAAAAAAAAAAAATTCTCGTTCATTTCCTTTTTCCTAGTTGTATTCATATGTTTGCTTTACTGTAAATTATCTGTGGATCAGCTCAAATAATCCACACTGGTCCATCATTTACAATGACCTCTATTTCAGGCTGTTTTCCCAACTGCAGCTCTAAGATCTTGGAAGAGATTTAAAGGAGCAGGGAGGATTTAAATTGCAAATAGCGCTCTGCGGGACTCTTGAGGACGCACACGCATGATTCACTTAAAACATTTATGGAATTTCTGACTTTTATTTCATACTGTAGGATGAAAGAGGGAAGAGTCAGGGATGGAGAAAGCGTGCAGGGAGGGATATTCATGGTAATGAATTGGATTAAAAACTTACAGTATGAC
>CM076650.1:5252271-5274655 GCA_038496675.1 Rachycentron canadum
ATATATATATATATATATATATATATATACACACACGCAGATGCACACACACACTCTGTCTCTTACAAATTGGGTATGCATATTTATAAGATGAATCACTGAATTATTGAAAGGTTTGAAATGAAGCCAATGAAGGTGCAGCAGTGTGTGTGTGTGTGTGTGTGTGTGTGTGTGTGTGTGTGTGTACATAGTCTGTATATGTGAGAATGTGTGTTTAAAAAGCAAACGAGCCAAAAATCAGGACATGCATACCTCTGCATGTGTTCATACCTTCACCAAAAACATGCGCATAGACGCATATATATTAACACTACAGAGCTTGAACTAGAAATCCATCTACTGTATGGGAACCTTTTCAATAATTCAGTGGTTCATTGTTTTTAAACACCTCAATTGAAGTTTTTAACAAGCTATATTTTTCATATGCTCAGAGGCTGTGTTCCTAAAGTTCACGCTGGGTCACTGTGTTCTTTTCAAAACTACTCTCACCCTCCTGGTCTAGTGAGTAAAAACAATGATTAGTGTAATTTAGACCATTACATTATATGTAATAAAGGCACAGGACTCCCTCAGATTGCTCTAAAATCTTTGACTGGCCTTAAGGATCCAATCTGTGGCAAAGGCTTGGTAAATGCAGATGTGGTACGTGACTACACTTCTCCCCCGTTCACACATGCAGACTCAAATTGACAGGCTTCTCACACAAGCCTAAAGCTTGTTTGAAGTACTTTTACGTAGCTGAGTGGAGTAGGAAACAACTGTGTTTCCCTTTTCCCGAGGGGAATCAAAATGAACATGACTGGTTGTCTCCAGGATGTAGCTTCTGCATGTCAGAGGAGTTTTCCACAATTCTTCTGAATTACAAAATGCATGGTTGGTATCTGCCCTTTAGAATGGGCAGGCTAGGTGTAGGCACAAAAGTAACTTTGTTAGAGAGAGCCCTAACTGGGGGGGGGTTATTGCATTTTCTAATTTTATATATGTCAGCACTGAATATGCATTTGATCAAGTGATAGCAGCTAATCAGACTGAACAGGGCACAGCAGAAAAACAAAACACACAGTGCTGTGTGCTGTGGACAATGTGCGGACCTGTTGCTGAGTTGGAGGCTTGTCAGACACCAGAACACTGCCCAGAGGTTTACTATTATGAAGATTTAACAACTCTGGAAAGTTATCATGGCAGCAATAATTTTATCCTCTGTTTCAAGTGTTGTGAATTAAATAGTCTGTTGTTCACATTATGTAGTAACCTAGCAGGGATTTATGCTTGCATATTTTGGATTGGCCAAAGCGATGCGTTTGCTGCCAGCAAACAACACATTGCTTTTGAGCAAGAACTGAGTCAGGTTTAATTTTTTTTTTTTGGACAATGCTGCGTTTTTTTTGCCCCCACTCCATCAAACCATTGAAACTCATTAGGAGGTATAAATGGTCACATGACTTGACCAGCCGCCCCAGACCAGTCGTCCTATTCTTAGAATTTTAATGAATACAACCCAGTTTGACATCTTCTTATGAATCATCCAGCTCTCAGATACTTTTCATCCTGTGGTAGTCACTCTGCTTTAACTTTAGAGCACACAAAAATACAAGTTACTCATTTGCTCACGACAACAAACCACATCAATCCAATTTGCATTTTCAGATGACAGACATTTTCACATTTCAGCTTCCGAAGACAGCTCGCTGCACAGTTGTGTACACTCACTGTTATGAGAGAGCACAGCTTGTACAATTTGATGAAAAATGAACTGAATTCAGAGTCATTAGCAGTGGGATGTGGGATGCTCAAAAATCCACATACTGTATGATTCTTTAGCCCAGGGCTCAAATTAAAGGCCTCTTTACACTTGTAATCACACTCAAAAGGCCTGTGGAAAACACAGCCATATTTCATCTCGAGCTTCTCTCATGCACTGTCCTCCATCGTCTGAACAGTGTATATCTGTCCCCTGAGAAAGCCCACTGTTAGTCTGTCCAAAAAAAAAGAACAGCCTCGAAGCACTTACATACAAGGTAAATGGAGCATTGATGCAGAGTAAAATGGGATGTTGTGCTATACTCAGTGGTTGCCATGACATCTGTAGCATCCAGCGACTGAACGAAGCACTAACTATGTCAGATACTTTAATACAAAACGTTACAGCAGGACCTGAGGCTCTAAGGTCAGTTTTCAGATGTGTCAAAGACCATTTGACAAGACAGAGACAACTGTGTGTTTTAACCACATCTACATTTGCTTTATAATCCTGTGGGTAAACAAAAGGTCTATTGGACAATTTTCCACTACTGTATGGATCTCATGTTCATTTCTGTAGACCTGCCTACATTTCCTCTGAAAAAAAAAAAAAAAAAATTTTGCATGCATATTAATTTCTAGCAACTACAACAAAAGTCACACAGCTGATGTTAAGTGGACTGTGTCGTCAGGCCAGCATGGTGCAGGATATGTGTGAAACGGGAATGTCTAGAAATAGTTTGCTGCTGAGTCATACAACTTTGGGTTGCGCACAAACATGCTGTTTGCTCAAGTTGAAATATTTTTGATGTAGTGGATGCCCCTTCGCCCCAATCACGTTGCCTAGAGTGAAGTCTCTTTCACTGGTATATGGAGGGCTGAACTTGGCTTCTGTGCCAAAGTTTTCAGATGTGGTTTCGCTTGTGAAACATGTTGATTGATTTTCCACTATATAAACTACAATACACTTGGAGTGGTGACCCTTTACTGTATTATTGTACTGCGCTGAATATGACTGCATTGCTGCAACTGTCAGCCCTAGGGTTGAAGGCCAGCAAATTTAGTTGCTAATATCCCTTTTCCTTTTAGACTGCAAGCAAGTAGAGTTAAAACAACCAAAACAGAAATAATAAAGGAGTAAAACAAACCCAACCCAACAATTCCCAAAACGAGAATAAGATTAATTTAGACTGTTTCTCCCTTTCTCTGCCTCTAGTTTCAGATTTTCTGGTATTTTGTTTCAAATGCAGATAGCACATTGTTTAAAGGCAGCTTTGTCATTTTTAGATTGAACCCTAGTAATCCTGAACCAGCCAAACTGAGCAGTCCGAGGGGTTTACACTATGTCAACTGATCAGATCAGTATTTTGGACCTAAGCCATTCAGTGATTTACCAATAGTAGGACTTTAAAGTTAATTCTTTCAGAGACTCTTAATCATTGAGTTATGTGCTGAGCTCTTTGTAGTTTTAGTTACAACCCCTAGTAGCTGGATTGTGGACCAGTTGAAGCCATCTGACTGCTGTCTTAAACAGACCTGTTAACAGCCTGTTGCAGTAATCCAACCAGCTAGAGATAAATGCATGTATAAGTAGAGGAGAGAAATCTAGCAAAACATTATTAGTGGGATAGCTGTTTAACAGTTAACAGTGGGCTTTCTAGTAGTGATTGAACTTTAAGTGAAATACCTATAGCAATTTTTAATGATGCAATGCAAACAGTTCCTCTGAAAAGTTGACATCAAGTCTCTCATCTTGCTTTATTTTTGCAATGGTAGTAGTCAAATATTAACATAATGTCACTCCTGAAATCCAGGTCTGAATCCAGGATGACACCATGGTCTCTAGCCTCTTTACATTTCAGTGGCACCGAAAGGGTGAGCACTGACTTTGGGTCTTTTTTTCTTAGCTCCAAAGACAACAACTTCAGTTTTGTCCTTGTTTAAATAGTGGAAATTTTTCAGCGTCCAACTACAATTTTATAGTGTGTCATCTGCATACACATGAGAAAAAAAAACAAATAATTGTTAATCATACTAGCTAATTATGCACATAAGTGTATAATAATATTTGATTAATAATACAGGTCCAAGACTCAGTGCTTGTGGGACTTTAGACCGTGTTGAGGGGCATTCTGATGTAGGCCTATGACTACAAAGTAATCCCTGTCGTGGAGGTAGGACTAGAAACAGTTAAGTACACTAATAGTAGGTCTAACAGTACAAGAACAGAGATGTTACCATAGTAACAGAGATTAATGTCACTCAAAGCATAAGAACAGTCTCAGCACAGTCTAAATCCAGGCTGACAAATATTATATACAAACATAATTATCATATTATATATAAACATCAATATTTAAGCCAGAAGGTTAGTGAGTTGTCTAAAAACAGATTTCTTGATGATTTAATAATAAATGGTTTGATATGAGTCTTATGAATCCAGATGAGCCTTTTTTTTCTTCTTTTTTTAGTAGTAGTAGTTTGATGACTGCAGTTTTCAGGACTTTGGGGAAAACTTGAAAGTAGTGAACTATTGACTAAGTGCAACACATCTGTTGCCAGGCAACTAAAACCCTTCTTAAAGAAATCTGAGGGCAGCAGATCAAGACAACACATGGTGGATTTGAGATGAGGAGCAATTTCTTCGAGAGTTGTGAGATTCATGGCACCAAAATGAGCCATAGCAGAGAAATAGTATGACTTCAGAGGGTTTTCTCTCTATTGTGAGGAAGGTGATACTGATAAAGCAGGAGTGTGTAAGATGACATCAAAGCTAAAACAAACTATCAGTGAGACATGACTGACAAGTGGTTTAAAGAGTTGCAGGGTTGAAGGTTTTTGGGGAAAAGCCTTTGAAAAATAGTCTCTTTCCACAGTAGACATTTTTATTTGTGATCGTAAGAAAAACCCTTGTCACTAATAACTTTACCGACAGCTCTCTCCTATTCAAGTGTCCCTGTAAGACATAACAGTGACGGCGAGCCAGCATTGATGTTATGCATGAAACCTGTGTGTTTCCTGCTGTGACATATCAGAAAGGCTACTGTGAAGGCCTTTGTTTTAGGTAGTGAAGTGTGATACTGTTGGGCTTTTGTTTGATTTTTTTTAAAAATACAAGCATAGTGTGAAATTGTTACTTCCAGTTCCCTGGCTGCTTTAAATGGACTTTGCTTCCACTGCCAACCAGAACAGGTGGCTGGTTTTATGTTTTATGATAGAGGCTCATTCACTAATGTTTCCAACTGAGTTATGTTTGAATCTACATTATTGTCCCTGTTCATGTCTTGTCTGCCTCCAACTTTTCTTCACTAGATGTTTAAAAGCAAATTATGTAATTTAGGACTGTTATCAACTATTACCAGCTCCAAGCCAAGTACACCAGGTCTGTGTGAAATAAAACAGGTTGTTTGCTTTTAATGGTTTAAGAATTAAATGTGATGTAACACTGGTGAGTTGATTTCAACACCCACCATTTTCCTTTTTTTTTTTTTTTTTTTTCATTTTACAAAGTTTGCTGAGGATGTGTGTGTATTTGTGTCAGAAACTATGACAAAAGTGGGAGCAAGAAATCTCAGCACTCATACAAAGTAATTGTTAAGTCTTTGCTATTGATTAAAACCCCTGCAGATATATTAGGGTCATTTTATGCGACAGTTAAATCTTACTCAGTGCCCCCTTAACAACTACCTTTTAGTATTATAATGCAGCAGACACAAATGAAAATCCATAGCACTAATATCAGAGATCCTGTATTGATTGGGATTGTTTTTTTTGTTTCTTAGCCTCTTGTACTTTCAGAGCACTGCCTACTAAATGAATCCCTGCTGTTTTGTGTGTGGAAACAAGCTCTGAGATATTAGTAAGATAATGTGAGAAGACAGATCTGGGAGAGACGAGATCAGAGATCAGCATGAGAAACCAAGAACAAGACTATAAACACTTTGGGGAATGAACCCTGGCTGTCGCCTCTGGATAAGTGAGAGCCTTGTTCCATGTTTATAAGTTCAGACTCAAGTGATCAAAGAGTAACAGGTGGAGTCTTAAATTTAAATTGGCCTTTTTAATAAGCAGCTGAATAACAATGAGGGTGAACCAGCTTAGAAAATACTCCCAGCTGGGCAGACTCAATCATTTGAACTGTTGGTTAACAGTGTGACTAAAGTTTTCATATTAAAAAAAAAAAAAAAAATACAGTTGCTGCTAATATATTCATTTATAATAGGTCTAATGGTGTAATTATTAGAATGAACCTGTGAGTATGTTGCAGCTGTTGATTCATTTTTTACTGTGCACTGGAGAATTAAAATCCTAATATCAAGTACTAATATCACACTGTAAACATTCCCATCTTGCAAGTAAAAGCCATGGACTCATTTCTGTAGGTACAATATTGTTTGAAAAGATTATCTGCAAAATGGTCCCTTTAAAGGGGAATCATAAATGTTACATTAACATATTACAGGATTATTATTAATTTCACTGATGCATTAACATGTAAGAAGCATTTTATTTACCTGGTCAAAGTTTATTCTTTACTATTTTTCATCATTTTGTGACAGCTGTGAGTCAATAGGAAATATATTTATAGATCCCACTTGTGGTATAAAATACAAAATGTAGCAGACCACAAGTATAAATTACTGGAGAATGCAAAAACATGTAAATAAAAGCTGAATTGAAGTACAGTGCTTGAGTAAATGTTCTATTTCCACCCTGATTATGATGTTTATGAAGTTTGTTTAGTGACTGTTTGTATTTCTGTAGACTTTATGATCTATGATCTATGGTGACGACTTTTGACTGCAGCTGTTAAAGATGAAATTACTGAAGAAAGTTGGTGTATGTGTATGTATGTATGTGTATATATATATAATTGAATAGCTATAATGATTTGGCATGTTTATGAAAACTCTTGTTTTGTTTTTTAGGGTTCAATTATTGTGCAATTTATTTCTACACAAATAGACAACATTGCACCCATGTGTTTCCCTTCAAATAATCACCCACATTGTTAAAAAAAAAAAACAAAAACAAAAAAAAAACAAACAAAACAACTAAAAGCAGGAGAAAAAACACATCTCTATGTCCTCTTAACATAAAAGTGTTAATGCCACTCCTGGAATCACACAATACAACAACAATAACATTCTTGACCTTGCAAGTCCATGTATTAAATGGAACAATTTGGGCCATTTTTATAACCCATGAACATCCCAGCATTTGATATCTTAAATAGGTATATATAGGTGATGTAGGTTTAACCACTAAACATTTTACCACTTAACATTTGGGTTGTCAGCCACATATATAAAACGTTTTAGCCTGGATTTTCAGACAACTTTTGATCAGCAAGGGAACGAATCAGTTCTGTGCCAATTCTGGAGTTTATCTGTGCTAATAACACCTTGGTCAGGACAGGCAGTGATAAAGTACTGAAAAGTCAGCGCTAAAGTACAGACAGGGAGGTTTTCATAAATTATTGACTTTAACTCTGTGTCTTGAATTTGCTCTATTCATGTGAGACAGATTATACAGTTTTCCACATGGTTGTGGTTCATATTCATTAGTATTTTTTTCTATTATAGGCTTAAAGAAACTATAATTTACTGGCTGCAGCAGAGCACTGGATGTAACAGTGTGTGTTGCTGCGCAGCTGCAAATAAGCTGCAGAGGGACATGAAGGACAGGTGTGTTTGAATGCTTTTTATTACAAAATGAGGATTTCAGGGGAGTGTTATATGGAGTGACAGCTCAAAGGTGTGTTTGCTGAAAATGCAGGCGGTACTGAAGTTGCAGAGCAGCTGAGAGCATCTAAATCCTTTATAACAGACTTTATGTAAATTGTTGAATTATATTCTCCCTTTAAAAATGCAAGACCTTCCCCCACATCAATGATAATTTCTCTGGCCCTGCAACAATAAGACAGTGCAGGTTGCTTGGCACTAACCTTAGATACAGGAGGACCTATAGGAGCACACTTGGCCTTTCTAGTGTAACAACAACAAACACGCAGTTAATGAACAGTCCTGGTTTGCTTTGGGTTAAAGTGCATATTTCATTAAAATTAAAGGACCTTCATCATCACAGTAACAGTAATAAACATGTGGTTCTGCCTGTGGAAAGGTCGCACATAAAAGAAACTGACTGAAATGGTCCAATTGTGAACAGCATTAAGTGATACTAGTGCATGTATTCAGTAATATCTGTGCCACTAATGCTCCAATATCTGTAATTCATAAATGTCTAGTGACTGAAATGTTGTTCCTATCAGCAATTTGACCATGATGGGAAAATTAAACCCCAAAACAGTGACAGGATTTTTCTGCTGTGTGTATGAGGTCATTGTATGATTGATATCATTTAAGACCCACTGTGCAAACTCAATCCACACATTGTGACTAATTGATTGTATCTTCCTTTGTGTCAAAGGAAGGCTGTGATAAAGATTCTCAGTCTACCCTTTCTGCACTAAATTGAAAGGGAAAAAAAGAAAAACATTTTTGCTTTTTCTAACATCCCTTTCCCCCTAACAACATTTTTGTACACTGAGCAAAGATGATATGTTACTTGGCAAGAACAAAAAGCGTAGAGAGACTGAAAGGCTGGGATATCAGATACACTCATTGGAGGTCATTCTTTTCTGATTGACTTTTTCTTGCTTTTACTGCCTTTGAGCTTTCTAAAGAAGATTTTGCACATCTTAGGAAGAAAGAGGAAAAACAAGGCAACATCCCTGCCTTATAGAACCAACCTTATCTATCAAAATGTAATGGTACTGGATGAATCATGCAGCATCCACTGCAGCCACAGCATAAATAGTAATGTACAGACCATCAGATGGCTGGTAGAGATTCCCCGCAGAGGCTTTTTAGACATGCACAGTGTTCATGGATGCCCGCAAATGTGAAAAAACTTACTGATATGTTTCTGCAAGCTGAGATGGAGGGGAAATTCTCCAAGGTACCTTCCTGCTTTCTCCATCCTCTCCCCCTCTCCCCCTCTCCCTTCCCTGTCCTCTGTGATGTTTCTACTAGTGCTACAAGTCTTTACTGCCATGCAGTGTTTCTATTATATTTGTCTATTAGGTCTGTGAAGAGTGTGCGTCTGTGTGTCTGTCTTTCTTTAACATCTAATTGTGCACCAGCCTGTTTCCTCCATTAGAGATACAGTATGTCAAAGGAGCCTCTGGGTCTTGTGTGGTTTGTGTGTGTAAAACTGTGTGTCTCTCTCTGTTGTGCTGTTAAGAGTTTAGCCACGAGTCCTGTCAAAACCTTAAGTAAACACACACAGCAGCTCATTTGCAGAGGACACTTGACAACGAAAAAGACAAGACAAACAAGGCGTGAAACATAAAAAGACGTTATACAGTACAACTGTTCGGTGTGTGCATGTGTTTGGATCCTTTGTGTTTGTGTGAATCCTCTGTGTTCTGGCCTTATTTAGACTCATTTACAGTAAACAGATGAGTTAGAAATTCTGTTTATCTGGTGTCAGGGGGGTGGAGGGGGTAGTTGGAGACGTGGGAAAGACAGAGAGAAGAGGCAGAGCAGCTCCTTGCATACAATGATCTATTTATCAATTCCCCATCCTGTCTCTCTCCTCTCCACCCACCCTCTCCTCTCCTCCTCCTATTTCTCCTCCTCTCTTTACTGGCCTACTTGCTTATCCTCTTCAGAGCACTTTAAATTCAACTTAACGACATTTTTTTTTTTTGGCTGCTGCAACATTCCTCTCTTATTTTTTCCTCCACCCCTTTCATTTAATTTCTGTTCGATTGCTCATCTTCCCTGGTACAAATAAGATACAGTAGAGACAATTGGCTGCCTCTATCTCATTGCCATTATTACTCTATCCAAACGTGTGTGTGTGCAGTTTGTTTCAGAAAGAAAGAAGCAATGAGGACAATACAGTGGGCCGTAATAACCGTGGAGTTGTTGTTTTCAACAGTACACTGCTGCAATGCTTTAATTAATGTCTAAATATAGAGCCTTAAATAAATGCTTAGAGGCTGATGTGAAGAAATACATGCCAATTTCCTGTAGGCATATTGCTTAATTAAAAATGTTATTTTCAGAATTTAAGATTATGTCAGTCTGGAAAATGGAACCAGAAACAAGAGAAGAAGTATGTTTTATCTAAAATGTGAACTTTTGGAAAGAGTCGCTTAAACAAAAATAAAAGGCTCAAGCCACAGTAACCGCTCTGTGAGGCTGGACATACACCAAGTGATGTTTTGAGCTGAAAGCTAACGTTTAGCGGGAAAAATGTTCACCGTTGGCATGCTACCACTGCATGTGGCTGACGCTGAGCAGGGTGTTTCAATTCTTACCTGCGCAAGATACTGAACTCAAAATTGCCCTTGATGTGTCAACATTGTGTGAATGTTGGGAATGATTTAAAAAAAAAAAAAAAAAAAAAAAAAAAAAAAAGCTTTGTGCTAATTATCTGACCTTAATGAGGACACCGTTACATGTTTTGCAGCTTATTTGGTTATAAACCAAATAATTTTGACTTACTAATAACACAAATCAAAGTATCGACCTGATCATTGTGCTACAGGAAAAGTTTTTTTGGGGACTATTATCAGCCATTGAAATATACATTTGGTCTTGTCAATGTACAGCAGCAGCTTCTAATCCATAAAGCTATGCTGATCTCATCCACACTCAGGTGTTTTTCTGGTTATTTGATGATAGATGATAGCGCTGTCATTCTTAATCACACCTACAACGCCCTGATTAGTGGAATATTTCTCCAGTCAACGTAAATAGCAGCCGATGGACACAACAACAAAGCTGTCACTGCACAATCTGAGATATAGAGGCCGACTTAAATCAGATAGTGCTCATGTTCATTGTGGTGCAGAAGCATGTCACCCTGTGCAAAAGTGTATCTCACTGATTTATTTTTACCAGTTTATGGAATTGGCAATTTATGGCACAGAAGAGAAAGATATATCAGGCTTTAGCTATGCAGACAATACTTGTTAGTGGGATCAATTCATTATTGGTTTTTGTGGGATTTGTTGACAGTTAGAAAAATACAGAAATATCACCAGACTTGCCCTTTAATGAGAGAAAAGTGGTAAAGGGGGGAGTGTTCTGTCTGTCTGCTGTGATGATTTGTAGGATTGTTCTGATAACCATTTGATCCTCTTGCATCGGTGGTGTGGTGTGTGTGTTTATGTGTGTATGTTTGGGTGTGTTTGTGAGAGAATGACAGAAAGAAAGGGGGAGAGAGATGATAAATCTGTGTCTCCTCATTTTCTGTCAGGATTGTACATCCTTCCCACAGTGGGTTTTGTTTTTGTATGAACAAACAGTAATCAGAGCAGGAAAACCCAGTGGGGGGGCAGGCAGAGAGAGAGAGAGACGGAGAGAGAGTGGGTGAAATCATTACTCAGTGTGCTGCTGTTTGTGCTTTTCAGAGAGAGAAAGAGAGGAAGAGAGCGAGGGAGCAGAGGGGAGATTACACTGAAGGGATAACTCAAAGCTGATTGAGGGCCGTGGCGGGTCTGGAGCACGTGACTGGCTCATGTTGATATTATGGTGTCATCAAGATCATAGTTCGTTTCTCTCTAACACCCTTCAATCAGCAAAGCTGCTAAAAAGCATGTGTTCGGGTGTATATTT
The DNA here is from genome assembly GCA_038496675.1 of Rachycentron canadum. NCBI lineage: Eukaryota > Metazoa > Chordata > Actinopteri > Carangiformes > Rachycentridae > Rachycentron > Rachycentron canadum. The sequence goes on from CM076650.1 coordinate 5,263,644, forward strand.
AGCATCTCTGCACCACTGGTTTCAGCATGCAATGGCACAAAAATGTCAAATTCTCCATGATAGAGAGTAAAAACTGTGGACATGAAGTGTTGTTTGGTACAGTTTTTGTTTATTGTGAATTCCTTGCAAACTCAAAGGTGTGTTACAGGCATGGAAAGGAGTTTTCTTTTACTAGTGCATGTATTTTAGTAACAATCATAATACATTTTGAATTAATCGAATCTGAGCCTGTAAGCAGTCAGGACAGTTTGGCCACATTCTTCAGAGAAAAAAATACCCAACTACCCAACGTTGACCCAAGCCCCAACAAATCAGACGCTTAGCCCTCAGAAAACGACCAATTGCCAATTTAAGACTTTGTTTTGTACATGGATTAAACAAATACAACAGTGTCAATTAGTGAGCTTTTGAGAAGCTGGTAGGCGGATTTTGTTACCTTAGGCGAGAGCCTGGTTAGCTGTTTCCCCCTGTTTCCAGTCTTTATACTAGGCTTATCTAAACAGCTGCTGGCTCCAGCTAACATGTGTGCTGTGCACACATGTGAGTGTGATTCCCCACTCTCCTGGAGAAAACAAATAATATTGAACCATTCATTTAATACTAGTTGTGAATGGGGTATTAGTTACTTAGTTAACTGTAGTAGCAGGCTCTTGAGGCCACTTCAGTCACCGAGGCAGGAGCAAGTGAAGTACTAGCAGCAGGTTAGGGTTGAGGTATCAAGGTACCTAGAAAATATTTCAGATTAATATCCTAAGTTTTCTCATTCAATACATTTGTCCTTGTCCCCCTGACACTGTTTATACAGTTGTGATGCTACATTAGATGTTGGTTCAGTATTTATCTGGCACATGTTGGTAAAGGCCTTAATTGAGCACAAATTTGTATATTTTTCCCCATGAGATTTACAGGACTCTAAAAATAAAAGATTTAAAATAAATAAATAAATAAAAACAATCCTGATGTGATGACACCTCAAATCCATCCATTCTGCTGTGAAGGATCCTGGGAAAAGGGTGAACATGACACACCAAAACAGCACTGTTTATTTATGGTGCTGTACGTTTGTGTGTGTGTGTTTTTTCTGTGATGTTTGAGAAGGTCCTGGCAGAATGAGCTACTGCAGCTATAAGGTTCTCTGTTTTGGAAAAGGGAGGGGGTGAGATAGGGAGAAAAATAGAGAAAGGGGAGCGGGGTGACAGAGGGAGAGGTTGGTGTGTTTTCAGCTGATCCACTTCCTGCCTGATGTTGGCTCTCATTTGTCTTGGCTGGAAACTGAGTACAAGGTTGGAATACTGATGACTGTTACTCCACACTCCTCCTCTCCTCCTCCCCTCTTTCTACCTCTCTCTCATCTTCACCCCCTCCATTTATCCTCTCTACACATACTCTACATTCTGTCTGCTCAACTGATTTCCTGCCTCCTGTCTCTCTCCCCCCTTTTTACCCTCCTCATCTCGGCTCTCTCCCGATGCAGCTGCACTTCGCCGACCCAAATTTCCCTCACACCCCTCCTCTCCTCTCCTTCTATCCATCTCTCCATCTGACCTCGCTCTACCTCTCCCGCTGCTCAGTCTATCACTTACTGGCTACATTATCCAGCTTCATTCCTCCTCCCTCTTGCCTTTTTCGCCTCAACCAATTCCTCCTCTCATCTCGCCTTCAGCCACCCCCTGCATCTTGCTTGTCTTCTCTGCTCCGGCTTTCTGCTTTCTCTCATTTAGCGTCTGCCTCCTGTCCTCCTTGTTTGGTCTGCCTCCCGTCACCTTTCTGTTTCTCTTTCTGTCTCTCCGTCTCTTTCTGGCCTGTGTGAATTAGTACCTGGTCTATGTGGGTCATGGGGGTGATGAGACGTGAAATCAGTGTGTTCCTGTGACAGAGAGCAAGGGAGAGTGGTAGAGGGAAACAGGAAGGAAAGTTTCGGGGAGAGAAAACAAAAGACTGCAGAACAGCTCCGAATCTGCACAGGTGACGTCCAGCCAGGTTTGTGAAATGCTGTCCTTGTAGTTTCCACACATACAAGGATAAGATTTATGAAGCACAATGAGAAACTAAATAGCAGCAGTTTGGCACAAAACGCAAATGTTTAACCACAAGCTTGACTTTCATTTCAAGTCCTCCCACCTAAACATGAACATAAAGGTCGTTTGTCCCTACCTTCAGTTATGACCCACATGTGAATGCCAGAGGCCAGGGCAGGTGAAGTGGACCTTTGTCGTGATGGTTTCAGGAGTAAGTACGTGGTAAAGGTTGTGGAACGGTCATGGATCAGTTTCACGCAGCCTCACTTGTCAACCCATCCATCAACCCCGACCCTCCTCCCAACATGGACTCCACTATGCCACTGTTCTACAATAATGGCAATGGTAACAGTTCAATGCAGTTTGCACCAACAACCTGTGGGTCGTTCTTTATATGAGACCTTGGTTTACAGCAAAGCCCAATTTATTGTAGGAACCATCTTGTTTGGTCCCTTTGACTTTGAAAAGAACAGAGGTTTAGACTCTGCAGAGAGCAATTTGGACATATTCAGCACTGGAAATGAAACTACTGGAGACAATTTATTTAATTTAAGATATTACTTATTTCAATTTATGCTTAATTTATTACTGTGTGTCCAGCCATGTTTTCTCTGAAGTTGGCAGTGATGGATAAAAACTGAAATCTTTAGCATAAGTAAAAGCTTAGCATTAAAAACTTTCCTTATGTAAGACCGTGCATAGTCATTTTGCATGTAAAATCTCAATCTGAAAAATAACTAGCCACAAAATAAAAGATAAAAGTACAATATTTCCCTTTGAAGTGTGGTGGAGTGAAAGTATAAAGAAGCATCAAATGGGAAGTACAAGTGCATTGAAATTGCGCTTAAGTTCAGTATTTGGTTACATTTCACCATTGGGCTTAATGTTCAAAATCCTCTCTGGGAAATGACAGGTCACAAACAACAAAATTTAGTTAGGGAAGGCAATGGGTTAGTGTCTGTCTTTAGAGGCTTTATTCATGTGGGCAAGCCAGAGGTATGGCTGTGATGGGCACAGTAAAGGCACTTATACTTACATGAACTTTTGTAAAAGGTGTGCTCATCGACAAAACACAGGGGTTTAAAAGTGGAGTGCTCATTTGTTCAGGCATCTTAAATTAACAATGACGAGTATATTACTAGGATGTGGCTGCTTTCAGCTGAGGCTGCTTTCAGATGAGGCATGACACCTAAATGTCCACATAAGAACCTAATACTCTTTATATATATATATATATACTCTTAAATACTCTTTATATATATATATATCTAGTCAAGGTCTTCAAGGTTCATATGCAGCATTACTGAGAGGTTTATTCTGAAGTGGATAGGATGTAAGTGCATGGTACATACTGTACATCCTAGAATTTCTTGAAATGTGTCTCTGTGGCCATTTCACATTCAGGACAATGGGAAGTGAAGTGCATTTCATCCTCAGTGTCACCTAAATTACCTTCTCTCCACACTCGGTGCTCCTCTGGTGACCAGGTTTTTGGAAAGGCTCTCTCGCTCTATCTCTCACACCATTCAATAAAAAAATGACATGATTTATGAAAAATGTCGTCAGTGTTAGCACAGAGGTACAGAGGAGCAGGGCATCTTGCCCCACACTGAGTGACTTCAATTTATCACCTAATGACCAGTCTGCTGTGGTGTTCGACCATAAAAGTGGCATTGTTTGTTGTTTGATTCCATTCATTTAAACCTTTGTGGCGTAAAATTGATTGATTGATTGTGTGATGGACTGGTTTATTGACTGAGCATGACTAAGGTGCCAACCTCTCCTCCCTGGAAACTGTTGAGCATGTGAAGCAAACTCAACAAAACAAAGCAAAGTTTGGTTTCAGCATGTTAACTATCCGAGCAGAGCTTGTGCTTTTCTCAGGATGATCTGTTGTCTCGCTGATGAAGTTTGTCAGAAGCAGCCTCTTTCTGAGTCCACTTCCCCTCCTCATTTCTCTTCAGCTGCACGAGGCAAGGAGCGGCCATAAGGTTGTCTCTTTCAGAGTTCATTTTTACAATCTCTGAGTTTAATGAGCATCTGCAGAGGAGTAGTCGATGGTTTGCTGATGAGAAAGAGCTCATTTGTGTTGATCATTCGCTATCTGGAGGACTTCAAAGATGTAGCAATAGATTTTCGATGGGACGACGTGGCAGGAGATAAGCACAGCAGTGATGGAGGAGCATACTTTCTGGAAATGTCAAATCAAAGAGTAAAACCCTAATTTTGCATGACTGAATGAAGAAAAAGAGAGGGTAGAGGTCATAAAGGCCACAAGCTTGTTCCAAACTTGAAGTCTGATTAAGTGGCTTCAAGAAGTTTCTTGCTGAGTAAATCAAACTTATCATTAACCATTTTTTTTCTCTACTAAATCATTGACCTCCACTGGCTCTTCATGGCCACCTGGAATCACTCAAATCACTAATGTTTGCCTTCAGAGTGACTTCTGGGTCTGCACCCATCTCATCTTGAACCCAATCATACAAATCTATGCTCCTCTTGCTGCCTGCGTTCCAAGGAACATCGTCTGGCATTGCCGTCCCTGCACACAAGGCGATCTCAGTTCAGACTGTTCTAGCTATCAGAGCAGGGGTATCCTTCTATCTTCAAGAATCTCTAGAAGACTCATATTTTCCGAGAGCACATCCTCTTCTAACACCTAACAACTTAACATACCAAATCTAGCACTTACTCTAACTGCACTTCTTCACTGACCTCTTGTTAAATATTTATGCCAAGGTCTCATAAGCTACTGCACTGAAGCTTTTGTGATGTCCCTCAAATTTAAAATGTATTGAACCATGTGTTGGTGCAGCAGGAGGTTCAGTGTGAGTCGCCCATAGCTCACATTTGTTTATTTGTTTTCCCTCCACTTCATTAAACCAACAAGAGCTGAACAGAAAGGTAGACAAACAAAATGCAAGAAAATGAATTACAGCTCCATTGGATTGCAATTTACTTTTGATTTGTTTTTTTTTTTCTTCTTTTTACTGTTATTCTTATTTGGTGGCACTTTTTCAGCTGTTAGGCCTGTTGGAGTGTGTTTGGAGTGGTTGCTGATGCATAAAGACTAAAAACTGCATTTCTTTTGCAATTGTGTTTGTCGTTTAATCTGGACAAATTCAATATGAAAGGAGTCTCAAGTCTCCCCCAGAGGAGAGTCATTTTCAGTTGATTTTAATCAGGAGAGGTAAATTGTTTGTTCTCAATTTAGTTTTTGGCTTCTCTAAATAAGTGTAACATTCGTTTTTAGCCCAGTTAAGTCATCTTCATTTATTTTTTTTTCCATGGTAAGCCTCTGATTTAATTTAGTTTCGTAAAATATACATGAAATATTTTTCCTCTTTCCTGGACGGCCATCTATGCATCCAAATAGCTTTTATATGATCTGCCAACATTTAAAGACACATCCTGCAGCTCAGTGACGGCTGGTGATGCTCAAAGAGTTACATGTGATAGGAATCCACCGGGCTGAAAAGAGCAGGGTGCAGAGGTTGTTTCTGGTGAACTATCCCTTTAACTAATGACGTTGGCCTGTACATAATGTAAGTGCTGCCATAAATAACAATCCTCTGTAGTGTCATTCATCTACATCTACTCGTCCATTCTCTTTGAGATCTGTCGATTCCTTTTCTCGCTCCATCACTGCCTCCCCCCTCTCACACTCACACTCATACTCACACTCACCCACCTCCTTTCCCTCCTTGAGCTCCCTGACTCCCTTGGCCCTGTCTCTGTAATTCAGATTATTTTAATTCATATTTCATCCTTCGCTGTTTTATTCCAACTTAATCTATTATTCACGGCCTGTTTTAAAAATGTAACAGTGCGAAGGTCACTGATCCATGCTCACAATTCCCTGGCTCACACAACGCACATCCACACACACATACATACACACACACACAGAGTGTGCATACACAAACACAAAGAAACAAACACACCAACACACAAACATGGACAGAAATGTCCACAGAAATTATGCATGAGGCAAGAGTTTTTCAGAGTGGCCATATGCAAGACAATCAGAAAGAAAGAGAGAGTGAAACAGAGAGAGAGATGGAGATTACTGCCAAAGGAAAGTACATCAATCACTGGACTTTTACAACCAGAACTCAAAGTAAAGTTCAATTCTATTTCGTCCTTAAAGGACAATGCTAAAAGGCAGATTAGCTGTAGGCTACCGGAAACTGAAAAGGATACAAGCTAAGTCCTCCCCTTAGCCATTAAGACTGGTGGACAAAAACACACCTGGCAACACAGAGCTCCATCCTAACCTGTATGAAGACAAGAACCAAGTTCTTCAAAATAAAACTCAGAGATCAAGGATTTGACAAAATGAAACAAGACAAAAAGCAGTGTTTACTTATATGTCTATATGTGAATATACCAGAATGTTTACACCTGAAGGGAAATCAGTTTTATCCCCTTTCTTCTATGGTCCTTGATTTTTACAGGCTTTTTAATGGTTTGTTTGCAATTGTTTTACCATATCTTTATATATTGTACATAAGTGTAATGTATGTGATATCCTAGCCTCCAACAAAAAGCAAGCAAGATACTCACATTCAGTATAAAGGAGAAGTTACTTCTCCTATTGTTTTAAATCCTAAGAATAAGTTTAAATACACTTTTTAAACCGTCTTATTGTTCAGTGTTTGCGCATCAAAGTCAATGTCAAATAGAAAGATGCATTCACAGGAAGCAGCACAATCAAACGTGATAAGGAGTTTCTGCTGAGGAGCACATTTGCACCTGTATTCACAGCTCACCCACCATGTTCATCATACTGTGTTACTTAAATCTACCTTTTCTGTACACTTTGTAAAAGGACCCAAAATTTGTTCAAAGAATTATTGTTTACCTTTAATCACTGAAGTTATGTAGCAAGTTTGAATTTGGGAGCGAGCGAGGATCAATGAAATGAAAGAGAAGCAGAGGCGAAAGAAAAATAAGTGCACTGCAAGCAAGAGTGACACAAACATATGTACACACTCACACTCACACTCACACGCACACTGTGCAGCAGATCGTGGAGCAGTAAAATAGGATCATCAGAATAAATAATTTAAAGAAGTGAGTGACATTACAGCGGCCTCCTGATGTGTGTTTCACTTTGAAGCCCACACTCTCACACATAATGCACAGAAAGCATCACCCCAGCTCCCAGCCTCTTCTTTTCTGATCTATGCATCTATGCACTAAATCCTAATTGCCTCTTTTACCAGCCAATTAAATAGCAGTATCTGTCACCATGACAGCTCATTGGCAAATCAGCATTCAGCTTTCAGGCAGTGTGTTTGACGGCTGTGTGTGCAGGCGTGTTTGTGTGTCGTCCTGTGGACACGTGCAGCGGTAATGCCCCAGAACTTCACCCGGTGTACAAATGCAGATCGCTGACCGGACCACGTGTGCGTCTGCGTGTCTGGGAGTGCTGCTATTAGCTGAAAATGAAAAATGTTGGTATTTTTTTTCCTGTGGATGTGTGAACTGAGGCACATGAAGAATGTGAGCTCTGATTTGTGGGGTTTTACATCTGCGGTTGCCTCTGAATCCAAATTTTCATTTGTTTGGAGGAGAGATTGGCTTCTCCAAACACCTGGCAAAACATGGGCGGGCAATGCAGGGAAGCGGGTTTGACACCCTGCCAGACAGGGAAAGACCCAGCAGAGCATGCTGGGAGTAATGACTAAGAATAATTATGCTTTGCCTCATAACCAAGGGAGTTCAATTATGATCTCCCAGCTCTCATAGTATTCTGTATAAAAGTCCAACTGAATTTAATTTCACTGTTTTTTTTTTTAATATATGGATCTTCTTTGCAAATTAGATCACAAAAAGTGTACACAACCTAAATGGAATAACTTAATATTTATTACTTTCTGGTGTCATGATTGTGCCAACTCTCTGTGGATACATCAGTTTGAAATTCATTGTATACATTCAGTCAAATTACTTTTCTGTGAGTGACAGACAGTGACAGGACTAACAACTAGACAACAGCAGTGACTCAAAAACCATGAGCCACAAACTTTGTGCTGCAGCCCAATTTAACTACAGTGATCTTTTTATTTACAGGCGTGGAAACAATTCTTTTTCTGTTCCATGGCTTGATGCATAAACCACCAAACAATCATTCACCACGGGAGAGTTCACTGCCAACATCATTGTGCTGCCTAGGAAAGAGGCAGCTGTTGCATTTGGAACGGTTTAAAAAAAAAACTAACCTACAAATAACCTAACATAACCTCAACCTGCACATGTTGACACTGGTGTTTAGTCCTTGTGTTTTCATCTTATTTAACTGAGACCCATCACCGTTTCATTAGTTTAATTCACAGATCACATTTTCTTTCATTAGTTTCTTTTAATTTCTTTCACTAAGTGCTACAGTACCCATCAGCCTCAGTCATTGCTATGACTTCATCATTACAACTGAGTAATTTAAAGTTAAAAGATCTTTAGCTTCAGTTTGCTGTGAGCAGCACATGCAGCAGAAATTTAAGGTCAGTGATCGGACAATGAAATTCTCCTTGGTAGTCACAGTTGACCCCTCCACTTACACAAGCTTGTACTGCTGCTGCCTTGTGACTTTTTAATCTTAAATTATTTTTGAAAATATTTTTATTTTGTTGAACAGTTGCTCATCCTTTGTACTGATGATACACCCAGGACAGTTAAATGCCCAGCCAAGTTTTAGAAATTCTACTGCCAGTCACCTACATATTCATGAAACTTCCACAAAAGCTTGGATGCCTAAAATAACTCCTCCCACTTCACCACTGTTTGCCACTGCTGACAAAATGCTGCCTGTCCTTGACTTGTAAGCTGCAATTACCAGTGCAAGTTCATTTATATTGTGTGTCCGCGTCCCTGCCTGCTCAGCTGTCAGTCCGCCCACGCAGAGGCTCACAGGCTAAAGAAGTATTTGTGACATGTGTCAAAAGACATGTTTTTCTTTCTTTCAATGATAAAAAAAAACCTACTCACAATTAATTTTAGAGGATGTACTTGTGTAAAAAGCGGGCCCACGAGCAGCGTGTGTCAGACGACCTTTAGTGTCTGTAGTAATTATGATGGGGGCAGAGGAGGAAGTCAGGTGACATAGCATACACAATAGATCGTCAAAGTTAACGTCAGAGGGAGGTGGGAGCTTCTAGGGGGAGGTTGGAGGGGATGGATGGGTCGACCAAACACAGGACGTCAGCACAGGAGATCGCTGTTAGTTGCTGTGTGACTCGGATAGTTGACAGTTCATTTATCCCCGACAATATGTTTATTTCTGTAATCATGGCAATGAACTTTGAAGGACTACCCAAACCACAATCTTTCCTCAACCAAGTTCTCATACCTAAACCTTAACAAACTGTGAATGCTCCACAAATGCAATGTGGTATTTATTATTGTTACAATGACAACGATGGGTTGTATCCAGGAGGCAACAAACCTTGAATGGCCGCTTGAGGATGGTTTCAAAAAGAGAGTCAATCACCATACACTCCCAGGATGAAATATCCAGGTTTACTGTAGATATAATGTTAAATATATGTTTCAAATCTGATACAAAAAACAGTTTTGGTCCCTATAGCTAATTTCTCCCCTCATGACAGCTGTACGGGGTGAATTTTTATATAACACATCCATTTAAATTTAAGTTCTGCATAATTGAGGGCACGCTGCTTTAAGTGACAGGTGGGTGAGTGTATGCTTGCTTGGATTAGTGTTCATTAGAGTTCACTGGAGTCAGGGACTGGCAAGTTGGCTTCAAAACCGCTACCCGGAAACCTATGGGTGACATCACAAAGGCTATGTCCATTAATGTTTGTATCCAAGAGCAGGGACAGGTGAGCTGGAGGAAGCCTGACACGTCACATCAGAATATCAGTGTCTGCTCATGTTGCTGTTAAATTGGGCTCTGGGTGCCAGTTCCTAGTCTACATGAAAGTGTTACAGGCCAGTTGTTTGCCCTGTGAGCAGTCCACTTGTTCCTCTCTGAGTCTGGCCTGGCTGCCCACTCAATTCTTCTCATTGCGCTCCACGCCTCCTTCAGACTGTTGTTGCTGTAGATTGCTCTCTGTCCTCTCCTGGTAGGTGTTCTTCCCATCCTCCATTCTCCTCTTTGGCTCCCTCTGGACAGACTTAACTTCCTCCTTGTCCCAAAGCTCTGAGAGCTCTCTTCTTTCTATTTAGAAGGGATTTGATGGGTTTTGTCGTCCAGAGTTTGTCCTTTGGAAAACAGTTTTTTGTTGGAATCTTAAGTGTCCACACAGGCACTGAAGTAATCTGTAATACCGTGGGAGAGTCCTTTGATGTCCCACAGAGCAGGTTTGAGCCTGTGCATTCATTAACAATCCTGTAGACTGTCGAACACTCCTGAGACCAAACTCACAGCCCTAATACGAACAGGTTTCTGCTTGACAGCAAAGAAGGATGAAGTCATGCTCTGATTTTTAAGTGGAGGAAGAGGTGGTGGAGCTGCACAGCTAGATTCACACTCTGCTTGTGCGTGTACATGGAAGTACAAGTGGTCACTATAATGTTGATAAGCTTAATGTTGAGGTAAACAGTGGTTTAGTTACACATACAACAGAGATGGAGCAACATTTGTTGTGTTTCTGGCTATATGATAAATGTCCAAATCCAATATTCCCTCTGCTTGTTGGTCTGGTTTGGCCTTCACCAGCTCCTCAGGAAAATATCTGGCTCTTTAGCTGCCAAATACCACAGAATGTTCACCAGCTAGTCGCTAACTCACTTTCCTTAAAAGAGCCAAAATAGCTGTGTCCCAATTCATTGGCCACATCCTTTGGAGGCTGCTTTTGAAAACTGATTGTGTTTGCACAGCGGCTGGCTAGGCTGTGCCATTTTGAAAGCTCCTTCATATGCAGCCCTCTTTTCCCATGTAACTAGGCATGAAGCATGGATCCATCATGCCCCAACCTATCCCTAGATTGATTTGCTGATAGTAAAAATAATATGTCTGTCTGTCTGTCT